>JBBBDQ010000461.1:620000-692500 GCA_037127315.1 Ascarosepion bandense
TTCTAATCTTGTTATTATAATCGTTTATAGCATGGTACAAAAAATGTCATGTTTCAGAACATTATTGATCGTCAGATAAATTATAATTAGGCAGCATTGATTCTTTTAAACAGGTTTTATGTAAAAAGATCTACGTATTTATAAACTTGTTTGTACGAATGGGCATTTTTAAACAAGATTGCAAAGTAGGAATCCGTATCACATTTGTAACGAATGTCAAATATAAAAAATGCCCTATGGCTTTTGTTCAGGGCCTAATTATTTTTGTTTTACTTACTTTAGTGTTTTTATTTTTAATCGAGGGGTAGGGGAAGATCGCGTATCTCAGCCCCAGTCAATTTTTTTTAACATCAAAGACTCATTCTACGTGTTTAAATGCGCGAATGTGACGTTGCATGTTGGGACGCGTTCGAAATGGAGAGCGTTCTTAGATCGGCGATGACGTCATCGGTAAAGATGAAGTGCACTAATATTAAGAAGCATAAATCATTCTCAGAATTATTGCTTTTCTAAAATCGGTTTTAATTCGGCTTCAACATACTTCTGCTTTTTTTACAATACGGTGTCATAGATATCGGCTCGGAATTAAAAATCAGTGAGCCCAATTTGAATTCCGGTCGAATTGGTTTCATTCCCTGACGCACAAATACCCTTGGGAAAAGTATTAATCGATTTGTGCTTCCTCAAGCTATTGGTTGAATCGCAGGACAGATTGGGTTCTTTAGCCTTGGTTGGCATTCAATCTAAAGAAATGGCAACCTACTGCGGGAAAATCTTCTCCTTATTCATTCATATTTCGAAAGAAATCGCCCAAGCTTGTATCATGTATGGCAATTAACTGACTGATCTATGGGTGTGGCTTAGTTTGCTACAAGGCTGCCTGTTTAGAGCAATAGTTAAAAACAAACTCAATATTGTTGTTATAATTAATGAAATGAACCTGAGAGCCACAAGTACATTTTGAATCAACTGTGCGTTCGACGCACATAATTACAATTTCGTAACGGTCAGTGGCATTAATTTTTGTCATAGCAATTCAACCCCAAAGATGATCTCGGAAGAGATTCAAAATACTTAGGAAAATAAAAAGAAGAAAAAAAAAATACGGCGCCTACCTTGATGCTTTTAATTACGACACGAGGAGATTAATCCGTGACTATGAGAGGATAAAAGTAAAATATTGGAACTGCATTAACATCAGGAAGAGACAACTGAAGTTTCTAGAACATGTAATGAGGAAGGTGGGCTTGGAAAATCTGTTACTCACGAGATGAATAGAGGGAAGGAGAGACAGAAGAAAGCAGCGCGTGTCATATTTGACGGACTTGAGCTGTTGGATGGAAAAGCAGAGTTTGGGAGGGGTAACAAGAGAAAGGTTGCTAAGAATTACAAGTGCTGGGAAGATGTGGAGGGCCATGATCGATGTTTTGTTATTAATCTCTCGTCTTAATATATAATCTTAAGTTCTGATAACACCTTACGTTTTAGTTGCTTTATTACCTTGATTGGGGTTAGAGTGGGGAAAAAATTGGGAATTACTAGAGAAGAGGGAATGGCTTGGACAGGAAGGGGACTCCAACTGAAGCTACTGGAGAGAACTCAAATTGATCGCATAGCTAAAGAAGGATTGGTTTTATGACTTTCCCAAAGAAAAAAAAAAAAGAAAAAAAAAACACAATCCCGTTAGAATTTTATTCCTAGGTATGACAATAAACTGCATCCGGCAGCAAGGCCTCTGATTGGGAGCATGGGACCACATCTTAATTGCTGTTGTTTTCAGGCCCCCAGGCCCACTCTGATCCAAGGTGGTAGCACCTGTTAGGGTCCCAATTATGGGCAAATAGTTTATCCCCAAATTGGCGTCGAAACACTATGAAAGTATAAAAATAGACTTTTATAGAAATACTAGCAGTATAGCCCGGCGTTGCTCAGGGGTAATGAAAGCTTTCAAACTAATCCATGGTCCTGGAGCTCTTTAGACGTTGGCACGGAAGACTAAAAAGCAATAGTTGTTTCCAGTTAAAGCGAAACCGTAGACTGAAAGAAAAATGAATGAATGTAAGTCAAATTTTGATTTCCTAGTATCGATATCAAATAAGTTTTTTCGTCGTAAACTGAAATTTGAAGGCTAAATAAGTCCTCTGAGTAAATGGTATCATAGCTGAGACTAAGAACTACACTCATACTTACTTAGAGCCAAACCCGAAGCAAAATCTAAAATAAAAGGGCTAAAAAAATACAGACATACAGGTAGATAAACAAACACACACACAAACATCTTGCCTTTTATATATATATATTATCGATTTTCTGCACTATTGTAAGAACTGCAGGCCACATCGAATTTAATCAGAATTCGAACTCGGCTCTCCGATTTCTCGTTCCATTACACTACACATAGTGGATAAATTTGTATTTTTCATGGTGGTATATTAAAAGGTATTCGCTTTTAGTTTTCGATTTTTAAGTAACGCCGTAAAAAATTGTTTTCCAGTTTGCGTTTTGAGTTTGTGGTCGGTGCCCACTTTCGTGCTTACATATGCTTTGTCTCGAACCTGGTTTGTGCCAATTTGGGTGACCGCTTGGAAATATAATCTTCTATAAACTTGGATGATATAATAGATAATGACACATCTTTTAATCGGAGAACCGTATCCCATTTTACAATGGGTTCATTATATTCCCCTATGCGCTTTAAAAAAAAAAGATAGAGTCTCTCCCACCTATGGGTTAATTAGTAAGATCTTGCGGAAGAAGAGGCATAAATACGAACTCGGCTAATCGATTTTACTTCATTCGCCTATAATGCTTACCCGTGCATCCGTTTTTATACTCTCTAAATTTGTACAAATCTCGCACATAGATGTAGACTCGTATAATTAATTCTGCTTACGTAATGGTTATGTTATGGATGTGAGGAACGGATAGAAAGTAAAAAAAAAAAACAGCACTGTACTTCAGTTTCGTATAGATTTTCCTGAAGAGCTCTTGACTTACCCACCTCAAATTCTCGTTTGCTTCAGTAATGTTATAAAAAATCTCTCAAGTGACAATATGCCGAACGTGCTTTAATCATATAACACTCCTCTGAGCTTCGTGACCGACATTAGACGAAAAAGGACAGGTTGTGTCTTTTGCAACAGGCAAAGGATTCTGACTCATTTAGTAATACTTACATGTTTTATTTGTCGCTAATGCTTTCTTTTTTAAATCTAGACTTATTTATAAATGAAACTTTGTCTGAGTGTGTATATGTGTGTGTGTGTTTGTGTGTGTACCCGTTACCTATAGACTCCGAAATGGCCGAACTGATTGTCTTGAAAATTTACACAGTTGTACTATAAGCGTCTGCGAGTGTTCTCAGCTAGGTTTTGTGTTGAGGTACTCCCGATAAATATCAAAAATCGATAATCGAAAAAATCGGGTTAGAGAAGGAGTGGTCCGATTTTAATCAAATTTGATACACTCATAGACAGAGACAAAAGAAACGATATTCAGAAGGTTCAAGGTTGCAGTTCTTACAATAGTGCAGAAAATCGATAATTTATATATATATAAAGCAAGATGTTTGTGTGTGAGTCTGTTCATCTGTCTGTATGTCTGTATTTTTTCAGCTCTTTTATTTTAGATTTTACTTCGGGTTTGGCTCTAAGTAGGTATAATTGTAGTTCTTAGTCTCAGCCATGATACCATTTACTCAGAGGGCTTATTTAGCCTTTAGTAGGTATAATTGTAGTTCTTAGTCTCAGCCATGATACCATTTACTCAGAGGACTTAGTTAGCCTTCAAAGTTCAGTTTACGACGAAAAAACTTATTTGATATCGATACCAGGAAATCAAAATTTGACTTACATCCATTCATTTTTCTTTCAGTCTATGGTTTCGCTTTAACTGAAACAACTATTGCTTTTTAGTCTCCCGTGCCAACGTTCAAAGAGTCTGAGCCCCAGGACCATGGATTAGTTTTAAAGCTTTCATGACACCCGAGCAACACCTGGCTATACTGCTAGTCACTGTATAAATGATGTCAGCTTTTTTTTTAATTCATATCTCTATTCTGCGAGTGTGTATAGATGAGATCTTCAAATACCAAAGCTTCGCAAGTTCAAATTTCAAGAAGTCATAATTAATTTTTCTTCTTCTTTTATTTTTGTATCAAAACAACGAATTAAACCATGATCAGCTCTTTCTTTTCTAATTATCCTAAATTTTCAGCTTTCAAGATGGAGGCTATTTCTCTGTCGTGTGGTAAATATCTGTCTCATTGAAATGTAAAGAATTCTCAATTTTAAAGGATTTCATTGATATTCACATACTCTTTTTTAAATAAGTATGGATAGTCGTGTTTTTTATTGCGAATATTTTTTTAAAAGTTTTCAGCCCAAATAGTTAACGAAACAATACGAGGATGTTATAGCCATAGGATTCGCAGTGAATCAAGCAACAAAACCAAGAAATATTCATGATTAATAGAAGTTATTATTTTTTGAATATATCAGATATATTCCCTCGCTTTCAGAAAAGCAGTACTTGAAAGTGGCGCAATACTTATTATTTGTTATATAATTGTAATATGTAGTAGTAGTAGTAGTAGTAGTAGTAGAAAATACGTATCAAGTACTATAGGAAATATGATAGTAATAATAACGGTTTACTTATAAGGAAACGTTTGGTATTCATTGGTCGAGCATCCAATGGTACTCGAGTTGCGCTTTTCTTTCCTCCCTGGACATTGGGCTGGGATCAAATTGTAGTATCTGTTCTCCTCAACTCTATTGGTAATGGTAATATTAGCCGTATTTTATAAGGAAAAATCCGCCATTTATTGACCGACTAGAGTTAGGCTTTTCTTGACTCCTTAGACATCAGGCTGAGATCAAAGTGTAGTATCTGTCCTCCTCATTTCTCATTGTAATATTAGCTCTTTCCTTATAAAGATATATTCGGCATTCATTGACCGAGCAGCCAATCTACTATTGGTTGAAATTTATAAACTCTTTATCTAGGTTTCGCTCTTTCCAGTATTAAAGAAACTAAGTGGGTAAGCTCAATCTTAACCTTTTATTTGAATTAGTGCGAAATGTTAACATATTTATTATGTCATTATTTTCTCTTCCGGTTACAAGTTCTATCCATTTCCGCTGTTTTTTTTTTTGTTTTTTTTTTTGTTTTTTAAGTTTGGTTTGGTTTGGTTTGGTTTGGTTTGGTTTGGCTTGAATTTGGTTTGGTTTGGTTTGAGTTTGGTTTGGTTTGGTTTGAGTTTAACGACCCATCAATCATTTTGGTCATTTAAGGGTCAGTCTTTGAATATTGGGATTACATTTTTTTCATATGGTTCAATTGGCTTACATTTTTCATTCAATAATGTTTTGTTGGTAACATTTTTCATTCAATAAAGTTTTGTTGGTAACGTTTTTCATTCAATAAAGTTTTGTTGGTAAAATTTTTCATTCAATAAAGTTTTGTTGGTAACATTTTTCATTCAATAATGTTTTGTTGGTAACATTTTTCATTCAATAAAGTTTTGTTGGTAACATTTTTCATTCAATAAAGTTTTGTTGGTAAAATTTTAAAATTCAATAAATTTTTTTTGGTAAAATTTTAAAATTCAATGAAGTTTTGTTGGTAACATTTTTCATTCAATAAAGTTTTGTTAGTAACATTTTTCATTCAATAAAGTTTTGTTGGTAAAATTTTTCATTCAATAATGTTTTGTTGGTTAGATTTTTCATTCAATAATGTTTTGTTGGTTACATTTTTCATTCAATAATGTTTTGTTGGTAAAATTTTTAAATTCAATAAAGTTTTGTTGGTAAAATTTTTCATTCAATAAAGTTTTGTTGGTAACATTTTTCATTCAATAATGTTTTGTTGGTTACATTTTTCATTCAATAATGTTTTGTTGGTAAAATTTTAAAATTCAATAAAGTTTTGTTGGTAACATTTTTCATTCAATAAAGTTTTGTTGGTAACATTTTTCATTCAATAATGTTTTGTTGGTTAGATTTTTCATTCAATAAAGTTTTGTTGGTAAAATTTTAAATTCAATAAAGTTTTGTTGGTAAAATTTTTCATTCAATGAAGTTTTGTTGGTAACGTTTTTCATACACAAAAGTTTTGTTGATAAATACTTTCATAGTTTCATACTTTCATTTGACACAAATTTAGGGGTCAACTATTTACCCATATCTGGGACCCTAACAGGTGCTACCAATCCGAGTCAGAGTGGACCTGGGAACAACAGCAATTAAGAGGTGGTTCCATGCTCCTCACAATCTCCCAATTAGAGGCCTTGCTGCCGGGTGCAGTTTACTTGTTTAAAGTCCTCAAGTGATGTGGTTTCCGTTATTTGATAGAGTTCGTTACTTTACGGCTGTCCATAATGTTCCAAAAATTATTACATTTGACGTCCTCTCAGGCTTTACTCTCTCAAAGCCTTTTTTCAGAATTATTTTTATTACTATTATTATAATTATTAATATTATTAAAATGTCAATATCTAATGTCCGCCATATTTTCTCGCCAACAGAAGATCATTACCGCCATTGGTCACAGTTGAACTTCAACGATGCTGTCACAGTTCTTTCAATTTTCCATTGTTTTAATAATAGCCTTCGTTTACATTCGATCTCCAGGTAAGCAACAGCATTTGTTTTCAAATATTAATTTGAAATATTAAACAAACTCTGATTACTTTATACAAATCAGTGAATAATTTTACCATTTTCCAGGTTTAGAAATAATTTTATATATGTACACTACCGGCCATAATTATTACGCCACCCCAGTTTTTTAGAAGAAATTATGTATTTCATACTATTTTTAGTACTTGCCATTTAGATAATACTAAATGAAAACAGAATGGTTCTTTTGTTAATACTGCACAACAATATGTGCATCAAATGAATTGTTCTGGTGTCCAGTTTTTGTACTCTCTTCCCCATGCTAGTCTCTTCTTCTTATTGGCTGGCCGAAGCAAAGGCTTCTTGGCTGCCTTGTAAAATTTTTAAAAGTAATAACAAGAAAAGAACCATTCTATTTTCATTTAGAATAATCTACTTTTTTAAAATCATTTCACCCCAAGCAAGGCATTCCACTGCCACTATTGCGCAGGGGGTTACATAGGGGAAAGTGATGAAAAAAAGTGGTTAGATATAGGAAATGTCAGAAGGAGGGTGATAGACGGGTAAGAATGTAGATGGGAAGAGTGTTTGAGAGAATGGATGTGAGTTAGTGTGTTAGGAGGTGTCTATTGGCCTTAAATTTAAACTCCTGGAGATTGTAGCTGTCGAGGAAGCAAGTGTATGGAAGGGAATTCCACAGGCGAGAAGTGCGAGAAAAGAAGCTGATGGAGTAGAAATTGCGGTTACATCTTATCTGTTTCACTGTAAAAGGATGGGACCTAGTTGCTAATCTAGTATCTCGTGCAAATTAATTCGTACCTAGGGGGTACCAGTTATTTAAGTTCATTGGAGCAGAAGCCGTGAAAGTATTTATAGTAGAGGCACAGGGAAGCCACGTCACGCCGGTGAGATAGCGACTGCAGTCGGGCTGCCAAGTCGGCATCGATCACATTACAGATTCTCCGTTGTACTTTGTCAAGGACCCCGAGGAGAACAGAAGAGGCACCTGACCAGATGTGGCAGCAGTATTCAATACACGGGCGGATGGTAGATTTATGTATGTGCAGGATAGATTCAGACGGAAAAAAACGCCCGGGCCCTGCACAGAGAATCGACTTTCATAGCAGTGGATTTAGCAATGGATTCGATATAGTCATTCTGCTTGAGGTCCGCTGAGAGTGTGAGACCAAGGAGGCGTAGTGTTTTACTCTCTGGGAGGCAAGCCTGTTCCATGCTAATGGGGAGTAGGAGCCGATTGCCTATGATGGTTAATTGATAGCAGCGTCGTTTTGGAAGCATTAAAATTTACGAACCATTTCTTATCCCAGTCCACTACGGATTGGAGATCCTTCTCAAGCTCAGCAGCGAGGTTCACTTTGTCGCCCACACCAAATTTTTGATCGAGGCGAGAGTAAACTGTGGTGTCATCGGCGTACATGCCTACTTGAGATCTGATAGTATCGGAAAGATCATTAATGTAAATCAGAAAGAGCGTAGGACCTAGTATAGAGCATTGAGGAACACCCGCGTTCGTATGGTAATTTTGGGAGACATGTCCGTTTAATACCACCTTCAATGTGCGATTAGAGAGGAATGACGTGATTAGGTAAAACAGTTATGCGTAGGTGGCCAGCATGCTAGACTCTGTTGAACGATTTGGAGATATCCAAGGCAACGGTTTGAGCTTCGTCATTCTTGTCGAGAGCCTGGTATATATACTCGGTGATGGTCGTTAGCATATCAGCAGTAGACCTGGTGAAGCGGAAACCATACTGTGTGTCTGAGAGGAGCCTGTGGGCTGTGAGATGCTGAATCACCACGGCGTTGATAATGGCCTCGAACACTTTGCCAAAGATCGAAAGAAGGCTGACAGGGAGGTAATTTGCGGGGTCCAAAGGTTCTCCAGTATTCTTAAATATAGGAACTACAGAGGAAGACTTCCAACAGGCAGGAAGGTAGGAAGCAGATAGGCAGAAGTTGTAGAGCTTAGAGAGGACATAGGAGAGTTCAGGGGCACATTTCTTCTAGACTATGATTGGGATTCCGTTCCCTCCGCTCGCTTTGTGAGGGTCAAGTTTTGAGATTATATTAGAGACCAGCGACGGTGTAATGTGGACGTCATTCAGTTGAGCCACAGTTCTAGGTGGGAAGTAGGGTGTAGATACTCCAGACAAATCCAGTCTCGAATTAGTGAAGAATCTGCGAGAAAAGCATTCAGCCTTGTCCGCTGAGGACCTCAAATTCATTGATTATTAGGGTATTGAGGTCTTACTCTTGTTAAGCACGCTTTTACAGTGTCGCCAGTAGTCTTTGGCGCCGAACTTACAGGATGCTATGCGTTGCTTCATTCTGACAGCAAACAACATCTTAGCTTCGTTAAGTATCTTTTTACACTTATTACGAGCTGAGGTTTTGGTCCGACGCGTGGCCTCACTAGAGCCGGAAGAAATGATTCCGGTTGGCAATGCCGGCCGAGCAAGCAGGCAAGAACTAGGGGGATGAGCGGAATTTTAGCTGAAATTTTCTGGCTAGGATGAAAGCATCAATACCAGCCTTAACCCAAGAGGAGACCTCGGATGCACAGTCTTCAACGGAAAGACTAAAAACGTTGTTCCAATGGACGTCACACAGGAAGTCGCGGAACGAGTCCCACTCTGCACTTTGGTATCAGTAGGATATTCTGCTGGTCTGGATTTCTTGGGTTGAGTGGGAGTGGAATTAGATGTTAACGGAAACTAAGGCGTGGTTAGAGTTTCCGAGAGGGCAGAGCTGCTTTGCGGTGCAAGAGTCTGGGAGGGAAGTGAAGCAGAGGTCTAGTAGTGAGTCCCTTCCAGTTGGGTTATTGGAGAAACGTGTGGGGAAATCCACCATTTGCGTAAGAGATTGGGTGATTGAAAAATTCATGGTGTGGACACCAGCAAGATCGGTGACAGAGTTTTCCAGCTACTTGGTGCGGTGGGGGCTAAGGTCGCCAAACACAAATATATGGGCGGAGGGATGGGAAGAAATGGCTTTGTCAGTATTGTCAGAGACACTGTCAAGTAGCGAACAGTCAGGGGAGGAAAGAAGGTAGAGAAAGAAGAGATAGCTAATCGAGCTTAGAAGTGAGAGGCGGAAGCACATGAAAGAATGATCCGGGGATTCAAGGGATGTCGCCCTAGCTAGGGGAAGGTGTTCGCTGACATACACACCAAGCCCATGCATATGAACATGGGAGTCCTTCCTGAAAAGAGGAAGGTAGCCAGGAACGTCGAACTCAGAAGAGGGGATAGAAGGGTTAAGGTTAGTTTCACATAGGGCCAAGATATCAGGTGAGTTAGTGTGAAGAAATGAATCAACGCTGAGGAAGTTAGTGCGTATACCACGTATGTTAGTGTAAGAGATGCAGACGGAATAATAATAGCAACAATAAATTTACACATTAAAGAAAACGTTCAAGGCTTCTTGCTCTTCTTGTCATCCACGTACAAGCCTATTTCGCTGTAGCGCAACTCATTAGTGTGGCTAGACATGCACTTACTTCTGGCCGGGATCGAAACTCGACCGATTTGGTGTCACATATATATATATATATATATATATATATACATATATATATATGTGTGTGTGTGTGTGTGTGTGTGTGTGTGTGTGTGTGTGTTAAATGTTAACCAAAAACCCCTCCACACTCTACCCCAGGGTCTTCGCCATTTGGAAAAAAACAATGTCGCTGAAGTGACGTAGAATCTCTATTTGAGATACAGAATGATTTCTGATAGAGAACACCAATGGATACTATATAAACTTAAGGAATCAGCGCATATGCTAGGCTACAAAAATCTCCTAAGCCGACCAAGCATAGAAATGAATACAATATGGGAATCAGTAATACGGAGTACTAGAGAAAATCCTAATCGTTAAAAATTGCAATATGAGCTCTGGTAAAAATAATGCTGGAGAAAATGATAAGCATCAAAGATTGTAATATGAACTAGGGTGAAAAAATGATTACTTAGATATTAGGTTTATAAGTCCCAGAAATTTACATTCTAATGTTCTCGAGGACACATGGATAGAGACGTTGGTTAGTTCCTATGATTTGACCCAAAGAGTTGTGAGTTCAATTCCAGGCTACCAATAACTTAGAGAGTTAAGTTAAAAACGAGATAATGGCATGAGAATGAAATACCCCACTGATTGTAATAAAGTGTTCGATTCGAAATTCCCAGCACCTGAAAAAGACCGGAGTGTAAAAGGGCCGAAACGTCGTAAACATAGTAGTAAATATGGGGACAATCGTTCGAATAATATTAATAACTGGATATGGGCGGACCTGAAAGAGACAGCCACCACCTTTAAATTTGTTGTTTTTCTTTCTTTTTTTTTTTTACTTTTTTCAGCGCAGTCTTATCGGTTATTATATAATGTTTCCGATTATCAAAACAAATTTTGAAAAATTTCTATATCTAAACAATTTTGTGGGGTGGGCTCACTTTCTCATACAACCGATACCGGCTGCTCTCCGACTCCGTCGACTGCGTTGGTTCGGCCATGCTGCGCGCTGTCCTCCGGGTGAGCTGATTCGCGACTGCCTCTTCCCGAGGCCCCTACCGGGCTGGCGCAAGCGTGCGGGGGGTCAGCTGAGGACGTGGGCAGCCACGCTGAAGGGGGACATGGAGCCGATCTCGGGCCCAAATGTCGTGGGATTTCGGAGGTGGAACCGGGACTGGGCAGAGATCGGAGTGGAGCTGGCTCAAGATCGCCGATCGTGGGCCGCCGCTGGGAGAGACGCTTCAAATGTTCTTGGGGATGCCGGCTCAACCCGTCCTGGGTGAATGCCGCTACAATACAATACAAATACAACGTTATAGTAAATCGATCCTCTATTTTGGAACCACTCGCGTTGGGGTCGCTTTGTTTTGTTTTGTTTTTTGTTTTTTGCTTGTTTGTACGAGTTATTGCTCTTGTTTTTGTCTTTTTCAAGTTTTCTTTTAGTTCTTACGATGGCATCTTCCTCAGAAACTCCAAGAATGGCTTTATTCAAAAATTTCGCAAAGGATTCAGTTGTTGAATATGCGCAAGCAAAAAAGTTAATTGCACAGGATCGATTTACTATAAGGTTGTATGAAAAACTGAGCCCCCCTTTAAAATTTAAATATTTACATTTTTACAATATTTTGTTTTCGTCAATCGGAAACTTTAGGGTTTAATCGATAAGATTGCACTGAAAAAAGTAAAAAAAAATTATTAATCAACCAATTTACAGGTGGTGGTATTGTCGTACAGCCGAGTGGTTCCAAAATGGAGGATTGATTTACTATAATGTTGTATGAAAAACTGAGTCCTCTCTAAAATTGTTGAAATATTGAAATTTTTTTTCAAATTTTTTTTTTTTTTTTTTTTTGTCAATCGGAAAATTTAGGTTGTAATCGATAAGATTGCACTGAAAAAAGTAAAAAAAAAAATGAAAAACAACAAATTTAAAGGTGGTGGTCGTCTACTTCGGGTCCACCTGCATGTGCTTTACTGTATTATAAGCCTTACATAAGTACTACATTTTTTATGTGCTTTACATTACTTTAGCTACATATGTACACCACTGGACCAAAACCAAAGAGACGTGATAGAGGTCACCCAAATTGGGATTCCTTCAACCGGAGTGATATTGCCTTGGAACTGGAGTTGAATTTAGATTTCTAAAAAAAAAAACCTGATTGCAATAAGAAAGAAACCCTCTTTCTCGCGAGATAAAGACGCAGTGTTTGATGAAAATTTAGTCATTTGGTGTTGAGACTGGAGTGACCTCTCTAGGGCGCATCCCTGGTTGATGGTTCATGAACGGCTAGACTACACTGTAATTAGAAAACCAGCGGTCATGTAATGACGAATACTGAAACTAAAGGAAGAAGACAGTCGAAAGAAAAGAATTAGTAATATAAATCAGATACGTGGGTCGCTCCGAAACTAATGCCTCATTTTATTATTTTTTCCCGTCTGAGAGGTAGATGATGGTCTCATGGGAGAAGAACTAGAAATTTCACACCAATATCTTCTAATATGTTTTACCTTATTATAGAAATAATCTTATTACAAATCTGGTAAAATTCTTCCTGACATGATAGTTTGGCAGTCAAGTTTAGACATTCCCCCCATTATCTCTTGGATATAGCCAAAGCCTTTGACAAGGCGTGGCATCGTGGGCCACTACACAAACTCTCTAACTATTGAACATCTAAAAGGGCTTTCTCAATTATCAAAACCTTCCTAACAGGTAGGTTCAATAGTCTTTGTTAACGGCCACCCACCGGATGCCTGTCAGTTCCAGAGGGTCCCCTCATCGGTTCTCTTCTTGCTACTCTATATTAATGATCTGCCTAAGAATATAGCCCGATCATTACTGAAAATTTCTATGTATAATAAAACAATTTAGAGATGAACCTCCATAAATCTTGAAGACCAGCACCTAGCAGCTCACGTAACCTCTGATCTCTGACTTGACTGACACAATGAGGAACGGACTGACTCCTAAAATTCAATATGATTAAAAACCAACTAGTAACATTCCATCACCATCGATCAGAACCCGAACTGTCATCATAGGGTCAGCTGTTACCTTTCCTACGTAGCCCCATGAGTTTCACTTCTTTGCTCTATTTTACGTTCATACAATACCGCAAAATATATCACTATATTGAGTGGCACTATGGCCTTTTAATATGTGATCATTACTATATATTAAAAAAACAACCATTGTTTATATTGAGCACCAATATGGTAAAATGTTATCTGACATGAATGTAGATACGGAGCAGAAGTGTTTCACCGATTTCCTCCATATAGAAAATAAATTTATATTCGTATTCATAGAGGTTTGCTGAATATATACAGAAGATAAACAGTGGATATGGGCACGGTTAGATGATAGGTAATTCGGGTAGCAACAGTATTCTATAAGTCACGTTGATGGCTGAATTAATGGGATTGTGTCAGCCTTATACATTAATAGGCATTGTAACAAACTAAGAAGAGAGTACTGGATTGCTACGTGCTGTCTGTCCTTCAATATGGCAGTGAATGCTGGACAATACCGTCAAAGATGAAGGAAAAACTTGAATCAACTGAAATGTGGTTCTACAGAAGGATGGAACGAGCATGTGAGCAATGATGAGGTCTTGGAAATGATGGAAACAAAAAGGAAATTAATACTGAGCATCAGGAAGAGACAGCTGAGGGTCCTGGGACACGCAATGAGGAAGGAGGGCTTGGAGAATCTGATACTAACAGGCCAGATAGAGGGAAAGAGAGACAGAGGGAAGCAACGGATAACATATTTGAAGGACCTAATAAGGTGGATGACGGAACGAGGATTGCATGGTGTAACAGGAGAAGGCGTGCTCAGAGCCACCAGGGATAGGGAAACGTGGAAAGCCATGATCGACTACATCCTGAAGGGACAGGGCACATAGAAGAAGAACAAGTGTGACGCTTCACTGGGCTACAGAAACGGGGGTGGTTCACTAATCTACTGATCGGCTGCGGAAATGCCCTAGCGTTGTTACAGAACCCACTAAATCTCTACTGTTTCCGCGATTTTTAATCAGTAGACAATGATCTAAAAATGGAAAGTAAGAATATAGTCTTATATAATTCTTAACTCAATGGTTGGTTGTTTTGTTTTTATGACAAATCAACCTCGGCGGGTCATTTATTGCCAACTAAACTTTATTTATTTATTGCAGGTAATACCTATTCTTTCAACAATTTATTGTTTTTTTTTATATAAGTTTTGTGTCTAGTAATACATTTTTCTTTTCGAGTATCAAGATTCATTGGGATTTGTTTTTAAGGGCAGGGTCCCCAAGTCCCACCCTTGTTATTTAACCCATAACTGGAGGGAAGGGACGGATTAATACCTTTCCCGAGAGTACCAGTGCTTTAATTTAATGCAGGGTATTTAACTGGAATTCGAACTCGGCTCACCGATTTCTCTTTCCAAACCGATATCCACTGCACCACAACGCACATTCGTCGCTATACGCTTAGAGCACCTGGTATTCCCAAACGGCCACCCATCTAAGTACTGACCAGGATCAACGTTGCTTAACTTCGATGATCGAGCGAGAACCGGTGTATTCAACGTGATAGGCCGTGAAGCCTTAACTCAATGGAATGGAGGTCAAATTCGATATCAGCCAGATGCAGATGAAAGTTCAATTAAATCAAGACGCTGAACGGCTGGTTATTTTGGTAATTCAAAAACATTTTTTTTTTCTTTTATTGCCATAACAATGGAAACATGAACAAAGGCTGCAGATAAAACAAAAAATTAAAAAAAATAATAGAACGTCTTTGGAGATCTCCGAAGGTCCTTCAATTAATATATCTAAACTTATTTATAAATGGAACTTTGTCTGTATATGTGTGTGTATGTGTGTGTGTGTGTGTGTGTGTGTGTGTGTGTGTGTGTGTGTGTGTGTGTGTGTATCCGTTACCCATAGACTCCGAAACGGCTGAACTGATTTTCTTGAAAATTTACACAGTTGTACTATAAGCGTCTGCAAGTGATCTTAGCTAGGTTTTATGTCGAGGTACCCCAATAAATATCGAAAATTGATAATCGAAAAAATCGGGTTATAGTACGAGTGGCCCAATTTTAATCATATTTGATACACTCATAGACAAAGACATAAGAAATGATATTCAGAAGTTTCAAGATTGCAGTTCTTACAATAGTGCAGAAAATCGATAACATATATATATATATATATATATATATATATATATATATATATATATATAAAAGGCAATATGTTTGTGTGGGTGTCTGTTTGTCTGTATGTCTTTTATACAAATCCACAATTTTTATCCGATTCTCACCAAACTTCACACCAATATTCTTTAGACTGAGTCTGAGCTCCATTTTTCAATTGGAGTAGATAGACTAAACTATTGCCCGGTTCACACTCCACCCACGTCTATTGAACAGGTGAAGAGGCTTATCCCTTGTTTCCTGTTTAGGATGCGGTTTCCGGTTTTTCTTTTCTAATCTTCTCACTGTTTTTTTGTTTTTTTTTCAATTGGAGTAGATAGACTAAACTATCGCCCGGTTCACACTCCACCCACGTCTATTGAACAGGTGAAGAGGCTTATCCCTTGTTTCCTGTTTAGGATGCGGTTTCCTGTTTTTCTCTTTTCTAATCTTCTCACTCTTATGTAGCCCCCTGCACATCAGTGGCGTTACCGCCTTGCTTGGGGTGATATGATTAAAAAAAAAAAATATATATATATATATATATATTTTATCCAATTTCATTTTATTAAACCGATAGTCTCTCTTTCTTGTTTCTTGTTTTTTTCTCTTTTAAGTTTCCAATATAACCAAGAATGTTCATTTTCCTCAAAAAAATAAATAAATAAATAAATAAATAAATAAGGATATTTTTGCTTTGGGAATGATTTTTGAGTTCACAGAGTTCAAGGGAGTGTGTGATAAAGACCGGTACCGGAGAAAACACTTACTTGGGAATTTAGAAGATAGATTATAATTTTATTTGTCCGTTCATCTCTTTCGGAGACACTTTTCCCATTCTCATATATTCCTTTTTCATTTTTCTTTTCTTTTTTCCTTTCTTCCTCTGGATTACATCTTTGATTTTCAACGAGGTTGTCTTTCCTCGCAGTGTTTCGGTGTTAACGTTTCTTACGTCTTTTTAATTAAACATTCAAGCCGCAACTAATTGTTTTCCAAATTCTAATTACAAACAGAGCGTTATTCGTGGTTTATTTCTTTCAGCCAATCAAATGACGTCTTTTCTTTCTCCCCACCTCTCTCTCTCTCTCTCTCTCTCTCTCTCTCTCTCTCTGTGTTCTTTAGCGTTTCTTACTCGATGTTAATCTGTTTGCTTTTGCATACATTACCAGTTTATAGAGAGAGTTATTTTCTCTCGGCATGTCCAGATATATATTTATAAGGAGAGAGAGACAGAATGAAATAGACTGCCAGAGTAAGAAGATCCATAACAAAAATTATTGAGCAACTTATATATATATATATATATATATATATATATATATATATATATATTATCGATTTTCTGCACTATTATAAAAACTGCAACCTTGAAACTTCTGAATATCGTTTCTTATGTCTTTGTCTATGAGTGTATCAAATTTGATTAAAATCGGACCACTCCTTCTATGACCCGATTTTTTCGATTATCGATTTTCGATATTTATCGGGGGTACCTCGACACAAAACCAAGCTAAAAACACTTGCAGACGCTTATAGTAAAACTGTGTAAATTTTCAAGAAAATCGGTTCAGCCGTATTGGAGTTTATAGGTAACGGACACACACACGCACACAAAGTTCCATTTATAAACAGATTTTGATGTTTTTCAAGCGCTTCTTACTGTTAATTAAAACGATGCAGACATATCTTGCAGATTTCGATATGAATTTAATTTATTGAATAAATGGTTGCATGGAAGTAAGATGTGTTGAATTGTTTTTTAATTACAGTTTTGGCACAGAATAGAACAGAAACTAATGGCTCAAATATATCCAGCATCGACGCCAATAATACAACCAATGGGCCGCTTGAAGTAAGTTTTCTTTATTTATCTAATTCAACTTCGGGTTAATGCATTCATCTTCGCTGTTGTTCTTCAATAAACTACATCTGGCACTAAGTCCTCTGATCCTAATGAAAGAGAAAATCGCCTAACCTGAAAAAAAGTTCACGTTTGCACATGGTCTGCCGAAGAAAAATTTAAGAAAATTGTTAGCACAAAAAGAGAAGCTGTTTTTCTATATTTCGGAGATGAGGTAGTATTTACACTATTTGCATTAATCGGACTATTGTCCTCATTTTTGCTGCCATTTGTACGACATTTAATAATAGATCATTCTATTTGTCTATATTTTTGAGATGAGGTAGTATTTACAGTATTTATATTATTCGGACTATTGTCCTCATCTTTGTTGCCATTTGTACGACGTTTAATAATAGATCATTCTATTTGTCTATATTTCTGAGATGAGGTAGTATTTACAGTATTTACATTATTCAGACTATTGTCCTCATCTTTGTTGCCATTTGTACGACTTTTAATAATAGATCATTCTATTTGTCTATATTTCTGAGATGACGTAGTATTTACAGTATTTGCATTATTCAGACTATTGTCCTCATCTTTGTTGCCATTTGTACGACGTTTAATAATAGATCATTCTATTTGTCTATATTTCTGAGATGAGGTAGTATTTACAGTATTTACATTATTCAGACTATTGTCCTCATCTTTGTTGCCATTTGTACGATGCTTAATAATAGATCATTCTATTTGTCTATATTTCTGAGATGACTTAGTATTTACAGTATTTACATTATTCGAACTATTGTCCTCATCTTTTTGCCATTTGTACGACGTTTGATAATAGATCATTCTATTTGTCTATATTTCGGAGATGAGGTATTATTTACACTATTTGCATTAATCGGACTATTGTCTTCATCTTTGTTGCCATTTGTACGACATTTAATAATAAATCATTCTATTTGTTAATATCTCTGAGAGGAGGTAGTATTTACAGTATTTACATTAATCGGACTATTGTCTTCATGTTTGTTACCATTTGTACGACGTTTAATAATAGATCATTCTATTTGTCTATATTTCTGAGATGAGGTAGTATTTACAGTATTTATATTATTCGGACTATTGTCCTCATCTTTGTTGCCATTTGTAGGACGTTTCGGCTGTTGTACACCCGGCCTTCTTCAGGTGCTAGGAATTTTAAACTGAACCCTTTATTACAATCAATGAGGTATATCATTCTCATCCCTTTCATGAAATGACTGTACAACGGTTGAAACCTCGTACAAATGGCAACAAAGATGATAATAGCATTATCGTTAAAAAAGAAAGAAAATCACAATATATATATATATATGATTTTTTCATATCGTCTGAATGATAGCATTATCGTTGAAAGAGGAAAGAATATCACAATATTGATACATGTTTTTATTTAATCCTTTCTGAGCTTTCGGCTTACATCAGCCATTATCAAAGATGAAAAAAAAAAATCTCCAGACACATTTTCAAGTGCCTATAGTAGATAATAGAAGCGATTGGTTATCCCAGTGGCTTTCCATATTTGTCGCCCCCACTCTCGTGTGGTCATGTGAGACGCCATAAGCTGTCGTGCAATTTTCGCTTCCAGCATGCACGTACGTGTTCGTCAATCCTCCACACAAACAAAATAGACGAATACTACTCTCGTTCGTCCGCGAACTTCCCGTTACAACCAACACTATTTTCATCTTTGATAATGGCTGATGTAAGCCGAAAGCTCAGAAAGGATTAAATAAAAATATGTATCAATATTGTGATATTCTTTCCTCTTTCAACGATAATGCTATTAAGTTTTTCAGACGATATGAAAAAATCATATATATATATATATATATATATATATATATATATGATACAATGGTTTATAAAAGTATTATATGCCTACACAAACATTTTCATCTTTAAAGACAATACTGTTATTCTTCAGGTGACATTTTAAAATAAATGGTGAAAATTATTTATTTAGAAAATATAAGATGAATTCATAATTATTTAGAAAATTAAGGAGAGGTAGTTGGAGGAAGTTAATCAATATGCTTGTAGGTATGTCAATATTGGTCAATCCAAAATGAGAATTAGGTTGAAGATTTTTGTCGTAAAAGGATGCAAAGTAGCAAAATTGCACAGAGGGCGCATGTCATGAATAAAAAGCTGCAGAATATAAGGTTTTCCTATAACTGCTGCTGAATCATGGGAAAGAATGAAGAGTTTTATATAAACAACGGAAATATTTTTTTCTAAAATCCAATTAATTACAATTGTTCATTTATAACTTACCAGCAGTATAGCCCGGCGTTGCTCAGGGGTAATGAAAGCTTTAAAACTAATCCATGGTTCTGGAGCTCAGGCTTTTTGGACGTTGGCACGAAAGACTAAAAAGCAATAGTTGTTTCCAGTTAAAAGGAAACTGTAGACTGAAAGAAAAATGAATGAATGTAAGTCAAATTTTGATTTCCTGGTATCGATATCAAATAAGTTTTTTCGTCGTAAACTGAATTTTGAAGACTACATAAGTCCTCTGAGTAAATGGTATCATGGCTTAAACTAAGAACTACAATTATACCTACTTAGAGTCAAACCCGAAGCAAAAACTAAAATAAAAGGGCTGAAAAAAATCCAGACATACAGGCAGATAAACAGACACACACAAACATCTTGCCTTATATATATATATATATATATATATATATATATATATATATTATCGATTTTCTGCACTTTTGTAAGAACTGCAACATTGAAACTTCTGAATATCGTTTCTTATGTCTTTGTCTATAAGTGTATCAAATTGGATTAAAATCGGACCACTCCTTCTATAACCCGAATTTTTCAATTACCGATTTTCGATATTTATCGGGTGTACCTCAACACAAAACCTAGCTAAAAACACTCGCAGACACTTATAGTACAACTGTGTAAATTTTCAAGAAAATCGCTTCAGCTGTTTCGGAGTCTATAGGTAACGGACACACTCACAGACGCACACACACACACGTAGACAAAGTTCCATTTATAAATAAGTTTAGATGTTCTAATATTACTTAAAAATTATCCACAAGGCCTCTGATTGGGAGGTTTTGAGCAGCATTTAAGCACCTGTTAATTGCTGTTTTTCTTTGGTCCACCCTGACCCTGGGTAGTAGCACCTATTAAGTGCCCCAGTTATGAGCAAATATTTAACCCCCAAACTGGGGAAAAACAGTATGTAAGTATAAAAATAGACTTTTATAGGAAAACATACTTTTAAGGAAAAATACTTCCAACAATACATTTTTGAAGAAAAGATTTATTACCATAACACATTTTTGAAGGAAAAAATTATTACCAGCAAAGCATTTTTGAATACAAAACTAGAAGAAATTTTTAGTTTTCTAAAATAATATTTTTTTAATCAAACTCTGACTAAATAAACCTTCTTGCTATCTCCAAATATTAAAAAAATACCTTAAAACCCTACCTTTTTGGCATTAAATAACCCACAGAGGTTTATATGCCATTAAACAAAACTCAAACTCAAACAATAATTATTTTACTAAAATAAAGGACCTACACGATAATTATTTGGTTTTCTTAACTCCAATGTACCGTAGTATATCATAATTATTTAATTTTAATCCTAACCTAAATAATCAAGCCCCTTTAACTGATTCGGTAGTACAAAATCAAATATAAAAAAAAAATCTAACCTGCTGTTAAAAATTATTGTCTACTCATTTGAGTAATGTATTTTTGAAAATCAAAGTTGGCTGGAAAATATGTCCTTTATTCCTTAAATCCCGTCCTCTAACCATTAATTTATTCTCCCACTTCCATGATTACAGACGAAGAAAAAGATTTCTTTCGGGCATATGAAGCGGTCTTTCCTGAAATGGTCCATTAATTCTCTTTCCAAAGAAGATTGATCATCTTAATGGAATTCATGTTCAAGCTTAGATTAGCCGAGCAAAAGCATGCTTATATTTTCATAATTAAAGTTTTCAGCACACGTAATTTAAACATTTGTCTTTGTGGCAATCAAAGAACCTCAAGTATTGAAAATTAAAATATTGGCGCATTTAAAGCCACAGACAATTAAAATCGTCCGTCTGCATCGAAAACGTGTATTGATTTCAGAAAAATGAAACTCAACGTATATGAAGTGTAAAGAGTGTGTCGTATCAATTACAAAATCTGCAGCTAAGAAAGTTTGTTTTATTGTGTCGTGCTAGCCAATTTATCCCTACAGAATCTATCTTACTATTGGTCCTTGCTTTGAATATTGCTGCCACATCTGGTCTGGTGCTCCTATTTAGAAATTCTTTATAAAGTCTGAAAAAGAATATGCAATGTTCTTGATCCTGACATAGCATCTCGGTTTCAATAATACCACCGCCGTAATGTAGCTTCTCTGTGTCTTTTCTATAAATAAATTCATGGTATTTATTCGGATGAACTATCATCAATGGTACTTTTCATTTTTAAATCTTGTTATTTTTATCCCCACCAGGAGACAAATTGCACATATGGGAATTAGTTAAGACTTCATAGAGACCTTGTGGTTTTATGATGACTGTAGTAAAAATGGTAAGTAAAAATGGGTTGTTTTGGTGAAAGGAAATACTGTGGCATATTTGGGTCACTAATCATGGCTACCTAGAATGAAGACCAGCATTCCTCTCCCCTCCTGTTGACCATGTTACTCATGTTTGTAGAAATCAAAATAAATACTAATTGCCACAATATTATCTAGACTTAATGAATTAAACCGTAGTACCAAATTGGAGACAAAGTTTTGTAATTGAACAGATGAAATGGCTAGATGCAACCGTAAGTTCTATGCTAACAGTTTCTTCTCTTACACGTCTTGCATGTAGAACTCTCTTCCGGCTTCTTATTGCCAGTCAACATTGAAGTTGAAGGTGTTTATGGCAACAAAGATGAGGATAAGAGTCCGAACAATGGAGATAATTTAAATAATTACAAATCTCATTTCAAAAATATAGACAGATGTTGAAGCCGAATATGGCAACAAAAATGAGGAAAACAGTCCGAACAATGTAAATAGTGTAAATAATTACAATACCTCATCTCAGAAATATAGAGGGATATTGAAGGTGAATATGTCAATAAAGACGAGAACAACAGTTTGAACTATGTAACTAGTGCAAATAATTACAGTGCCTCATCTCGGAAATGTAGACAGATGTTGAAGGTGAATATGGTAGCAAAGATGATTAAAAATATTAATCTAAGAAATGTTCTGAAACACCCTCGTCAGATCGAAACTTTCATATCGATGTCATGCAAATAACCTCTAAGCTGGTTTCAGCTGCTTTTTTAGATCGATGAGTAAAATGTGGTCTCAGCGAGGAGTTCACCTTTACTAATACTATACACTGAGAAACAACAATTGAACTATATCAGATAATAAAACGTCATTCCTCTATATTTATGTGATACTATCAGTATAGCCCGGCGTTGATCGGGTGTAATGAAAGCTTTAAAACTAATCCATGGTTCTGGAGCCCAGAGTCAGCCTAAAGAATATTTGTGTGATGTTTGGTGAGAATCGAATAGAAATTGTGGATTTGTATAAAGGACATACAGACAGATAAACAGACACACACACAAACATCTTGCCTTATATATATATATATATATATATATATATATATATATATATATATATATAATCGATTTTCTGCACTATTGTAAGAACTGCAACATTGAAACTTCTGAATATTGTTTCTTATGTCTTTGTCATAAAACACACACACACACACACACACACACACACACACACACACACACACACACACAGACAAACTTCCATTTATAAATAAGTTTAGATTAGATAGATTGTATTCATCTTTGTTGCCATATTAACTTTCAAAATTTGTCTATTTCTGAGATGAGGCATTGCATTAATTTACACTACATTGTTCAGACTTGTCATCATCTTTGTTGCCATATTCAACTTCAAAATCTAAACTTAATTATAAATGAACTTTGTCTGTGTGTGTGTGTGTGTGTGTGTGTGTGTGTGTCCGTTACCTATAGACTCCGAAACGGCTGAACCGATTTTCTTGAAAATTTACACAGTTGTACTATAAACGTCTGCGAGTGTTCCTAGCTTGGTTTTGTTTCGAGGTACAAATCGATAATCGAAAAAATCGAATTATAGAAGGAGTGGGCCGATTTTAATCAAATTTGATACACTCATAGACAAAGACATAAGAAACGATATTCAGTAGTTTCAAGGTTGCAGTTCTTACAATAGTGCAAACAATCAATAATAATAATAATAATAATAATAATAATATATATATATATATATATATATATATATATATAAAAGGCAAGATGTTTGTGTGTGTGTCTGTTTATCTGCATGTATGTCTGTATTTTTTAAGACCTTTTATTTTGGTTTTGGCTCCGGGTTTGGCTCTAAGTAGGTATAATTGTAGTTCTTAGTCTCAACCATGATACCATTTACTCAGAGAACTTATTTAGCCTTCAAAATTCAGTTTTCTACGAAAAAACCTATTTGATATCGATACCAGGAAATCAAAATTTTACTTACATCCATTCATTTTTCTTTCAGTCTACGGTTTCGCTTTAACTGGAAACAACTATTGCTTTTTCGTCTTTCTGGCCAAAGTTTAAAGAGTCTGAGCTCAAGGACTATGGATTAGTTTTAAAGTTTTTATTACACCCGAGCAACGCCGAGCTATACTGCTAGTCTAACTATATTTCTGAGGTGAATGACTGTAATTATTTACACTATTAAACTGTTGTCCTCATCTTTGTTGCCATATTCAACTTTGACATCTCTCTATATTTCTAAAATGAAGTATTGTAATTATTTACACTATTTAAAATGTTCGGACTGTTGTCCTCATCTTTGTTAACATATTCACCTTCAACATCTGTCTACATTTCTGAGATGAGGTATTGTAATTATTTGCACTGAAACCAGCTTAGAGTTTATATATTTTTGAATTTGTTTCCTTTCATGATATCTTTATGAAAATCTCGATCGGAGGAGGGTGTTTCAGAACAGATCATAGATAAATATATTGGTTTTGTACCACCTTATGGTATTGGAAGAAAACAATTATCAGGGCAATTTATTCTACGGTCAATTTTTTATTCTCATATCGTATTTTCAGTTGCATCGTTCAGACTGTTGTCCTCATATTTGTTGGCATATTCACCTTCAACATCTGTCTACATTTCTTAGATGAGGCTTTGTAATTATTTACACTATTTTCATTATTCAGACTGTTGTCCTTGTCTTTGTTGACATATTCTCCTTCAAAATCTGTCTACATTTCTGAGATGAGGCTTTGTAATTATTTACGCTATTTTCATTATTCAGACTGTTGTCCTCGTCTTTGTTGCCATATTCACCTTCAACATCTGTCTACATTTCTGAGATGAGGCTTTGTAATTATTTACACTACTTTCATTATTCGGACTGTTGTCCTCGTCTTTGGTGCCATATTCTCCTTCAACATCTGTCTACATTTCTGAGATGAGGCTTTGTAATTATTTACACGATTTTCATTATTCGGACTGTTGTCCTCGTCTTTGTTGGCATATTCACCTTCAACATCTGTCTACATTTCTTAGATGAGGCTTTGTAATTATTTACACTATTTTCATTATTCAGACTGTTGTCCTTGTCTTTGTTGACATATTCTCCTTCAAAATCTGTCTACATTTCTGAGATGAGGCTTTGTAATTATTTACGCTATTTTCATTATTCAGACTGTTGTCCTCGTCTTTATTTGCCATATTCACCTTCAACATCTGTCTACATTTCTGAGATGAGGCTTTGTAATTATTTACACTACTTTCGTATTATTCGGACTGTTGTCCTCGTCTTTATTGGCATATTCACCTTCCAACATCTGTTCTACATTTCATTAGATGAGGCTTTGTAATTATTTACACTATTTTCATTATTATTCCAGACTGTTGTCTTCCATTGTCTTTGTTGACATATTTCTCCTTCAAAATCTGTTCTACATTTCTGAAGATGAGGCTTTGTAATTAATTTACGCTTTTCAATTTTCATTATTCAGACCTGTTGTCCTCGTCTTTGTATTGCCATATTCCCTACCTTCAACATCTGTCTACATTTCTTTGAGATAGAGGCTTTGTAATTATTTACACTACTTTCATTATTCGGACTGTTGTCCGTCATTTGCTTTTGCCCCTATATTCTCCTTCAACATCTACACTTCTGAGATGAGGCTTTGTAATTATTTACACTATTTTCATTATTCGGACTGTTGTCCTCGTCTTTGGTGGCATATTCACCTTCAACATCTGTCTACATTTCTTAGATGAGGCTTTGTAATTATTTACACTATTTTCATTATTCAGACTGTTGTCCTTGTCTTTGTTGACATATTCTCCTTCAAAATCTGTCTACATTTCTGAGATGAGGCTTTGTAATTATTTACGCTATTTTCATTATTCAGACTGTTGTCCTCGTCTTTGTTGCCATATTCACCTTCAACATCTGTCTACATTTCTGAGATGAGGCTTTGTAATTATTTACACTACTTTCATTATTCGGACTGTTGTCCTCGTCTTTGGTGCCATATTCTCCTTCAACATCTGTCTACATTTCTGAGATGAGGCTTTGTAATTATTTACACTACTTTCATTATTCGGACTGTTGTCCTCGTCTTTGTTGGCATATTCACCTTCAACATCTGTCTACATTTCTTAGATGAGGCTTTGTAATTATTTACACTATTTTCATTATTCAGACTGTTGTCCTTGTCTTTGTTGACATATTCTCCTTCAAAATCTGTCTACATTTCTGAGATGAGGCTTTGTAATTATTTACGCTATTTTCATTATTCAGACTGTTGTCCTCGTCTTTGTTGCCATATTCACCTTCAACATCTGTCTACATTTCTGAGATGAGGCTTTGTAATTATTTACACTACTTTCATTATTCGGACTGTTGTCCTCGTCTTTGCTGCCATATTCTCCTTCAACATCTGTCTACATTTCTGAAATGAGACTTTGTAATTATTTACACTACTTTCATTATTCGGACTGTTGTCCTCGTCTTTGTTGCCATATTCACCTTCAACATCTGTCTACATTTCTGAGATGAGGCTTTGTAATTATTTACACTATTTTCATTATTCGGACTGTTGTCCTCGTCTTTGTTGACATATTCTCCTTCAACATCTCTCTACATTTCTGAGATGAGGCTTTGTAATTATTTACACTACTTTCATTATTCGGACTGTTGTCCTCGTCTTTGTTGCCATATTCACCTTCAACATCTGTCTACATTTCTGAGATGAGGCTTTGTGATTATTTACGCTATTTTCATTATTCGGACTGTTGTCCTCGTCTTTGTTGCCATATTCTCCTTCAACATCTACACTTCTGAGATGAGGCTTTGTAATTATTTACACTATTTTCATTATTCGGACTGTTGTCCTCGTCTTTGGTGGCATATTCTCCTTCAACATCTGTCTACATTTCTGAGATGAGGCTTTGTAATTATTTACACTACTTTCATTATTCAGACTGTTGTCCTAGTCTTTGTTGCTGTATTCTCCTTCAACATCTGTCTACATTTCTGAGATGAGGTTTTGTAATTATTTACACTACTTTCATTATTCGGACTGTTGTCCTCGTCTTTGTTGACATATTCTCCTTCAACATCTGTCTACATTTCTGAGATGAGGCTTTGTAATTATTTACACTATTTTCATTATTCGGACTGTTGTCCTCGTCTTTGTTGCCATATTCCCCTTCAACATCTGTCTGTATTTCTGAGATGGGGCTTTGTAAGTATTTGCACTGAAACCATCTTAGAGTTTATATATTTTTGAATTTTTGCATGATAACTATATGAAAGTCTCGATCTGATGGGGGTGTTTTAGAACAGATCTCAGGTTAATACTTTGGTTTTGTACGACCTTGTGGGGTTGAAAGAAAACTATCATTAGCGCAATTTATTCTATGGTCAATTTCTTATTCTTATATCGTAATTTTGCAAATATTGAACTGTTTGCTTAATTCCATCTCACTTAATTTTTATTGTCGAAATATACGTTGTCAGAAATGCTTGCTCAATACTAACCATTCAAACTGTTTTGTTTCAGAATGGAGTTGGTTCTCTCTTTTCAACGGCACATACCGGCCTTTTGTTGTGCATCAGTGGGGCAGCTTCTTTGGTCAACAGTTTGCTGATCCACTGATAGTGGCGAAGCGATGACCCGTCAATCGGACGATTACGTCACACTTGGGAGTTTTCAACATGATATGCAGTTTAGCCTTGACTTCGAACAAACTCCGAAAATCGTCTGAATTTGTTTTATTTTGAAAATATTTGCTGTCATTAAAATAATTAATTAAATAATAAGTGCTAAAATTAACCCATGATTTGCCAATATTGTGTACAAGTTTCTGGAGATCTAATAAATTCCATGACTTCCTAAATATTATTATCTTTTCTCTGAGTATATTCAAATTAATGTCTGCCATCTGCAATTGGTTGATTTTAGCATCCCCGATTTGTAATTTGCTTTCTGGGTTCATCCTTTTGCTGATGACCATTCCTTCTGTGTTTTGTAATTTATTTATGCTTAGTCCTTTCTTCGCACACGATTTATCGCATAAAAATACAATTTTAGCACAACGCCGAAAATGGTGGGTGGGGTTAAAGACTGAGGTTGATCAATTACTAATTTTATACCTAGCTAATCAGATTCACTACCCAGTAACTCGTTACAGTTTGCACATTTACCGCAAGAATCCATCCATCATTAATCAATCCAGCGTATACCATAGGGAGTCTAAAACAATTCCCACCATGGCCTAAAAATTTAATGGTCGTAACATTATATATGATAAGCAGTGAGGAGAGAGGGCGTGAACCCAAAAAGCAAACTAATTTATTTTTTGTTTTTAATCATTTTCCCCAAAGCAAGGCGAAACTTCCACTGCTGCCCAGGGGTTTCAGAAGAGGTGAGTGATGAGAAAGAGGAACAAGGGGAGTCAGAGAATGAGTAAGAAAAAGATGAAAATACAGATGCATGAAAACTGCATGAGAGTAGAGTTGAAAGGAAGAAGAATATGATACAAGGGTTGTCATGGAAAGGATGTGAGTCAAGAAGATAAGAGATGGCAATTGACTTCGCATTTAAATTCTTGCAGATTGTAGCTTTCGGAGAAGCAAATATACAGAAGGGAATTCCACAGGCGAAAAGTGCGGACAAAGAAGCTGGTAGAGTAGAAGATGCGATTACATTTGATTGGTCTCACTGTAAAATGGTGTTACCTAGACACAAGTCTAGTAGCTCGAGTAAATTCATGCAATGGGGGCACCACGGGGGCTAACCTCATCAGCACAGTAGCCGTGAAAGTATTTGTAGAAGAGACAGAGGGAAGCCACATTCAGTCGGTGAGAAATTGACTGGAGTTGAACTACCAGGTCGGGATCAGTTACATTACAGATTCTTCATTGGATTCTGTCAAGAAACCCGAGATTAATGACAAATATTTGAAAATGAGGATAACTGTTGTTAGTTGAACCCGTCAAACGTTAAAAGAGGTAAGAGAGGCCGCTGTATTCTGCCTTTAGACAAAATCAAGAGACTCTCTCGCTAAGGGAAAGAAAAAATAAATACGGCCGTGGAAAGAAAAATTGTGACATGAAAAAAAGAAAGGGTGTGGCCAACAAACTGGGAAGGCTGATAACAACCAATGAAGGAGTCAGGAACAGGCCGGGAAGGACACTTAAAATGACTTTCTAAGTATAGCCTAGATGCGGCACAAGGCCGAAAGTCTAGGACGCCCAGTGAGGCGTGAACTCACTATTCAGCTGTATTTGTTCTGGCGAGACAAGCTGTAGCGGGGTTGTCAAAGCAGGTGCCAGGCAACCAGGCTACCACAGAAAGCAATGGCAACCTACTGCGGGATAAGCAGTCAGTCATGTCTTTTTCGATATGATGTATGGCACTCAACTGACTGAATTCACTGCTTAGCTTTTGGGATGTATATTTGGCCATCCCAAATACGTCTTCGTTAGAGTAATACGATCGAATCAAGAATAACGAAAACGGGGATTTATAAATTTAAGCCAAATTTCATTTATAAATATGTCAAACGTATGTACAGAATGATTGTGAAGTCGGGCAGTGCCAATTGAAGAATCGCCTTCTTTCAGACCAGAGACTGGGAGGGCAGTGCAGAGGTAGCCTGTTCGTCCTAGGATGATCGTCGCTGGAGGTTCAGCATGGTAGTTCTTAAAAGGACTATTGCTGGTAGCTGTTGCCCCTACTGGCGGCTGCTGCTGGTTGCTGCTCCTGCTAGCGTCTGCTACTGCTACTGCTGCTGAAGTCGGGTAGTCCTTAGAAGGACTATCGCATATGTAATCGAGTAGTCCTTAGAAGGACTATCACATACGTAAAACTTTCTAATCATTACATCATACCGAGGTGCTCAAGTTTTTTCTTTTTGCTTACCCTCGCTACCTTCTGTAAGTGGTTTTGCAGTTTCCTTTCCGTGTTTGCACTGTATCATCTGCATATCTTATATTGTTAATGACGAATCCTGGCAGAACTTCTAATTATCTCGGAATTGTTTTTCTGTATAGGTTGAATAAATCCGGCGATAATACACATCTTAAGCCCCTTTCTATTTTTGTATCGCCGGTGAACTCATTTTCTTTCCGTGTGCAGGCGGTTTGCTACCAGTATAAATTTGTGATTAATCTTAAGTCTTGATTGAATATGTCACAGAAAGGTTGCTAAACAGCTCTAACAGATCTTTGAGATGTAATTTATCGAACGCCATTGAAATATCTGGGAAATGCCCTAACAGCGGACGGAAAGTGTGACACTAAGACGTATTTGGGATGGCCAAATATTCATCCCAAAAGCTAAGCAGTGAATTCAGTCAGTTGAGTGCCATACATCATATCGAAAAACACATGACTGCTTATCCCGCAGTAGGTTGCCATTGCTTTCTGCGGTAGCCTGGTTGCCTGCCAAGACTACAGAAGACAATCTGTCCTATTATTTAACCCATAACTGAAAGAAAGAGACTGATTAATACCTTTCCCAAAGGTATTTGTACGTAAGTGAATGCAGGGAATTTAACTGGAATTCGAACTCGGCTCCCCGATTTGTCGTTCCAAATCGATATCCACTGCACCACAACGCACCTCGGGCCGCAGTGTATTAAGAGACAGAAAAATTTCATTTAAGAGAAAGGAATGCGTTTTGAACTGTTACGTGATATCTGTCGTTTCGTTTGCTACGAACTTAATCATAAAATGATCATCTTTTCATTGTCGGTGAGAATTCTGTCGAAAAGTGACTCTTTTTGTGGCATAGCAAGAACGAAATCCCAATAGAAGTAAGACTGAAAATATTGTTCCGTCAGCGAATGTGGCACTCGCGAGTTAAGACTGTCGATTCTCAAGCGTTTATTACTTTCTTCATCGGCGTTGAAAAATTCTCTCGGAGTTGATCGTCATATTCAATCTGACGAGATCTGTCAAATAGACGTTTTAACCGTCCTAAGAGCGATAGCAAGATCCAAATAAACCTGCATGTTTTATTTGATTTATTTATTTATTTATTTTATTTATTTTATTTATTTTTTTGTAGAATTTCTAACACTTATTCTTTTTCGAAATTTATTGGGCACAATATCCTTCATATTTAAAGCAGTTAAACGACACCTGGTTTCAATTACAAACAACAAAAATATTCGCCAAAACAAAACACCAGTTAAGTTGCGGTCATTGAATGAAAATCGGGCAAGAACTTTTGCAATGATCTGATATCACACTTTTATTATTGATAAGAGATTCCCTTCTAACATTTTTGTTGCGTTAAAGTCTGAAAAGTCAACATTATCATTATTTTATTATTTTTCTTCTCGTGACGTTTACTATCCATTTAAATTGTTGCTGCAGCTGGAAGTCCTGAAAAATGTGGGTTTATTTATTTCGTAATGTATTTTGTTTATGATTCTTTATCGCGAATCAGGAGCATCGATATTATTTTTTTACACATCTGAATTGCTGCTTGTGTTTTTACTAGGGAGACAGGGTCACCATCGTGTGCATGATTGAAAAGGTAAAAAATTGGCCTTGACAAAAGAAAATATATATTCAACTTGGCAGCAATGAATAAAAGGAAACAAAATAAATCACATAAGGTATAAATAACGATTACTATTATTATTTATAAATGGAACTTTGTCTGAGTATGTGTGAGTGTCTGTGTGTGTGTGTGTGTGTGTATCCGTTACCTATAGACTCCGAAACGGCTGAACCGATTTTCTTGAAAATTTACACAGTTGTACTATAAGCGTCTGTGAGTGTTCTTGGCTAGGTTTTCTGTCGAGGTACCCCCAATAAATATCGAAAATCGATAATCGAAAAAATCGGGATATAGAAGGAGTGGTCCGATTTTAATCAAATTTGAGACACTCATAGACAAAGACATAAGAAACAATATTCAGAAGTTTCAAGGTTGCAGTTCTTACAATAGTGCAGAAAATCGATAATATATATATATATATATATATATAAGGCAAGATGTTTGTGTGCGTGTCTATTTATCTGTCTGTATGACTGTATGTTTTCCAGCCCTTTTATTTTAGTTTTTGCTTCGGGTTTGGCTCTAAGTAAATATAATTGTAGTTCTCAATCTCAGCCATGATACCATTTACTCAGAGGAATTATTAAGTCTTCAAAATTCAGTTTACGACGAAAAGACTTATATCGATAGCAGGAAATCAAAATTTGACTTACATCCATTCATTTTTCTTTTAGTCTACAGTTTCGCTTTAACTGGAAACAACTATTGCTTTTTAGTCTTTCGTGCCAACGTTCATAGTGTCTGAGCTCCAGGACCACGGATTAGTTTTAAAGCTTTCATTACACCCGAGCAACGCCGGGCTATACTGCTAGTCAATATATATTTGAGGTGATTATGTAGCGATGTCAATTGTCAGCTGATACACCACAGGTCATAATTATTAGGCCACCCCAGTTTTTAAAAAAATGATGTATTTCATAGTATTTTTAGTATTTATTGCCAAGTGGTAATTCTAAATGAAAATTGAATGGTTCTTGGACGAGTGGCAGCCAGGAAGCCTTTGCTTTGGCCAGCCAATAAGAAGGAGAGTCTATCATGGGAAGAGAGCACAAAAACTGGACATCAGAACATTGGTCAAAAGTGTTGCGCACTGATGAGTCTAAGTTCGAAATATTCAGGAGTAAAAGGAGGGTGTACGTGCGGAGGAGGGTTGGAGAGCGAGTGAAAGATGAGTGGTACAGTCATCGATGAAACATCGTTGTGAATCCTGCTTGGTTTGGGGCTGTTTTGCGGGCATGAGTTCAGGTGACTTGGTTTAAAGTAAAGGGAACTATGAAGAAAGAACAGTACCATTCAGTTTTACAGAGATATGCAATTCTATCTGGATTGCGTATTGTGAGTCAAAATTTCATCCTGCAGCAGGATAACGACCCAAAACATACTTCTAAATTGTGCCAAAATTATTCAGAATTAAAAGAAACTGTTGGAGTGTTAAAAGTTATGTACATTTGCGTTTTAATGCTTATGTACATTTGCGTTTTTTTTTTTGTTTCTATATGTCAGCAAAAACTATAAAGTCAAGCATAGACTCTTTGGAGAGAGGACACCACAACACCAATTAACCCATAGGTTATGGGAGAAGAGGTGAGTTCATATCTAATCGAAATTGGATAAATAAACAAGAAATTATAATGCGGATATAAAGTAGGGTATTCATTCTACATTACGATCAGTGTATAAACTGATACTTCACTTTGTGATATACATTTATATTCCAGAGAATTTATACTACCGGCCATAATTATTAGGTCGCCTCAGTTTTAAAAAAAATGATGTATTTCATAGTATTTTTAGTATTTATTTCCAAGTGGATAATTATAAATGAAAATTGAATGGTTCTTTTGTTAATACTGCACAATAACATGTGCATCAAATGAACTTATAAATATTTAATAATTACCTATATTGCAGTTTCATCAATGAAAGAATGAAAAAAATTTAGGGTGAATCGGATGAGTTCATTTTTGCTTTCTTGCCTTGAAAACTTTTTCAAAGTAGTAATAGCAAAAGAACCATTCCATTTTTATTTAGAATTATCCACTTGGCAATAAATACTAAAAATAGTATGAAATACATAATTTCTTTTAAAAAAACAGGGTTGGCCTAATAATAATGACCGGTAGTGTAAATTATAAACTTATCTGAAATATTGTAGAGTGACAGCCAGGAAGCCTTTGCTTCGGCCAGCCAATAAGAAGAAGAGACTAGCATGGGGGAGAGAGAACAAAAGCTGAACACCAGAACAGTGGTCAAAAGTTTTGTGGACTGATGAGTCTCAGTTCGAACTATTTTGAAGTACAAGGAGGGTGTACGTGCGGAGGAGGGTTGGGGAGCGAGTGGGTACAGTCATCGATGAAACATCGTGGTGGATCCTGCTTGGTTTGGAGCTGTTTTGCGGGCATGAGTTCAGGTGACTTGGTTTAAAGTAAAGGGGACTATGAAGAACGAACAGTACCATTCAGTCTTACAGAGATATGCAATTAAATCTAGATTACGTATTGTTAGTAAAAGAATTTCCTCCTCCAGCAGGATAACGACTCAAAACATACTTTTAAATTGTGCCAAAATTATTTCAAATTAATAGAAACAGCCGGAATGTTAAAAATTATGTGTTGGCCACCTCAGTCACTAGACCTCTCTTGAACTTGCATGGGATGAGTTAGACAGGATAAATAAGAAGAAACAGCCTAGTAATGTTCGGGATTTAGTTAGGTGTCTAAAGGATACCCGGGGTGAGTTCTCAGAGGATTATTTTTAAAAACTTGTGGCAAGAATGATCATAGCGTGTGAAGGCAAAAGGAGGTCATTTTGATGAAACTACAATATAGGTAAGTATTAAATATTTATAAATTCATTTGATGCACATGTTATTGTGCAGTATTAACAAAGAACCATTCTATTTTCATTTACAATTATTCCCTTTGCAATAAATACTAAAAATAGCATGAAATACATCATTTTTTAAACACTGGGGTGGCTTAATATTTATGGCCGGTAGCTTACATTACTAAGAACCCCCACATCCAACCCGTTAAAGTAATCGCTTTTACAATTATATCTTCTCGAATAGAATGTCAACTTAATGTGGTGAACCTCTTATGGGACAGATCAAACGATCCTAAAAAGGAGTCACTGAGTGAAAACAGACCATGAGTTCTTGAAGAATTACTTTTCTTAGATAAAGATGACAAGACAAGTACTCTGTTCTTTATAAGACAGTGGTTTCGAGAAGCAATACACAGAATGATCAAGAGATGATTTTCCAAGCACAGCTTAAATGTGGTCCAAGGCTGGAAGTATGGGTCATTCAGTTAAGATCAAACTCACTACTCAGTTATAATGGTTCTAGCGAGACAAACTTGATCACAATTACACCATGTCGAGGTGCCCATCACAGAAAAATAGAGAGAAGACTGCTCGCTACCACGCGAAAAGAAGACGGATCACCTCACAAATACTCTCACCTCTGCCTCGCTTGTCTACAGAAGGTTAAAATCAAATAAAATTTGCTTACTGCTGTAACAGTCTTATGGTTTTTATTTTGTGTTTGACGATTTGACCAAAGTGTTATTTTTTAAGTCACAAATATTTGACCGGTAGGTGCTTCACCCTAAGAACAAAACTGGTGTCGGGTCTGAGTTTCAACGCTACCATTTTGAAAAGAAAATAGTTACTCGTATTGATTATTTACTATGTATGACGCACGGACGTAATTGTAAGCACAAAAGTACGTGCAAATGTTTAGCAAAAAAATGCCAGACTAATAATATTTTAATAGTTTAATATTTGTTTTAAATATTGTATAGAGATTTTTTCTTTTTCCACTAACTATAATTTAATATGTTTTTGTTTTTTAGTTTGATCAGTAGTGATATCATATCTTGTTAATTTTCAAAAAAAGTGCTTGTGATTTTGTCTGAAATTGATTAATGTACAGAAACTAGCGGATGTGCGTTTTGGTGCAGTGGATATCGACTCAGAACGAGTTGGGAAAAATAACAGGATGGATTGGGTTCTATAGCCTTGGTCAGCAATCAGTCTACCACAGAAAGTAATGGCAACCTACTGCGGCAAAATGTTCTGCCCAATCAGTCTTTCGAGACATAATTACCCAAGCGTGTATCATGTATGGCACTTAACTGATTGTTATGGGACTTACCCGTTTTGGACTATAGTGAACTCTTCCTATTATTATGAATACCAGGAGAGTATGACTCTCGGAGTTGAGTTGGGTGAGTCACCCGGGTCTAATACTTGGCCGTCCAATTGAAATGTAACACACTTTGTATTTGTTTTTACGTTAAATATTTATGTTTCACTAATACCCAAGTTCGAGTTTTCTTCCGGACCTATTCTGGGTCCACAACACTAGCGAAGAAGGATCTATAAAACGAACTTCATGTGCAAAAACAAAAAAAATAAATAAATTAGGCCGCAAATATTCTTTTAGACATGTCAGATTAGATAAATTGCAAACATTATGTTTGCTTACTTTTAATAAAATCCGTTCATACTCACGGATAATGTTTCGCGTATTACAATCAAAAGATATCAGAAGTGAGCTGTAACGTTGACAAATGTTATTTTCGTTCATTTCTCAAGGTTTTGTTTATTATTTTCTCATCCTGTTTGTAGTTATCGTGCATTTGATTGCAATAGAAGAGTTTGATATGTTTAGGGTCTTTTGTGGAAGTACCATATTTTGTTTGGTGTGTATTGAGGTTTTTGAAATATCGTCTTATTTATTCATCTAAAATGTGGTTTGGAATTTCATTATTAATGAGAGTCTGCTTAATATTTTTTAGTTCAGAGTAAAATATCTTTTTTGTGGAGGAGTTGATTTATGCTTGGTTAATTAAGTTGTGTATAAGTGCTATTTTGTAGTAGTTAAGGCGTTCACTCTTATAGTTGAGAGGGCAAGAGGTTTTCACAAATAAACACTGTTTTATTTACTGATAACTTTAATATTCCTTAATGGAACACCTTATATAATACCAGAAGTAATCAGTGAATCATTGTCATTCTGTTTGCTGGTTCTTTTCTCTTGAATGATATTGTCAGTACACTGTTATATTAAACATAGAAAAATTTTAACATGAAAATATACTGTACAAAAAGGGATTTATATAAGACGAGAAGTAATCAATGATTGGTAGATACAATGGAACGTCTAAAAAATATAAAGCGGTCCCATTAATTTGACGGTTCATTCGCCTCTATTTTAGTTGTGAATTCTTTATTTCCGCTTTACTTAATCGCAATACAATTACTATTTGTGGTTCTAACAGGACGGCGTTACAATGCCACAATGGCTTTATTGAATGGGAAGTTCCCAGGTCGCATCATCTCTCAAAACAGTGATGTCAATTAGCCACCACGGCTGTGTAACTTGACGCCTTTAGATTTCTTCCTTAGGAGTAATCTCAAAAGTACGGCCAATTCTACTCCAACAGCTTCTTTTCTCGCACTTCCCGCCCGTGGAACTCGCTTCCATATTCTTGCTTACCTGGCGGCTACAACCTCCAGGAATTTAAATACAATGTCAATACTCATCTCTTAACCACTTGACTCTAGTTCTTTCCACACCACCCTATATATCCTTTCCTTTCTCTCCACCTTTGCAACTGTCATCATAACTTTCTAACTCCTTTCTCTTCACTCTACTCCTATCTAATCTTTTTACTTTTATGTAGCCCCCTGCACATCAGTGGCGCTACCGCTCGAGGTGATACGATTAAAAAATGCTGAGATGCCAACAACAATTCAACGGATAAAGGATGAGATAACAAGGCATATTGGTGAAATCGAAGAATAACTATGCAGAGACGTCATCAAAAAATTTGACCATCGATTGGAGTTGTACCGCTGAAGCTTTGACGGACATTTGGTCGATATTATTTTTCACACATAATTACCATGACTCAAATAATATTACCCAATATTGAAATCAATAAAATTTCACAAATAACAGTTTTATTTACTGATAACTTTAATATTCCTTAATGGAACACCTTATATAACACCAGAAGTAATCAGTGAATCCATTATCATTCTGTTTGCTGATTCTTTTCTCCTGAATGATATTGTCATCACACTGTTATATTAAACATAGAAAAATTTTAACATGAAAATATACTGTACAAAAAGGGATTTATATAAGACGAGGAGTAATCAATGATTGGTAGAACGTCTAAAAAATATAAAGCGGTCCCATTAATTTGACGGTTCATTCGACTCTATTTTAGTTGTGAATTCTTTATTTCCGCTTTACTTAATCGCAATACAATTACTATTTGTTGTTCTAACAGGACAGCGTTACAATGCCACAATGGCTTTATTGAATGGGAAGTTCCCAGGTCGCATCATCTCTTGAAACAATGATGTCAATTAGCCACCACGATCGTGCGACTTGACGCCTTTAGATTTCTTTCTTTTGGGCCATTTCAAAAATAAGGTCTATCCCAGAAAACCAAAAACAATTCAACAGCTGAAGGATGAGATTATAAGGCATCTTGGTGAGATCGAAGAATAACTATGCAGAGGCGTCATCAAAAATTTTGACCATTGACTGGATCATGTTACTGAAATCATGACAATTATGTGTAAAAAATAATATTGCCCAAATGTTCGCCAAGGCTTCGGCGGCCGTGATCGAACCAATATCAGACGAGCAGCCGTGGTGAGACAGCCAATCGTACAAAATTGTCAAAATTGAAGAAATTCGCTAAGTTTCGAAAAATATAGGCGACCACCCGCTGGCGGGATCGGACGCGAGTCGGACGAACATTCGTGGTCAGCCAGCGAATTGAACGTCGGCTGAACTTGGTTTTAGATTTTTTGTAAAAATTCGAAAAATAAAATTCGAAAATGAAATAAAAGCATTTTATTCTTATGTTCTTATCATTTCCAATGTATTAAAACCATTTTGGTTTGATTTTGTATGAATTTATTTAAAAAAAAACGCTGTTACTAGAATTAGGCTAATTGACTAGATCGGTAGGAATGTCCGTTTGTGTCGATTGGCGTCTCAAGGTTGGTAAGTTGACGCGAATTCACGGTGTCGTGCAAGACATTTTTCTCTCCACAATCTATCTTATATATCTATACTCTAGCTTTCGTCTTTGCTTAGAATATTGCTACCACTTATGGTCTGGTACTCCTGCTATATATATAGAAATTCTTGTAAATTTGAAAGAACGATATTTTTGGTTCTGACCTGGCATCTCGGCTGCAGTCACTTTCGCACCACCGTAAAGTTGCTTCAATGTGACTTTTCTATAAATGACTTCATGATAACTGTTCAGATGAGTTCTTCGTTATTGTAACAAAACTTTATGAATTTAAGCGCAATACTAGATTGGCAGCTAGATCTCATCAATTTACAGTTAAGCTGGCTAGATGTAACCGTAAGTTTTATGCGGACAGTTTATTCTTTCTCGCACTTTTCGCTTGTGGAACTCACCTCCGACTCCATGCTTTACGGCTAACTTCAATATTGGTTGGTTAATTTTGTTTAGCAGTATATCAACCTCTCTGGGTTATTTAATGCAGGGCATCTCAACCTTTTGGACATAATTTTAAGGTTTTAACTAAATACATTTTGAATGTAACTGTATACTTTCAAATATGGATAACATGTATTTGTTGGTAATTTTACTCTATTTTTGTATACATGTATTTTTATATATAAAATATGTTTTTTACATATGAAATGTATTTTTTGTCTATAAAATGTATTTTTTATATATAAAATGTATTTTTTCTATATCAAATGCATTTTTTGTATCTAAAATGTATTTTCTATAAATAAAATGTATTTTTATATATAAAATATTTTTTTATATATAAAATGTATTTTTTGCATATAAAATGTATTTTTTATATAAAATGTATTTTTTGTATATAAAATGTATTTTTTATATATAAAATGCATTTTTGTATATAGAAGTATTTTTTATATATCGAATGTATTTTTTATTATATATAAAAATGCATTTTATATATAAAAAATACTTTTATATACAAAAATGCATTTTATAGATAAAAAATACAATAATAAAAATGTACTTTTTGTATAAAATGTACTTTTTGTATAAAATATACTTTTTAAATGTATGATTTATATAAAATATATTTTTGTACATAAAGTGTATTGTTTATATATAAAATGTATTTTTGTATATAAAATGTATTTTTTATAATTTAAAATGTATTTTTATAAATAAAATGTATTTTGTTGTATATAAAATGTATCTTTTATATATAAAATATATTTTTTATATATAAAATCTATTTTTTGTATATAAAATGTATTTTTTACATAAAATGTATTTTTTATATATAAAATGTATTTTTTGTATATAAATTGTATTTCTTATATATAAAATGTATTTTGTATATATAAAATTTATTGCTGTATAAAATTTTGATTTAGCAATTTTCATATAAATATGCATTTTGGTAACTTTTTATATAAAAATTTATTGCTGGTAATTTACTATAAAAACATTTTTATACTTTCATTGAGATTTGTTTTTCTTTGGGTGGGTTACTATTTGTCCATAGCTGGGACCTTAACAGGTGCTACAACCCCGCGTTTGTGTGGACCTTGGAACAACAGCAATGAAGAGGTGGTTCTACGTTCCTTAAAACTTCCATTCTTTTTATTGCTGCCGGATTTAGTTTGTCGTTATAACCAGGAATCTTTAAAAATTAAATGCAATTTCGATCGCTAACTACTGTCCTCCTCATTTCTTTTTAATGTTTCTGTTTTGTAATTCTTATACAACCCCTTGTATCTTAGACGCTTTATGGAGTAAATTGAATACTGTTGCCATATCTGGTCGGGTGCTTCCGATATTCATCTTGAGGTTCTCGACAAAATCCAAAGGAAGATCTGCAATATAACCAACCCTAACTTAGCAGCCCGCCTGCATTCACTTTCTCACCGATGGGATGTGGCTTCCCTCAGTCCTTTCTACAAATATTTTCATGGCAACTGCTCTGACAAGCTTTTTCCTTGACGCCCGACCACATGTATTTACGTGTGCTACTAGATTGGCATCTAGGTCCCACCGTCTAAATGTAACCACCTCTTCAAATCTAATAATTTCCTTTCTAGCACTTCCCATTTATGGAACTCCCTTCCATTTGCTTGCTTCCCTCATGGCTACAGGGCTTACGGCCTACCACGTTGAATACACAGGTTCTCGCTCGATTACCGAAGTTAAGCAACGTTGAGCCTGGTCAGTATTTAGATGTGTGACCGCTTGGGAATACCAGGTTCTGTAAGCATTTAGTGACGGATGTGCATCGTGGTGCAGTGGATATCGGCTCGGAAAGAGAAATCTGTGTACCGAGTTCGAATTCCAATTGAATCCCTGCATTCACTTAAGCACTTGTACCCTTGGGAAAGGTATTAATCCGTCCCTTCCCTCCAGTTACGGGTTAATAACAAGGGTAGGAATTGGGGACCCTGCCCTTAAAAAAAAACAAATCCCAATGAATCTTGATACTCGAAAAAGAAAAAAGTATTACTAGACACAAAACTTATCTAAAAACAACAATAAATTGTTGAAAGAAAAAGGCAATAAATAATTAAAAAATTTTAATTGGCAATAAATGACCCGCCGAGGTTGATTTGCCATAAAAACAAAACAACCAAGCAACCAATCATAGCTACAGTCCCAAAAAGTTTAAATGCAATGTCAGTTACCATCATATATTTCCTTGATTCTTATCCTACTTTTATCCTTTCTTCGACATCCTCTGTGCCTTTTTTTCTCACTGTACAGTGAGACGATTTTGAGGACCCTAGATGTTTTGCCAGGACTTGTCATCGGAGGCCACAATTTGAACAACACAAGATACGCAGATGATACAGTGCTGATTTCAGACACGGAAGGGAAACTACAAGACGTTCTACAGAAGGTAGCTGAAGAGAGTGAAGGACTACAAATAAAATGAAAGAAAACCGAATGCATGGTCATCAGCAAAAAGAGCAACCCAATATGCTAAATACTGGTGGGGGATACTAAAATCAAGCAGGTACAAAAATTTAAATACCTGGGAATTGTTCTAACAGAAGAGGGAAAGTGCGACACAGAGATCCGAAGGCGAATTGGCATGGCAAAGGACGCGTTCCAGAAGCTGAGTAGAGTATTAACAGACAGGAAAATTTCACTAGAAACAAAGAGTGTACTAGATTGCTATGTGATGCCAGTTCTTCAATAACGCAGTGAATGCTAAACAATATCATCAAAGAAAAAGGAAAAACTTGAAGCAACTTAAATGTGGTTCTACAGAAGGATGCTGCGGATATCATGGATCGAGCATGTGAGCAATGATAAGGTTTTGAAAAGAAGGAAAACGAAAAAGAAAAATTAATACTGAGCATCAGGAAGAGACAGCTAAAGTTCCCGGGACATGCAATGAGGAAGAACGGCTTGGAGAATCTGATACTAACAGGCCAGATAGTAGGGAGGAGAGACAGAGGAAAACAGCGTGTAACGTACTTGATGACCTGACGGATGGATGACAGAACGGGGGTTGCCTGGTGTAACAGAAGAATGCGTGCTAAGAGCCACTAGGGATAGGGAGACGTGGAAGGTCATGATCGCCCACGTCATGAAAGAACAAGGCACAAAGAAGAAGAAGAAGAAGAACCCCATGCGCACCAGTGGTGGTCCTGCCTTGCTTAGGGTAAAATGATTATAAAAACAAAGAAAAGAAAAATCCGATTTTGAAATTCTTTTATTACTTCGTTTAGTTTGCGACAGAGATTCTTCAAGATTTATATGCGCTTTCCGTTTTTCTGTAACCCATTTTTCGCAGACTCTTACTAATTACTGGATGTTCCTGGGTATGACAATAAACTGCATCCGGCAGCAAAGCATCTTATTGGGAGGTTGTGAGGAGCATGAAGCCACCTCTTAATTACTGTTGTTCCCAGATCCATCCTGACCTGGGATGGTAGCACCTGTTAGGGTCCTAAATATGGGCAAATATTTTATCTCCAAACTGAGGTCAAAGCACTATGAAAGTATAAAAATACAATTTTATAGAAATATATGCGTAAAAATATACTTTTATAGAAAAATATACATTTTTGAAGGAAAAAAGAATTATTGCCCTAATACATTTTTTGAAGGAAGAAAATTATTACCACAATACATTTTTGAATACAAAACTAGAAGACATTTCAGTTTTCTAAAATAAATAAAAAAAACTTTTTATCAAATTTTTTTTTAAAAATCTGACTAAATCAACTTTCCCACTATAACCGAACATAAAAAAACAACCTTAAACCCTACCTTTTTTCATTAAATAACCCCAGAGATTGATATACCGTTAAACAAAACTCAAACTCAAACTAAAACTAATTGGTGGAATGTGCGTTGTGGTGCAGTGAATAGTGGCTCGGAATGAGAAATCGGGGAGCCGGTTTCGAATTCCAGTTAAATTCCTTGCATTCATTTACGCACAAATACCCTTGGGAAAGATATTAATCCGTTTCTTCCCTCCAGTTATGGATTAAATAACAGGACAGATTGGGTTCTACAGCCTTGGCTGGCAACCAGTCACCCGCAGAAAGTAATAGCAACCTACTACGGGTTAATCTTCTACCCAGTCGGTCATGTTTTTTTCTAGACATGATTGCCCAAGAGTGTATCATGTATGGCACCTATCTGACTGACTGAAGATAATAGTTGGAAACATAAGTAACGCTTCTACTGGGCAAAAAGCGGGGGATCCGTTTTCTATTGTTATTAAGTAATAAACTGGTCCCCCACTTATTAATACAATCTGTTTCTTTTAACTTCAGCTATAGTTTAAATAGCAGGATAGAAAATCTTCTGCCCAGTCAGTCATGTCTCTTTCGAGACATGATCGCCAAAGCGTGTATCACGTATGGCACTTAACTGACTGAATGAAGATAATAATTGGAAACATAAGTAACGCTTCTACTGGGCAAAAAGTGGGGTCCATTTTTTATTGTTATTAAGTAATAAACTGATCCCCCACTAATTATAACTTAATAATACAATCCGTCTCTTCTCGGTTCAGCTATAGTTTAAATAGCAGGATAGAAAATCTTCTGCCCAGTCAGTCATGTCTCGAAAGAGACATGATCGCCCAGTGTGTATCACGTACGGCACTTAACTGACTGAATGAAGATAATAATTGAAAACATAAGTAAAGTTTCTACTGGGCGAAAAGTCGGGGATCAGTTTTCTATAGTTATTAAGTAATAAACTGATCCCCCACTAATTACTACTTATTAATGCAATCCGTCTCTTCTCGGTTCAGCTATAGTTTAAATAGCAGGATAGAAAATCTTCTGCCCAGGCAGTCATGTCTTTTTCGAGATATGATCGTCGAAGCGTTTATCACGTATGGACATTAACTGAATGACTGTTACTAATTACATTACCAAGAGAATTCTAATTTTTGAAGTTATTCCATTTCGACATTCCAGACTGCAATAAAAGCTAAATGACTACAAATAATGATGCTAATAAAAGAAAATTGATGGGAGGGAGGGGGGCTATAAAAAAGAAAGCGTGAAATGTTTCCTTCTCAGTCAAGAGGTAATAAATTTAATAAAACGACGCCATTGATTCCAAATCGAGTGACAAGTTCGTGCAATTAACAGTTTGAGGTATTACTGCCAAGTGTCACACAACACCTTGACTGTTTGTTAAGAATAAACTAAAAGGAATATTTGATACTGAAAATAATAGTTGTGCATTGCAGGTTATTTAAAGCCAGGAAATATGACTTAGATTTTAACAATATTTTTTTTAGATAATAAAGAATTTAGTGATACAAGCCTTACTAATTAATCCATAATTGGGGAGAAGAAGCAGATCAGAATTAGATAATCAAATAAAAAAATCATAATGTGCCTATAAATTGGGGTGCCAATTCTATGTTACAATCAATATATAAAATGATCTCTCACTTTATGTCCACAGTTGTTTCTATACATTTATATTCAATGTAAATAAATCTAAAATACATGACTGTTTAGCTAATCAGTATTTCAATAATTATTTGTTTTTTACGGCTTATCGACCCTTTGCAGTTTATTTAAAGCCAGAAAATATTCTTATATGCTATGAATTTTTTGTAGGAGGTGAGAAATAATTAACCGAGCAGCCAATATCACTGCCGATGAAATTCCATTGCTTAGCTATTATTTGATTCGTTTTTCACGGTTTATCAACCTTTGCAGGTTATTTAAATCCAGAAAATATTTTTAGATTAGTATATTTTGGGAGTCGTCGCTATTTTCTTTGTTTCTAACGACATCTTCCAGTTTCTAAATATTTGTTTAGCTTTTAAAAGCTTAGAAAGATTGTCCAGCATTCACTGCCTTATAGAAGGATTGATATTACATAGAAGTTCATTACTGTTTTCTTTGTTTCTAACGAAATCTTCCTGTTTCTTAATACTTTGTTTAGCTTTTGGAAGACATGAGAAGATTGTCCAGCATTCACTGCCATATTGGAGGATTGATATTACATAGAAGTTCATCACTCTTTTCTTTGTTTCTAACGAAATCTTCTTGTTTCTTAATACTTTGTTTAGCTTTTGGAAGACATGAGGAGATTGTCCAGCATTCACTGCCATATAGGAGGATTGATATTACATAGAAGTTCATCACTCTTTTCTTTGTTTCTAACGAAATCTTCCTGTTTCTTAATACTTTGTTTAGCTTTTGGAAGACATGAGGAGATTGTCCAGCATTCACTGCCATATAGGAGGATTGATATTACATAGAAGTTCACTCTTTTCTTTGTTTCTAACGAAATCTTCTTGTTTCTTAATACTTTGTTTAGCTTTTGGAAGACATGAGGAGATTGTCCAGCATTCACTGCCATATAGGAGGATTGATATTACATAGAAGTTCATTACTGTTTTCTTTGTTTCTAACGAAATCTTCCTGTTTCTTAATACTTTGTTTAGCTTTTGGAAGACATGAGAAGATTATTGGCATTCACTGCCATATTGGAGGATTGACTGATATTACATAGAAGTTCATCACTCTTTTCTTTGTTTCTAACGAAATCTTCTTGTTTCTTAATACTTTGTTTAGCTTTTGGAAGACATGAGAGAATTGTCCAGCATTCACTGCCATATAGGAGGATTGATATTACATAGAAGTTCATCACTCTTTTCTTTGTTTCTAACGAAATCTTCCTGTTTCTTAATACTTTGTTTAGCTTTTGGAAGACATACAGGAGATTGTCCAGCATTCACTGCCATATAGGAGGATTGATATTACATAAAGTTCACTCTTTTCTTTGTTTCTAACGAAATCTTCCTGTTTCTTAATACTTTGTTAGCTTTTGGAAGACATGAGGAGATTGTCCAGCATTCACTGCCATATAGGAGGATTGATATTACATAGAAGTTCATCACTCTTTTCTTTGTTTCTAACGAAATCTTCTTTGTTTCTTAATACTTTGTTTAGCTTTGGAAGACATGAGGAGATTGTCCAGCATTCACTGCCATATAGGAGGATTGATATTACATAGAAGTTCATCACTCTTTTCTTTGTTTCTAACAAATCTTCCTGTTTCTTAATACTTTGTTTAGCTTTTGGAAGACATGAGGAGATTGTCCAGCATTCCTCATATAGGAGGATTGATATTACATAGAAGTTCACTCTTTTCTTTGTTTCTAACGAAATCTTCCTGTTTCTTAATACTTTGTTTAGCTTTTGGAAGACATGAGGAGATTGTCCAGCATTCACTGCCATATAGGAGGATTGATATTACATAGAAGTTCATCACTCTTTTCTTTGTTTTTAACGAAATCTTCCCTGAGTCTTAATACTTACTTTAGCTTTTGGAAGACATGAGGAGATTGTCCAGCATTCACTGCCATATAGGAGGATTGATATTACATAGAAGTTCATCACTCTTTTCTTTGTTTTTAACGAAATCTTCCTGTTTCTTAATACTTACTTTAGCTTTTTGGAAGACATGAGAGATTGTCCAGCATTCACTGCCATATAGGAGGATTGATATTACATAGAAGTTCATCACTCTTTTCTTTGTTTTTAACGAAATCTTCCTGAGTCTTAATACTTACTTTTAAGCTTTTGGAAGACATGAGGAGATTGTCCAGCATTCACTGCCATAGGAGGATTGATATTACATAGAAGTTCATCCTCTATTCTTTGTTTTTAACGAAATCTTCTGAGTCTTAATACTTACTTTAGCTTTTGGAAGACATGAGGAGATTGTCCAGCATTCACTGCCATATAGGAGGATTGATATTACATAGAAGTTCATCACTCTTTTCTTTGTTTCTAACGAAATCTTCCTGTTTCTTAATACTTTGTTTTTTAGCTATTGGGAGACATGAGAAGATTGTCAGCATTCACTGCCATATAGGAGGATTGATATTACATAGAAGTTCATCACACTTTTCTTTGTTTCTAACGAAATCTTCCTGTTTCTTAATACTTTGTTTAGCTTTTGGGAGACATGAAAGATTGTCCAGCATTCACTGCCATGTAGGAGGATTGATATTACATAGAAGTTCATCACTCTTTTCTTTGTTTTTAACGAAATCTTCCTGAGTCTTAATACTTACTTTAGCTTTTGGAAGACATGAGGAGATTGTCCAGCATTCACTGCCATATAGGAGGATTGATATTACATAGAAGTTCATCACTCTATTCTTTGTTTTTAACGAAATCTTCCTGAGTCTTAATACTTACTTTAGCTTTTGGAAGACATGAGGAGATTGTCCAGCATTCACTGCCATATAGGAGGATTGATATTACATAGAAGTTCATCACTCTTTTCTTTGTTTCTATCGAAATCTTCCTGTTTCTTAATATTTGTTTAGCTTTTGGAAGACATGAGGAGATTGTCCAGCATTCACTGCCATATAGGAGGATTGATATTACATAGAAGTTCGTCATTCTTTTCTTTGTTTCTAACGAAATCTTCTTGTTTCTTAATACTTTGTTTAGCTTTTTGAAGACATGAGGAGATTGTCCAGTATTCACTGCCATATAGGAGGATTGATATTACATAGAAGTTCATCACTCTTTTCTTTGTTTCTAACGAAATCTTCCTGTTTCTTAATACTTTGTTTAGCTTTTGGAAGACATGAGGAGATTGTCCAGCATTCACTGCCATATAGGAGGATTGATATTACATAGAAGTTCATCACTCTTTTCTTTGTTTTTAACGAAATCTTCCTGTTTCTTAATACTTACTTTAGCTTTTGGAAGACATGAGGAGATTGTCCAGCATTCACTGCCATATAGGAGGATTGATATTACATAGAAGTTCATCACTCTTTTCTTTGTTTTTAACGAAATCTTCCTGAGTCTTAATACTTACTTTAGCTTTTGGAAGACATGAGGAGATTGTCCAGCATTCACTGCCATATACGAGGATTGATATTACATAGAAGTTCATCACTCTTTTCTTTGTTTCTAACGAAATCTTCCTGTTTCTTAATACTTTGTTTAGCTTTTGGAAAACATGAGGAGATTGTCCAGCATTCACTGCCATATAGGAGGATTGATATTACATAGAAGTTCATCACTCTTTTCTTTGTTTCTAACGAAATCTTCCTGTTTCTTAATATTTGTTTAGCTTTTGGAAGACATGAGGAGATTGTCCAGCATTCACTGCCATATAGAAGGATTGATATTACATAGAAGTTCATCACTCTTTTCTTTGTTTTTAACGAAATCTTCCTGAGTCTTAATACTTACTTTAGCTTTTGGAAGACATGAGGAGATTGTCCAGCATTCACTGCCATATAGGAGGATTGATATTACATAGAAGTTCATCACTCTATTCTTTGTTTTTAACGAAATCTTCCTGAGTCTTAATACTTACTTTAGCTTTTGGAAGACATGAGGAGATTGTCCAGCATTCACTGCCATATAGGAGGATTGATATTACATAGAAGTTCATCACTCTTTTCTTTGTTTTTAACGAAATCTTCCTGAGTCTTAATACTTACTTTAGCTTTTGGAAGACATGAGGAGATTGTCCAGCATTCACTGCCATATAGGAGGATTGATATTACATAGAAGTTCATCACTCTTTTCTTTGTTTTTAACGAAATCCTCCTGAGTCTTAATACTTACTTTAGCTTTTGGAAGACATGAGGAGATTGTCCAGCATTCACTGCCATATAGGAGGATTGATATTACATAGAAGTTCATCACTCTTTTCTTTGTTTTTAACGAAATCTTCCTGTTTCTTAATACTTTGTTAACTTTTGGAAGACATGAGGAGATTGTCCAGCATTCACTGCCATATAGGAGGATTGATATTACATAGAAGTTCATCACTCTTTTCTTTGTTTTTAACGAAATCTTCCTGAGTCTTAATACTTACTTTAGCTTTTGGAAGACATAAGGAGATTGTCCAGCATTCACTGCCATATAGGAGGATTGATATTACATAGAAGTTCATCACTCTTTTCTTTGTTTCTAACGAAATCTTCCTGTTTCTTAATATTTGTTTAGCTTTTGGAAGACATGAGGAGATTGTCCAGCATTCACTGCCATATAGGAGGATTGATATTACATAGAAGTTCATCACTCTTTTCTTTGTTTCTAACGAAATCTTCCTGTTTCTTAATACTTTGTTTAGCTTTTGGAAGACATGAGGAGATTGTCCAGCATTCACTGCCATATAGGAGGATCGATATTACATAGAAGTTCATCACTCTTTTCTTTGTTTCTAACGAAATCTTCCTGTTTCTTAATAATTTCTTTAGCTTTTGGGAGACATGAGGTGATTGTCCAGCATTCACTGCCATATAGGCACCTTGATATTGTAGTGAACGAAACAAGTTTCGCCTGTCGCCAGAGAGAGAAGATGAAGAGCTTAATTAACACGTCCCTTGAAAAATGTCAAGCAATCGCTATTATTACCTCTCTCTTTCTCTCTCACCTCCTTCCTTTTCTATCGTTCACCTCTCCGTCCCTTTTTATACCTAATAACCGAACGGAGCCCTTTAATACTGAGCGAATATTTCAAAGACATTCCTACCCAAAGATAAAGCTGATACATACATACATACATACATACATACATACATACATACGTTCCTGCCTACATCCACACAAGTTACTACTACAAACTCTTGATAGCCTTAACTTCTTAATACTGTTTATCATTTAACATTAAATTCTACAATTCATGTTATTCTTTTCTATTCATAAATTTCTATTTAAACATTCAAAATATATACTTTTATTCTTCCACTTTCTGATAACCTTCTGATAAGATGTAAGAAGTTTGGTTGTTTCACACAAGGCCAATTCAAAAAATATTAACCAACTCCCTACTTCTACACCGGTGACCTCTACTGTCACATTGGTGAACCCCGACGTCCAAAGAACACGCAAATAAATAATCACTACTACAATATTACATACTAGCAGTATAGCCCGGCGTTGCTCGGGTGTAATGAAAGCTTTAAAACTAATCCATGGTCCTGGAGCTCACACTCTTTGGACGTTGGCACGAAAGACTAAATAACAATAGTTATTTCCAGTTAAAGCGAAACCGTAGACTGAAAGAAAAATGAATAGATGTAAGTCAAATTTTGATTTCCTGGTATTGATATCAAATAAGTTTTTGTCGTCGTAAACTGAATTTTGACGGCTAAATAAGTCCTCTGAGTAAATGGTATCATAGCTGAGACTAAGATCTACAATTATACCTACCTGCCAAACCCGAAGCAAAAACTAAAATAAAAGGGCTGAAAAAATACAGACATACAGACAGATAAACAGACACACACACAAACATCTTGCCTTATATATATATATATATATATATATATATATATATATATATATATATTATCGATTTTCTGCACAATTGTAAGAACTGCAACCTTGAAACTTCTGAATATCGTTTCTTATGTCTTTGTCTATGAGTGTATCAAATTTGATTAAAATCGGACCACTCCTTCTATGACCCGACTTTTTCGATTATCGATTTTCGATATTTATCGGGTTACCTCGACACAAACCCTAGCTAAGAAAACTCGCAGACACTTCTAGTACAACTGTGTAAATTTTCAAGAAAATCGGTTCAGCCGTTTCGGAGTCTATAGGTAACGGACACACACACATACACGCACAGACAGACAGACACACATACACACACACAGAGACAAAGAAGTTTAGATATTATCTTTTTTCTTACTTCTGATAAAGTAACAAATATCTTTATCGCTTGTCAATGACTTTCCCGTCTTCCGGCTTATTGACACATAATAGAACCTATTTGTTTGATGGCATATATTTGACAAGCATCCCTAACTAATATTCCAAGTTACCAGTCAATGTTATTATTTAAAGTTACGAATTAATGTTATTAAAGAACTTTAAACCAAAAATTGCTTACCACAATGTTTAAAGTCATATTCACCTGGACATATATTTATCATTTTTCCAGAAGAAATTTGAGATAATTAGGAAATGTCTACAGATTAATGAGGCTAGTGAGTCTACGGCTATATCGTGTTGAATTCACCGGTTCCTGTCCGATCACCGAAGTTAATCAACATCGAGCCCGGTCAGTACCTAAATGGTTGACCATTTGGGAATATCAGCTGCTGTAAGCGTAAGGACCAAGAATGGTCCACCGGTACTCCAGGTTTGCTCTGTAAAAAGCAGTTTGTTACAGCAACAAAAAGTTACTACCCTATGCACCATCTGGGTGTGATGGATTAATGATGATGAATGAGGCTCGTAAACAAACTGTACAGTTGGTTTCATATTTGAATGATGAGTCGAAAGTTTTGACGATACTGCCTAATGAACTTTGATAATCCTGATTAAAATACAATATGTTACCTATATTGATGTTTTGAAAATTAAAATAAACATGAAACATCTGCTTCGACATTTTTCTTTGTAATTAGAATTGTAATTAAATTGTGGATGTGCGTTGTGGTACAGTGGATATCGGCTCGGGACGAGAAATCGGGGAGCCGAGTTCGAATTCCAGTTGAATACATTGCATTCACTTACGCGCAAATACCCTTAGGAAAGGTATTAATCCGTCTCTTCCCTCCAGTTACGGGTTAAATAACAGGACAGATTGGGTTCTATAGCCTTGTCTGGCATCCAGTCTACCGCAGAAAGCAATGGCAAGTGGGATAATCTTCTGCCCAGTCAGTCATGTCTCTTTCGAGACATGATCGCCCAAGCGTGTTTCACGTATGGCACTTAACTGACTGAATTAGAAAACTATATAAGAATTAGTGGAACATTTTGTACAAAAATATTTGGCAAAGTTTATCAGACGTTCCCGAGAAAATCTATATTTGAAAGGGAGAGTTTTTGCCTCGGGACATTGTTATTGCTTTATTTGTCCTCCGGAATTGTTTGTTTAAAAAATTACTTTTAGAATTTTAATAAAACTCAAACATTTATCATCGATTTATACATTTGCTTTTTTATTTTACGAGAATTTACAAAATTGGTTAAATATCAATGCGATATACGGAAAAGTTAATAAATCTCGAGAGCGTTAATCATAAACAACCACCCATTTTTAAAAATCGCTAAGCGTGAAACAACGCTGATAATCTATATACATAATATAAAGCGTACGTATGTCCGTTTTTCGATCTTAGCGAATCATAAACAACCTGAGTTTATCGATAGTAACTACTTTAGTTCCACGCGATTGAAAATTAAATAAATACTTCATTTAAAGTTAAATTTATATATAGTACAGAGTTAAATCTTTTAAAAAAATTATTTATTAAAGTTTTAAATTTAATTTCACTTTCCATCGCTATTGCAATTTTTATCATTTATTTAATTATTATTTAAAATTTAAGCGGGACACGGCACGTCGCTTATATAATTTTTTTTATAATTTATATTTATATAATTTAATTTTTGTGATAGATACCGACTTGGCAGACCGCATGCAGTCTCTCTCCCACCGGCGCGACGTGGCTTCCCTGTGTCTCTTCTATAAATACTTTCACGGCTTCTGAACTTAGATCACTGGTGCCCCCTAAATACGAATTTGAACGTGATACTAGATTAGCAACTAGATCCCTCCCTTTTACAGTGAAACCGATGAAATGCAGCCGTAACTTCTACTCCAACAGTTTCTTTCCTCGCACTTCCCGACTGTGGAATTCTCTTCCACACGATTGCTTCCCCGACGGCTACAATCTCCAGGAGTTTAAATTTAAGGTCAATAGACACCTCCTAACACACTAACCTGCTTCCATTCTATCAAACACTCTTCCCATCTGCCCAACCCTCATCCTCGCTATCCTTACTCATCTGTCACCTTCCTCCTGACATTCCCTATGTCTATCCACTCCTTTTTACCTTCTCCTATGTAACCCCATGCGCAATAGTGGCAGTGGAATGTCTTGCTTGGTGTGATATGATTAAAAAAAATAATAATAATAATTTGTTTTCTTTTTCTAGAACGTGTATTGTGACGCATTCAAAACATTGCATAGTTCGGATTTCCTAATGTCTTTTAAGAATGGCTTTATATGAAGAGATCATAAAGAATGGTGATTATTTTTATCGTTTCACCCCAAGCAAGGCGATATCGCCACTGGTGCTCGGGTCGGAGGGGGGTACATAAGAGAAGAGTCAAAGTTTAAACAGGGGGAAAGCGAAGAGAAAGACAGAGGATGTCAGAGAAAGGGCAAGAGAAGTGATGGGAATACCAGGGTAAAGAGAGTCGCAAGGGTAGAGTGAGAAAGGAAAAGAACAAGATACACGAGATGATGGGAAAAGGACGAGAGAAGGACTAGTGTTGGGTGGATAAGAGATTGGAATTGTCATTGCATTTAAATTCTTGAAGATTGTAGTCGTCAGGGAAGCAAGTATACGGAAAGGAGTTCCACAGACGGGAAGTGCGAGAAAGGAAGACGCTGGAATAGAAGTGGCGGCTGCATTTAGTTGATTTAACTGTAAAAGGGTGGGACCGTGTTGCCAGTCTGGTTGCTGGAGTAAATTCTTGTGGAGTGGGCGTCAGTGAGCTAATCTCGGAGCAGAAGTCATGAAAGAAAAGAAAATTATTTTTCAAGTCTTTGTGGTGTATTTGTCACAACGCCTTATCGTAATCTATAAAACACAGGTATACGTCCTTCTGCATTTGTATTGCTCCTTCTGATAACAGTCTGAGCATGAATAGCTATTTGCTACCAGTATAGGTTCTGGGTTATTCTAATGTCTTTCCCGAATATATTGAGATTGGCGGGCGTGTCTAACAAGTCTTTGTGGTGTACTTTGTCAAACGCCTTAGCGTAATCCAGAAAACACAAGTATACATTCTTCTGAATTTGTATTACTCCGTCTGATAACATTCTGAGTTTGCTGCCAGTATAGGTTCTTTATTACTCTAATGTCTTTCCCAAATATGTTGAGGTTGCCAAGCATCTCGATTAAGTCTTTGTGTCGTATTTTGTCGAACACCGTTGCGTCTTCTATAGAACACAGGAACAATTCCTTCTGCATTTGTATTGTTCTTTCTGAAAACATTCTGAGCATGAATAGCTGTTTGCTGCCAGTATAGGTTCTGGGTTATTCACACGTCTTTTCCGAGATTGCCGAGTGTCCCTAACAAGTCTTTGTGGTATACTTTGTCAAACGCCTTAGCGTAATCTATAAAACACAGGTATACGCCCTTCTGCATTTGTATTGTTCTTTCTGATAACATTCTGAGCATGAATATCGCGTTCCTTGTTCCGGTGTCTTTGACAAACCCGCACTATTTTTGTCCCATCTCTGGCCTGATTCTGCTGTACGCTCTGTTCATCAGAATCCGGACTGTGTGTTTTGGTATGTGGCTCATTAAGCTAATAGTTAGGTGGAGTTCACATTCCTTTGCACCTGGCTTCTTAGAAAGTGCTATGAAAATTGATCTGCTTAGTTCCTCAGGTTTATTGCCACTTTCTCCTTTATTTGCAGTGCTCATTTCTGCACATTTGTTGATGACCAAGTCCTCCATTGCCTGTCTGCATGTGCTCCATATTTCCTTGTGTATTCCATTCCTGGTCTTGGCATTGTTTTCTGTCTCCTTTGAATCATGTCAAGAATTTCATCGGTGATCTCATTTTCCTCCTACGTCCGTTTTCCTTTGCGATGATGTCGTTTGCTGATGTTACTAGAGCTTCTCTTAGTTCATCTCATTTCGGGGTTTTTTTTCTGAATTTGTCCTTCGTGTTTCCTTTTCACGCTGTCCATATATTTATCCTGCAGGTTCGGGTCGTTCACTAGTTTGTTGTATTGCAGTCAGGGAGTTATTTTTGGCTGGCCCACGAAAATGGAAAACCTCTAGAGACAAGAAAAATTGCAGAAATCACACGTGTCAACACTTTGTGCTAATATACCTGCTCCGTGTGGTGTTTCACAGTAACATTGCTGCGCGTTCAGTCATTGAACCCCGATGTAGCAAAGGGAGACTCTTTCTTGGACAATAGTCGACATAGGTGACATATCGACAGGATCCAAAGGAGAATTTGGCAGCTCGACTCCAGTCACTTTCTCATCGGCGGGATGTGGCTTCCTTCTGTCTCTTCTATAAATATTTTCATGGCTTCTGCTCTAACGAACTTAAGTCACTGGTGCCCCCTCCACAGGAATTTACGTGGGCAACCAGAATGGCAACTAAATGCATGTGATAATTCTATTCCAGCAGCTTCTTTTCTCGTACTTCCCGCCTGTAGAACTCCCCTCCATATATTTGTTTTCCTGACGGCTACAACCTTCAGGAATTTAAATGCAATGTCAATTCCTTATCTACTTGACTTCAGCCCTTTACATATCATCCCGTGTATCTTGTTCTCTCCTTTCTCTCTACCTTCGCAACTGTCTTCACTCCTGTGTTTATATCCTTTTCTTGCACTTTCTCTTTCACCCCCTGTAGCTGGTTCGTCTTTGTCTTCACTCTCCTCCTGTCTAAAACTTTAACGTTCTTATGTCGTCGTCGTCTGGCGGCCATTAGCCAAGATAGAACTCACTACACCCCTCCAATATTCCCTGTGCATTTGGAACCCTGGAAATTCATAATCTTCTCAAATAACTGAATACTTGATGCTTCGCCAGGGCTACCAAGGGTGTTTTTATTGTGACACCAACACTAGATGTGTTGCCTCCAGGCCCCATCCTGTTATTTAACCCATAACTGGAGGGAAGTGACGGATTAATACCTTTCCCAAGGGTACCAGTGCTTAAGTGAATGCAGTGTATTCAACTGGAATTAGAACTCGGCTCACAGATTTCTCTTTCCAAGCCGATATCCACTGCACCACAACGCACATCCGTCACTGAACACTTACAGCGCTTGGTATTCCCAAGCGGTCACCCATCTAAGTACTGACCAGGCTCACGTTGCTTAACTTCGGTGATCGAACGAGAACCTGTGTATTCAACGTGATATGCCGTAAGCATATGTAGCCACCTCTTATGTAGCCCCCTGCACATCAATGGCGGTACCGCCTTGCTTAGGGTGAAATTATTAAAAAAAAAAAAAAAGAAAGAAAGAAAGAAAGAAAGAAAGTAGTACAAATAGTAAACTTTTTTCAACTTTGACAATTAAAACACTTCGTATTTCCTAAGTAAGTGCATTTGATATATCCGATGTAAATTAATAGTTTAAATTAATTGAAACAAAACGAATAAAGTTTTCCTAAAATCTTTCACACTTTCCCTGATCACGTATACATCATCTCTTGGCGTTGTTTTTCTTCCGACCGCATTTTTTGAATTGATGAGTCCAGTTTGTTTCTTTGCCTGAAAGTAGAAAGTCTGACATCAACAATATCCGCGATCTCTCTGTAAGGTTTGTCAGTGTGTTCGTGCAGCGTTACAACTAAATTTACCTAATCTGAGGAAAAATAAAAATCGGTTACACCCTGATAATCCAGTGGGTCTAAAACTAACCGTATGGTGAAAGAAGGGAAACCAAAGCAGTTTTAATTGTCTGTTTATTTCCCAATTTTTCTTCAGATTAAATTTTCCTTCTAATTATTTAAGAAAATCCTTGACAAGCTTTAAGGATTTGTTTCGAATTAATAATCTCCTCAAATCGGCATTTTTCATTCTCATGCAACTAAGCGTCGAACAAGGACAACGCCCTCTTACAAGCTAAATTGCAGGACATTTATTCGGAATTATCATAGCTATTCATAGAAATTGTAAATGTAATATTTCTTTACCAAAACAAAATTTAATCATTCATAAAATCCCAGATATAGTCGGCTTTAAATAACCCACAAAATATTGAACAGTCGTAAGATTCTCATGATATGCACATCATACCTCCTCTTTTCACGCACCTACAAAAGATCATACAATAACCCGTCCTCATTGAGTGGGTCTTGTATTGGGTGAACGACATTATAAAAATGACTATTACTAACAAAATTGTGATTACGAAATTTTACGGAAAGTTACGAAATGGTATTAACCGACATATTTATTTAAATTTATTTATTTGAACATTATTTTTAATGGATAATCTTATTTGAGTGGATTTTGTGTTTTTCTATAATTAAACAGAACATCTATCTATCTATCTATCTATATATATATATATATATATATATATATATATTCTAAACATAAATATAAGAGGCAATGAATGTCTATTATGTTTAATCATGAGCCGTTCTAAACGTCGTATTGTGGCTTTAATTTCAGTTGAAAATAAAGACAAAAATTCTCCAACATTTGGATAATTTTTTATTAAATTGGTTCTAAGCTTTCGGCTCACATGAACCATCTTCAGGGAGGTTATAAGGACGGTAACACAATAACATCCACCATCAGCGACGATTTTATCTTGTGTTGACATAAAACTCCGCTAAGCAACGGCAATAGTTACCAAAAATAACAAACGCAGTTCGCAAATTTGCAATGTGGTTCTATGACGTCACACCGCGTGATAGCGCGAAATGGCAACAGAACCATATATTAAAATGCAATGTAATATGTTATGGCCAGATTTGAACGTGATTTTATTAAATGTTGGTTGTTTGAATTTAATGTAGATGGCCTCCAATATATGAAGGTTCTTTTTACTGTGTGTATGAGTGAGGATTATTGTATTGTTGACTAAAATCTGTCTGATATTGCTTACATGTTAATGTTTTTCTGAGAAATGTTGTTTAATTGTACTCTAATAGGTAAGTCTCCTGAGAGCGAAGTTGTAGTACAACCAATATATGTAGTGGGTTTATTATTAGTCCCAGAGATACAATCTCTGAACGGGCATGTAAATTGATACACTACATTGTTTTTTTGTAGAGAATTTAGTTTAGTACTTGTAGGGTTATTAGAGACTAAGAGGTCAATTGTTTTGAATTTTTTATAATAATTTATACGAATATTCAAGCTGGTGAAGATCTATAAAAGTAATGTTTAATTATAGAAAAATAAAATATCCACTCAAATACGAGTATCCATTGCAAATAATGTTCAAATAGATTTAAATAAAAATTGTTATTGATCATATTAGTGTTAGGTTCAATCACGTAGTAACCTGAGAGTCTACAGCAGGTCGATTAAACAATGTCGCCAACAGAACGAATGACAAACAATATTTATTATAAAATCGAAGGAATTTTATCGAAGTTCTATCATAATAAAAATATATGCCATTCGTGGATGTTTTTAGGATGATCAATTATCTCTAAAAATTTATTGAGAAACATTCTTGTTTTATTTGAGAAATAATAATTGAAATCTGTGATAGATTAATACCAGTTTCGATTGTGAAAAAAAGATCGAACGTTTTTGATTTAACTAAAAAGCGAAAATTGATTTGGATCAGAGAAATTGACGTTTCATTTTTGTATATTGCTTTAAAATTAAGTTCAAATGCTAACGAAGATTTTAGCTCTTTAGTTTGTGGTGCAGTGGATATCGACTGGGAACGACAAATCGGGGAGCCGTGTTCAAATTCCAGTTGAATTATTAAATTCACTTGCACACAAATACCCTTGGGAAAGGTATTAATCCGTATCTTCCCTCCAGATATGGGTTAAATAATAGGACAGATTGCGTTCTATAGCTTTTGATGGCAACCAGTCTAACGCAGATTGCAATGGAAACCTACTGCGGAATAATCTCCTGCCCAGTCAGTCATGTCTCGAAAGAGACATGACTGACGTATGCCACTTAACTGATACATACTGCTGGGAATGTTGGGTCAATTTGATGGGCCAGAAAGTTTTTACTCGTCAAAATTCATTTTCTACATTTATGAATCTGGGATTCGTCCGTGCATTGAGTACAGTTGCAATATCTGGTACAATGCTACAGAGAGGTTACATAAAGACATCCACCATCAAAGATTACTTTTCCTTGTATTGACAAAAAACATTGCTATGCAACGATAACAGTCATCGAATAGCAAACGCAGTTCGGAAATTTGTAATACGTAGAATTGTTTGTCCAATAAATAATATTAATCAAATTAAGCACATAATATATTATAAAAATTGAAAACAATTGATCTCATAGTTTCTAATAATCCTACAACCACACAACTAAATCCTGTACAGGAAACCAATGTAGTGTATAAATTTACATGCCCGTTCAGAGATTCTATCTCTGGTACTAATAATAAACCCACTACATATATTGGTTTTACTACAACCACGCTCTCCCATATATTTACCTACCACCTTTCTGGTTATAATTCAATTAAATAACATTACTTAGAAAAAATAGCCATGTCGATAATATTAGACAGATTTTGGTCGATAACATTTTGGTCGATTTTGGTCGATAACATTAATACTCACTCATGCACACAGTAAAAAGAACCTTCAGATATTGGAGGCCATCTACATTAAATCAAAACAACCCACAGTTAACAAAATCACATTTCAATCTGGTCACAACACATTACATTGCATTTAGACATATGGTTCTGTTGTTAACATTTCGGTCTCTCACGTAGTGTGACATCATAGAACCGCATTACAAATTTACGAACTGCGTCTGCTATACGGTGACTCTTATCGTCGCATTGCAATGTTTTATGTCAACACAAGATAAAATCATCTTTGATGGTGGATGTCTTTATGTTAACGCCCCTGTAACCTCTCTGAAGATGGCTCATGTGAGCCGAAAGCTTAGAACCAGCGTAATAAAAAAATATACAAATGTTGGACAATTTTTTGTCTTTATTTTCACCTGAAATTAAAGCCAAACTACGATGGTTAGAACGGCTTAGGATTAAACATAGACATTCATTGTCTGTTATATTTAAACGTATGAAATAATTTGTTTGAATATTATTTTTGATTGATACTCGTATTTAAGTAGATATTCTGCTTATAATCAAACAGTATTATATATTTATTTCTACCGGACTGATTATTTACGATAAATGTTTGTTACGAAAATGTGTGTCATTCGGCAGGACTCGAACATGTGACCCCTATACACATTGGGGAAGCCACTAAGTGATGAGGCGTGTCTTCGACCTCTCGACCACAAATGACGACCAGCCTAAACGAAGTCAAATTAAGCCTATAACACAATTTTCGAATTCATCGTAATAACCATCTCTGATTTGAAATGTATCGTAATGTCAACAAATGTAAACATGTTACGGAAAATAATCAGGCCGGTGGAAATAAATGTTTAAGACTGTTTAATTATAAACAGAATATCTACTTAAATACAAGAATAGATCAAAAATAATGTTCAAACAAATCATTTCAAATTGTCGGTTTTTTTATAACCAGTTTCGTTAATCTTCGTTAATTTCCGTAACATGATGATTATCGTAAATAATCAGGCCGGTAGAAATAAACATATAATACTGTTTGATTATAAACAGAATATCAAATTCAATACGAATATCGATCAAAAATAATGTTCAAACAAATCATTTCAAATTGTCAGTTTTTTATAACCAGTTTCGTTAATCTTCGTTAATTTCCGTCACATAATGATTATCGTAAATAATCAGGCCGGTAGAAATAAATATATAATACTGTTTGATTATAAACAGAATATCTACTTAAATACAAGTATCGATCAAAAATAATGTTCAAACAAATCATTTCAAATTGTCGGTTGTTTATAACCAGTTTCGTTAATCTTCGTTAATTTAACAGTATATATATATATATATATATATATATATAATTCAATTAACAGTATATATATATATATATATATACTGTTAATTCAATTAATATATATATATATATATATAATTCAATTAACAGTATATATATATATACTGTTAATTGAATTATATATATATATATATATATATATATATAATTCAATTAACAATATATATATATATATATATATATACTGTTAATTCAATTATATATATATATATATATATATATATATAATTCAATTAACAGTACATATATATATATATATATATATACTGTTAATTCAATTATATATATATATATATATATATATATATATATATATATACTGCTAAATGTTGTAATAGATAAATTTGGGGGTGGGGTTCTCGTAAAAAACAGTAGAATTTAATGTTTTTAAGTTTACAAGCCAATTTCAAGGGAAATAATTCTGCTTAAATGTTATATAAGTTATTTCCCTTGTACCTGTTTCTCTTTACCAATTCGTTATTTATTGATATTAAATATCACATTCAATTTTTCGTTTGTATATATTTTTTGATTTAATGCGCATTAATTGTTGACATACAAGCCAACAACCACTTCCACAACTTAAATTATACGAGGATTATTTTTTTTAGTGCAATAACTACCATCAATTCCACTTTTTTCCAAATCTAAAATAATATATTGAATACTTGTTTATTTTAAACTAGCAGTATAGCCAGGCGTTGCTCGGGTGTAATGAAAGCTTTAAAACTAATCCATGGTCCTGGAGCTCAGACTTTTTGGACGTTGGCACCAAAGACTAAAAAGCAATAGTTGTTTCCAGTTAAAGCGAAACCGTAGACTGAAAGAAAAATGAATGGATGTAAGTCAAATTTTGATTTCCTGGTATTGATATCAAATAAGTTTTTTTCGTCGTAAACTGAATTTTGAAGGCTAAATAAGTCCTCTGAGTAAATGGTATCATGGCTGAGACTAAGAACTACAATTATACCTACATAGAGCCAAACCCGATGCAAAAACTAAAATAAAAGGGCTGAAAAAAATACAGATATACAGGCAGTTAAACGCACACACAAACATCTTGCCTTTTTATATATATATATATATATATATATATATATATATATATATATATATATATTATCGATTTTCTGCACTACTGTAAGAACTGCAACCTTGAAACTTCTGAATATCGTTTCTTATGTCTTTGTCTATGAGTGTCTCAAATTTGATTAAAATCGGACCACTCCTTCTATAACCCGATTTTTTCGATTATCGATTTACAATATTTATCGGAGGTACCTCAACACAAAACCTAGCTAAGAACACTCGCAGATGCTTATAGTACCACTGTGTAAATTTTCAAGAAAATCGGTTCAGCCGTTTCAGAATCTATAGTTAACGGACATACACACACACATACAGACACAGACACAGACACACACACACATACAGACACAGAGTCAAAGTTCCATTTATAGATAAGTAAAGATATAAAATATAAATCCCGTCTGTTTAAATACAAAGCAAGCACACAAACACACACATACACACACACAAATATTATATATATATATATAATTATTAAATTAAATTTCTACCCAGCACCTTAAGATTGCGTTGTCGTACCGGTGAGGGGATAATATATATATATATATATATATATATATATATATATATATATATATATATATCCGCAGACAGATCTTTTTTGCTCTATCACAGATCTTCAGTACGGTGAGATATCCGATTACATTTAGCCAGGACTGAAACCCAACCGAATTGACGAAAGACGGCGATTCTACCACTGAGCTGTGGGTCCGCGGTAAAAGGTGGCATACCTTTAGCGTGTTAACATACGCCAGTAGCTGAGAGTGTTCTAATTCATTGCTGAATAAACGATGTGTAGATGCTAAAGTAGCTACTGTTTTTATTAGTCTTCGACATACAAGTCTGTTTCGCTGTCTCACAGCTCATCAGTGTAGCTAGAGACATCCACTTGCTTCTCTCAGGATCGAAACTCGACCGATTTGATGTCAGTCAGAATCGCTGCCCAATATATATATATATATATATATATATATATATATATATATATATTCACACAAATGAATAAATTTAAAACAGTGCTCAATATAAAAAAAAAGAGCAATGAATGTTTATTATAAATTATACTTTAGAATATGTACCAAACTACAATCTACTACAAAATAGTAAAGTTTTGTTTCGACATTGAAAGAACAATGTCTCATCAGGTAGTTAATAATGATGGTAATAAACGTTATTTATGAAAAGAAAATTTTTTTAAAAAAAATTATTATTTTTTTTTTTTTTGGAAATCTTTTCGTACGGAGTAAGTGGATATTAAAAAAGAAGGGGGAAAAAAAAAGAAAGCGAGTAGTAATAAAGCAAAAAAGAAATAAAAACAAAATGGGAAGAAAGAGGAAAGAGAAAGACGCAAAGGAAATAAAAAGTAAAGAGAAAAACAATAAAAAAAAAAATCGAGAGAAAAGAGCCAATGAAAACGGCTCAGAGAGAAAGAGGCTCCAAATTTAGGCAGGACGTAAAATATAAACAGATACAGACATCGGTCACGTGACATCTGGACTTAACAAAGAAGAAAATTTGAGAAAATGCAGAGAAGCGGCAAAGAAATAGAAATTTCAAAATTTGTCCGGAAGGGAACTGGAGATGAATACAGATGTTCGTTACATTGTATAAATCCTTTGGCAAAAAAAAAAAATTGTTGAAAAAAACTGTTGAAATCACGTAGACAAACATAAAAATTATTCATAAATCGCAAATCTGAGACATTTGAAAACACAAGACGAAGATATAAATTCATTAGCGCAAAAATAATAAATTGGAGAAGTAAAATAATTTTTATTTTTATTATCAATTAAATAAGAATTAAATTTATAAATTAAAATTTAAAAATTAAATTAAAATAGAAATTAAAAACTTTAAATACAAAAAAAATTAAATTATAAATAAAAATTAAGGAAAAATTATCATTAAAATTAAAATTAACTTTAAAAATTAAAATTAACTTTAAAGCTTATAAACAAGCGAAACCTGGTTCATAATATATATATATATATATATATATATATATATATATATATATAGGTATAGTTGTCAGTCCATAAACGGTGAGGATAATCCAGCAAGCTTTCCTTAATATAAATTGTCTTTATAAACCTATATATATATATATATATATATATATATATATATATATATATATATAATTTTTCTTGTGTTCATATTAATGTTTTCTGGAATTATATGGTGTAAAAGCCGTCAGAATATTTCATATACCAGAGGATTTCGCCTTTTGAGAGATTTTGTCAATGTATATGATAAAGTCCCGAAATGCGTCGGTTATATACAGTCTTTCCTCTTGTTTCCGTTTTTTATTCATATATATATATATATATATATATATATATATATGTGTGTGTGTGTGTGTGTGTGTGTGTGTGTGTGAGTTATGTAATCAGTTCGAAATGTATACATATATGTCAGATTAAATAAATTGTAAATATTATGTCTGCTTATTTTCAATAAAATCTGTTCGTACTCACAGATAATCTTTCGTGTATAATAATTGAAAGATGTAAGAAATGCACTGTAACTTTTACAGTTGATTTTATTTTCCATTTCTCAAACATATACCCCTGAAGATGATGTTAAAAGTGATTGTAAGCAGACAGGTTTGCAATTTATTTAATCTGATATGCCTAAAAGAGAATGTTCTGCCTAAACACACACACACACACACACACACACACACACACACACATACATATATATATATATATATATATATAGATAAAATATATATATATATATATATATGTATATAAAATATATATATATATATATATATACATTTACACCCACCCACCCACACACACACACACACACACACACACACATATATATATATCGTTAATTCAGTAATGAATTAGAACACTCTCAGTTACTGGCGCATGTTTACATGGTATATCACACGCTAAAAGTCTGCCTTCTTCTACCTAGCTCAGAGGTAGAATCACCGACTGATGTCAATTCGGTCGGGTTTCAATCCTGGATAAAAGCAATCGGATGTCTAACCGTACTGATGAGCTGTGATACAGCGAAACAGATCAGTCTATGAATGACTATATATATATACATATATATATATATATATATATATTTATATTTATATATATATATGTATATATTTATATATATATATATATATATATATATATATTCAATTTATATATATATATATTCAATTTATATATATATGTGTGTGTGTGTGTGTGTGTGTGTGTGTGTGTGTGTGTGTGTGTGTGTGTGTGAGTGTTCAACCAGTGCGTGGAAGTCATTTATATATATTCTGTATTGGGGCATTATGTATGGAAAAATCAGACATTTCCAGTCTATTGGGCGACTTGATCTTGCTACCGAAAATACCCAATTGGTAAATGTCTGGAAATGTCTGATCTTGCTATATATAATAACTCGATAAGTCACTTGAACCTTTCTTGATTTATTGAATATTATTAGCCAGAGTTATCGATTGTCGCTCTTTGCCAGAAGATGCTGGTTTAATTCTCCCTTATTTTCACGTATTTTTTCGGTATTTTTTCGGTTGTATTATATATAGACACATATTTGTTGGAATCAAATTGAAGTCAAATATACATTGGAATTCGACAGAGTGAAAAGATAAAGAATAAACAGGAAGCATTTATCAATGTGACATGTTTGTTGAAGGTTTTATGAAAGTGGGATATAGATTGATAAACATTTACTACTGGTTCTTTATCTCATATATATATATATATATATATATATATATATATATATATATATATATATATCGAGGCAGCAAATAATTTTCTAAACATATGCTGTTAAATATAAGAGACAATGAATGTCTATTATGTTTAATCATGAGCCGTTCTAAACGTCGTATTTTTGCTTTAATTTCGGTTGAAAATAAAGACAAAAATTCTCCAACATTTGGATAATTATTTATTGATTTGTTTCTAAGCTTTCGGCTCACATGAGCCATCTTCAGAGAGGTTATTTAGACTGAAATATAATAACATCCACTATCACCGACGATTTTATTTTGTGTTGACATAAAACTCCGCTTGGCAACGGCAATAGTTACCAAAAATAATAAACACAGTTCTCAAATTTGCAATGCGGTTTTATGACGTCACACCGCGGGATAGCGCGAAATGACAACAAAACCATGTAGTCAAATGCAATGTAATATGTTATGTCCGGATTTAAAGGTGATTTTATTGAGTGTTTAGATTTGATGTACATGGCCTCCAATATCTGCAGGTTCCTCTTACTGTGTGTATGAGTAAGGACCACCGTATTGTTGACCAAAAGCTGTCTGATATTACCTACATTTTTATGTTTTTCAGAGAAATGTTGTTTAATAGTACTCTGATCAGAAAGATGACATGTAAGTCTACGGGAGAGCGTGGTTGTAGTAAAACCAATATATGTACTGGGTTGTTTATTAGTATCAGAGATGCAATCTCTGAATGGGCATGTAAATTGGTACACTACATTGTTTTTTTTGTAGAGAATTTAGTTTAGTGCTTGTTGGGTTATTATAGACTATGAGGTCAATTGTTTTGAATTTTTTATAATATATAATGAGTTTAATTTGATTATTACTTTCCACTGGTTTAACATTTCTACGTATTATATTTTGAGAGTTTTTTCATCTTGTTTATAATTATTATGTATTTGGTTGCAATAGTATAAGTTAATACTGTTATGTTTATTCTGATGTAAACCACTATTATTAATATTATCATTATTGTTAGAGCTAGTGTTAATTTTGTTGAGATACATTTTAATTTGTTGATCAATAACGGAGTTAGGAAATCCATTATTGACTAGTGTTTGCTTAATGTTGTGTAATATATATATTATTAAAGTACCCTCACCAGCACCTACTCCTGAATTTTAGAAAAGAATTCATTAGTAAGTGCCGTCATAAAACGAGTTTTGTGAACACTTCAATTTTAAATTCTAATTTTTAGTTTTTAGGATATTAAATATAAATTTAATGGTTTTTGATAAATTAATTTCACTTTAAATAGTATTTAACCCCTCTACCTTCCTCTCCCAGTCTCCTTTGTTTGTCCACTTTTTGAAAAAAATTACTAATTTAACACCCGTTTTCCTCTGCTAGTAAATATATATTTTTCACATTAAAATTTTTATAAATTTTTATATTAAAAAAAAATTTTTTAAATTAATTTAAAAAAAAAAAAATTTTAATTTACATTTTCTTTAATCTTTATTCTTATTTTTATTTTATTTTATTTTATTTATTTTATTTAGTTTATCGATACCTAGAGGTATCTTTAATCAGATTAATTAAAATTTTTTTTTTAATTCTTTATCTACTTTTTCCCCTAAATATGCTTTTTCTAAAAAGTCTCTTTTTTCTAATACTTTAACCCATGTATAAGGTTATTTTTGTTTTGACATGTATCGAGCGTTTCTAATATGAAATTTTTTTCTTTTTTCTTTTTTCTCCCCTTTTTTCCCTTCTATTCTTCTCTTTCCTTGTTTCTAGTTTTCTTACCTCCCTACTTCCCTTTCCATTTTGTTTAACCGTATTCTCAATTTAACACCACCCCCAACCCCTTTCCTTTGTAAGCCAGACAAATCCAAATTTTCCATTTCTTCACTTAAAACTTTATCTAAAAGTTAAAATCTAAAATTAGACATGAATTACTTCCGGAATTTTTTGTAACGTAAATTTCTCAAATCTTAACCGTCTTTTTTTAATTTTAATTTTAATTTTAATTTTAATTTTTTCTACCTTTTTTCTACCTTTTTTTCTCTCCCTTTTTATTCTTATTCTTTATTTTTTATTTCCATTTTGAAAGATTGACGTTGCTGAGGAGACGTAAAATCTCTCTTAGGGATTTTATGTCGAAATGTTCATTCAGCATTTTTGAATTTTGAAAATTTATTTTACTTTAATTATATATATATATATATATATATATATATATATATATGCATTTAAGCAGTAAATGTTCTTTTAAGCATGTCAGATAAAATAAATTTCAAACATTATGTCTGCTTATTTTTAATAAAATCTGTTCGTACGCACGGATAATCTTTCGTGTAATCATAATTGAAAGATGTAAGAAATGCACAGTAACTTTTACAGTTGACTTTATTTTCCATTTATCAATGTTCTCTAGTACTTTCAGTCTCCTTCCGAGATAATCTTCAGGGTCGTAAATTGCAGTAACAAAAAATAACCGCAAAACAGCTTTTTGTTAAAAATTACTGTATTTTTTCTTTTTGCTTCAAATGTAATGGTAGACAATTATGCTGAGCGTTCATTAGAATGTAAAAATTTTCAATTATGGAATTTTTCAATGTTGTAATATCTTCGTCCTTAAAGTATAAAAAACTATTCTGTTTATAAACATTTTAGAACATTACTACAGTATTCGTAGCTGGTTCTATTAACTGACGAGTGAAGTTTTTCAATGAATATTGCCTTGAGGATCTGTAGTTTGCATTTGTTGTTTTCTTGGTATAGGATAGTTGCGTTGTCGATCATTATTTTTTATATTGTGAATGTAGACGGAAATGTTGTTGTAGATGTCTCGAAAGGGATGAATGGTCAGACATGCGTAATGTAAAACGTATTGTTAATGTAGTCGTTGTAAATCCAACATATATAGTTTTTGTTTTTGTTTTTTGTTTTTTTGTTTTTTGTCGGAGATACATTTTCATTAGAGACATTTGAATTGATATATAATCTTGGTTTTAGGTCAGTTGGTGGGGAGGAGTTATTACAGATAATTAAATTAGTAGTATTGTATTTTTATAATATATTATAATTTTTATTTTTTCATAAGGATCCATAGGAGATATTTTAGTATGAAAATGTTTTTATGATTTTCATTTCTGTTTGTAGTTATGGTGCATGTTGTTACAGTATAAGAGTTGGATATACTTAGGATCTTTTGTGGAAGTACCATATTCTGTTTGATGTGTGTTAGGGCGCCGCTCCTATTTGACTACAAATGGACTGTTCGATTGCTATATATAGCAATGGTGGATTCTCTACAAGGGAGTCGTAGAGAGTCACTAGACTGACGACTCTACGACACTGTCAGCACTCTGCCTTCTGGTAGAGGGCGCTCTCTGCTTCCGAGCAGAGAGCAGTAACCCAGTCGTGGTTCTGCCAAAGGGTAGAACCACGACTGGGGAAAAATAGACAGACATTTTTTGGCCCGGCTATATGGCCGGGAATTCCCACTATAAAATGACCATGTGTCACATCCGGCCTGCGTGGGAAGGCTAGTAAATACAGTCGTAGAGAGTCACTAGACTGACGACTCTACGACACTGTCAGCTCTCTGCCTTCGGGCGGGGGGGGGGCACTTTCTGCTTCCGAGCAGAGAGCAATAACCCAGTCGTGGTTCCGCCGAAGGGTAGAACCACGACTGGGGAAAAATAGACAGACATATTTTTGGCCCGGCTATATGGCCGGGAATACCCACAATAAAATGACCATGTGTCACATCCAGCCTTGCGAGGGAAGGCTAGTAAATACAGTCGTACAGAGTCACTAGACTGACGACTCTACGACACTGTCAGCCCTCTGCCTTCTGGTAGAGGGCGCTCTCTGCTTCCGAGCGGAGAGCAATAACCCAGTCGTGGTTCCGCCGAAGGGTAGAACCACGACTGGGGAAAAATAGACAGACATTTTTTGGCCCGGCTATATGGCCGGGAATACCCACTATAAAATGACCATGTGTCACATCCAGCCTTGCGTGGGAAGGCTAGTAAATACAGTCGTAGAGAGTCACTGGACGACTCTACGACACTGTCAGCCCTCTGCCTTCGGGCGGGGGGCGCTCTCTGCTTCCGAGCAGAGAGCAGTAACCCAGTCGTGGTTCCGCCGAAGGATAGAACCACGACTGGGGAAAAATAGACAGACATTTTTTGACCCGGCTATATGGCCGGGAATACCCACTATAAAATGACCATGTGTCACATCCAGCCTTGCGTGGGAAGGCTAGTAAATACAGTCGTAGAGAGTCACTTGAGAGTCTCTAATGAGTTACTGAAGAGTCAGTGCGAGTCAGTGAAGAGTTAGTCACACTTCCGGTGGCGTACCGAAAGTAATCACGTATACACACGTCTTACGACGGATTGGACTCTTGTATCTTTCTATTGTAAATATTACTAATCACTTGTGTACATACTAACCGTCTTTCCGCGGAATACAACTTATATTCTGATTCTGTTGCTGAGTTATTCATTTATACTTGGCGACATAACAATGTGTGTTGAGGTTTTTGATGTATCGTCTTATTTGTTCATCTACAAAGTGGTTTAGGAGGTGATTATTAATGAGAGTCTGCTTAACATTTTTTAGTTCAGAGTATATATATATATATATTCGGAACTAAAAATAACACGCCAAAATATAACAGCTGAACACTATACTATATATATATATATATATATATATATATATATATATATATATACACACGCACACATAATCCTGGGTTAAAAGCAATCGGAGTCTAACCGTACTGATGAGCTGTGATACAGCAAAACAGATCTGTCTACGGATGACTATATATATATATATGTATGTATGTATGTGTGTGTGTGTGTGTGTGTGTGTGTGTGTGTGTGTGTGTGTGTGTGTGTGTGTGTAGTCATCCGCAGACAGTCCTGTTTCGCAGCTAATCAGTACGGTTAAACATTCGATTGCTTCTAGCTAGAATTGAAACCCAACGAATTAACATCAGTCTGCGATCCTACCTCTAAGAGAGCTTGGTGGAGGAAGGCGATTTTATCGTGTTATTTTTAGTTTAGAATATATATATATATATATAGAGAGAGAGAGAGAGAGTGACAGACAGACAGACAGACAGACAGAGACAGAGGGGAAGCAGGATTTTAGCGTGTTACTTTCAGTTCAGGATATATATATATATATATATATATATATATATATATATATATATATATATATATATATAACATAGTGATGATCCACGTATACTGTCTTAATATGTATAGGAAAGAATATTAATAAACAATTTTGAATTTAAAAATGTACTTTTTTTGGACAGTATTTGTTTATTTTTATTATTGTACTGGATTTTAAAATTAAATACACACAAGCTAGGGTTAAATAGGGACTTAGGTGTGTTGAATCTTTACAAATATTTCAATAGCTAAAAATTTTTTTTCAGATATTCCAAGAAATTTTTATCTAAAACAAACAGACTTTCTCTGCGGACGTGCCACATGTTGTGAACAAACACACCACGTGATGTAAACAAAAACAAAAAAAATATATTCGGACGCTATCGTGAAATACGTTTCTAATTCAAATTTAAAAATCACTCGTTTCTGATGAAGGACCGAGGGCGGTCTGAAATATAAAATACAATAATAAAAATAAACAAATACTGTCCAAAAAAAGTACATTTTTAAATTCAAAACTTTTTATTAATCTTCTTTCCTATATATATATATATATATATATATATATATATATAAACTCTGAACTGAAAATAACTTTTTTAACGTGTTACTTTCAGTTAAGGATATCGACACATGAAACAATAGGGTACAAATAAATAATAAATATTCCGTAAGATAGTGTCCGATATAAGATATGGGGGGCTAAAAAGGCCTCGGAGTAAAGAATTGGGGGCTAAAAGTTTAACATAATTTAAAGCGACTCCTATGACGGCATTTAAAAACTACATTTAAAAACTACTGGACCTACTGAATCTAATGAAGGAACTAGTTTTTAAATAGAAGCCGCTTAAAAATACATTAAACTTCGCGTAAATGAATTCAAGGAATTCAACTGGAATTCGAATTGGGTTTTCCGATTTCTCTGTCTAAGCCGATATCCACTGCACCACAACGCACATCCTTGCATTCACTTTCGCACAAATACCCTTGGGAAAATATTAATCTAACTCTCCCCTCCAGTTATGAGTTAAATAATAGAACATTAGGTTCTATAGCCTTGCTTGGCAACCAGTCTACCGCAGAAAGCAATGGCAACCTACTGCGGGATAATCTTCTGCCCAATCCTTTCGAGACATGATCGCCTAAGCGTGTATCACGGATGGCACTTAACTGACTGACTGACTAGACTACTGTCGAGATCTCATCTTTTTAAAGTTGAGCTGGCTAGATGTAGCTGTATTTTCTATGCTAATAGTTTCTTTTCTCGCACGTCTTGCTTCTGGAACTCTCATTCAGCTCCATGCTATCCAACCAAATTTAATATTCAGAAGTTTAAATGTAATATCAATCGCTATCCACTCTCTTCCTGATTACTCTTCCTTTGTTCCAGTTCAATGTTTCTGTTTCCTAATTCTTTCCTCTGTAAACTCTTGTGTCTCAGTTTCTTTACTGCCTTGTTTGGGGTGAACTCAATTAAATAAAAAATAAATTTAAACAGGGAATTTTAAAACCGAGGCTGATTCAGAACTTCAGGTTTCCATGAGCACAAGAATTTCCGTTGATGCTGGCAAAAATGACAGAGAAAGAAAAACAACAAACAAAATACAAAAATTAACCAATATATTGATAAATAAATAACAAAGACTCAAAATTATTTTGAAGTTTATTTTCCCAAATGTTTTATATAAAAGTGCAATGTTTTTGTTAATGTATTCAGGGATTTATGTAAAGTTTATATAGATACTAAATAAAACGAAATGACTTTGAATAACAACATTGTTTACTAGTTCTGCGCATCTCAAAATAAAATGATTCGATTCAACTCACAGACTCTCTCGGCTAAATCATTAAAACTTCCCTACGCTTTTGTTGGAGATAAGCTTTAGTTCTGTAAATAAGTCGATGAAATACAGCATTTCTTTGAACAGCATTTGATTTGATGTGTCATTTAACAGAATTCA
>JBBBDQ010000461.1:700000-715000 GCA_037127315.1 Ascarosepion bandense
GCATTGAATTTCTTTTTTCAAATTTTCCGGTTTGGGTATAAGGTGTCGCCCACCGTATCAAATCTGTGGAAAAAAATGTCCGAATTTCTTTATGTTTTTATTCAAGTTCTTTAGACAATCACGAGTTACTACTTTGTTACAAAAATAATAGCCGATCGAAGCGCTGTATTTTGAAAAGCCATTTTAACATAGTATTCACGGCGTATATTAAGCGAATTTTGGTATACATAATAATTAATGTGTGCTCTTTAATATTTTTTTTTATTTTCAGAAAGAAATATTCTTGAAGCATAGAAGCCCTTAATTATGAACGTGACAAAACCTGATCTTCGTTTACTTTTCTTGCATGAGTTCACATTGCCTCCCAAACGTCTGCCAATACCAACAAAGCATGGGGAGATGGGTCCACAAGTGATCGGACTGTACGAAGATGGTTCCAGAAATTCCGTACCGGTAATGAGAGCCTTGAAGGTGAAAAAGATAGAACCGTCACGCAGTCTTGACAACGAACAAGCAGTTTCTGAGCAAAACCCACGTCAAGGTGTCAGAGAAACGTCTCAGACGCTTGGTGTCAGCACTGCAACAGTCTTACGCCATTTGCAGAGTATTGGCAAGGTGAAAAAACTCGATAAATGGGTTGCTCTTGATCCCAATGAAAATCAAAAACTTGGGCGTTTTAAAGTGTGCTCGATGCTCTTTCTGTGTAGCAACAATGATCCCTTTCTTGACCGAATATGTGATGCAAAATGGATCTTTTATGATAACCGTAAACGATCAGGTTACTGGCTTGCACGTTATTATTCCCCCAAACATTTCCCAAAGCCAAAGTTGCATCAGCAAAAGATTATGGCGGCTGTGTGGTGGTCTGCAATTGGTGTTATCGGCTACAGCTTTCTTGAAGCCAGTTAGAACATTTACTGCAATCAACTTGCTCAAATGCATGCACACAAAATAGACCTGCATTGGTGAATCGACGTGGTTCGCTTATTCTTCACGATAATGCGCGGTCACGTGTTGCCGAAATGACGTTGCAAAAACTCACAGACTAGGGATACGAGAGTTTACGACATCTATCCATATTCTCTGACCTTTCACCCACTGATTATCATTTTCTATGCTCGTCTTTAAATGGTAAAACATGTTGCAAGAATGGCAATTGCAAAAACTCACAGACTAGGGATACGAGAGTTTACGACATCACTCACTCATTCTCCTGACCTTTCACCCACTGATTATCATTTTCTATGCACATCTTTAAATGGTAAAACATGTTGCAAGAATGACGTTGCAAGAAAACTCACAGACTAGGGATACAGAGTTTACTACACTTCCTCCATATTCTCCTGACCTTTCACCCACTGATTATCATTTTCTATGCACATCTTTAAATGGTAAAACATGTTGCAAGAATGACGTTGCAAAAACTCACAGACTAGGGATACGAGAGTTTGACATCCTCCATATTCTCTGACCTTTCACCCACTGATTATCATTTTCTATGGCACATCTTTAAATGGTAAAACATGTTGCAGAATGACGTTGCAAAAACTCACAGACTAGGGATACAGAGTTTACTACATCCTCCATATTCTCCTAGAGCCTTTCACCCCACTGATTATCATTTTCTATGCACATCTTTAAATGGTAAAACATGTTGCAAGAATGACGTTGCAAAAACTCTGGACTAGGGATACGAGAGTTTACTGCATCCTCCATATTCTCCTGACCTTTCACCCACTGATTATCATTTTCTATGCACATCTTTAAATGGTAAAACATGTTGCAAGAATGACGTTGCAAAAACTCACAGACTAGGGATACGAGAGTTTACTGCATCCTCCATATTCTCCTGACCTTTCACCCACTGATTATCATTTTCTATGCACGTCTTTAAATGGTAAAGCATATTTTAAGAATGACGTTGCAAGAAACTCACAGACTAGGGATACGAGGTTTGACATCTCCATATTCTCCTGACCTTTCACCCACTGATTATCATTTTCTATGCACATCTTTAAATGGTAAAACATGTTGCAAGAATGACGTTGCAAAACTCACAGACTAGGGATACAAGAGTTTACTACATCATCCATATTCTCCTGACCTTTCACCCACTGATTATCATTTTCTATGCACATCTTTAAATGGTAAAACATGTTGCAAGAATGACGTTGCAAAAACTCACAGACTAGGGATACGAGAGTTTACTGCCTCCTCCATATTCTCCTGACCTTTCACCCACTGATTATCATTTTTCTATGCACATCTTTAAATGGTAAAACATGTTGCAAGAATGACGTTGCAAAAACTCACAGACTAGGGATACGAGGATTTACTGCATCCTCCATATTCTCCTGACCTTTCACCCACTGATTATCATTTTCTATGCACGTCTTTAAATGGTAAAACATGTTGCAAGAATGACGTACAGCACCACAGACTAAGGGATACGAGAGTTTACTGCATCCTCCATATTCTCCTGACCTTTCACCCACTGATTATCATTTTCTATGCACGTCTTTAAATGGTAAAACATGTTGCAAGAATGACGTTACCAGAAACTCACAGACTTGGGATACGAGAGTTTACTGCATCCTCCATATTCTCCTGACCTTTCACCCACTGATTATCATTTTCTATGCACGTCTTTAAATGGTGGAAAATATAAATGACGTTGCAAAAACTCACAGACTAGGGATACGAGAGTTTACTGCATCCTCCATATTCTCCTGACCTTTCACCCACTGATTATCATTTTCTATGCACGTCTTTAAATGGTAAACATGTTGCAAGAATGACGTTGCAAAAACTCACAGACTAGGGATACGAGAGTTTACTGCATCCTCCATATTCTCCTGACCTTTCACCCACTGATTATCATTTTCTATGCACGTCTTTAAATGGTAAAACATGTTGCAAGAATGACGTTGCAAAAACTCACCAGACTAGATACGAGAGTTTACTGCATCCTCCATATTCTCCTGACCTTTCACCCACTGATTATCATTTTCTATGCACGTCTTTTAAATGGTAAAACATGTTGCAAGAATGACGTTGCAAAAACTCACAGACTAGGGATACGAGGATTTACTGCATCCTCCATATTCTCCTGACCTTTCACCCACTGATTATCATTTTCTATGCACGTCTTTAAATGGTAAAACATGTTACAAGAATGACGTTGCAAAAACTCACAGACTAGGGATACGAGAGTTTACTGCATCCTCCATATTCTCCTGACCTTTCACCCACTGATTATCATTTTCTATGCACGTCTTTAAATGGTAAAACATGTTGCAAGAATGACGTTGTAAAAACTCACAGACTAGGGATACGAGAGTTTACTGCATCCTCCATATTCTCCTGACCTTTCACCCACTGATTATCATTTTCTATGCACGTCTTTAAATGGTAAAACATGTTGCAAGAATGACGTTGCAAAAACTCACAGACTAGGGATACGAGAGTTTACTGCATCCTCCATATTCTCCTGACCTTTCACCCACTGATTATCATTTTCTATGCACGTCTTTAAATGGTAAAACATGTTACAAGAATGACGTTGCAAAAACTTACAGACTAGGGATACGAGAGTTTACTACATCCTCCATATTCTCCTGACCTTTCACCCACTGATTATCATTTTCTATGCACATCTTTAAATGGTAAAACATGTTGCAAGAATGACGTTGCAAAAACTCAAAGACTAGGGATACGAGAGTTTACTACATCCTCCATATTCTCCTGACCTTTCACCCACTGATTATCATTTTCTATGCACATCTTTAAATGGTAAAACATGTTGCAAGAATGACGTTGCAAACTCACAGACTAGAGATACGAGAGTTTACTGCATCCTCCATATTCTCCTGACCTTTCACCCACTGATTATCATTTTCTATGCACGTCTTTAAATGGTAAAACATGTTGCAAGAATGACGTTGCAAAAACTCACAGACTAGGGATACGAGAGTTTACTGCATCCTCCATATTCTCCTGACCTTTCACCCACTGATTATCATTTTCTATGCACGTCTTTAAATGGTAAAACATGTTGCAAGAATGACGTTGCAAAAACTCACAGACTAGGGATACGAGAGTTTACTACATCCTCCATATTCTCCTGACCTTTTCACCCACTGATTATCATTTTCTATGCACATCTTTAAATGGTAAAACATGTTGCAAGAATGACGTTGCAAAAACTCAAAGACTAGGGATACGAGAGTTTACTACATCCTCCATATTCTCCTGACCTTTCACCCACTGATTATCATTTTCTATGCACATCTTTAAATGGTAAAACATGTTGCAAGAATGACGTTGCAAAAACTCACAGACTAGGGATACGAGAGTTTACTGCATCCTCCATATTCTCCTGACCTTTCACCCACTGATTATCATTTTCTATGCACGTCTTTGAATGGTAAAACATGTTGCAAGAATGACGTTGCAAAAACTCACAGACTAGGGATACGAGAGTTTACTGCATCCTCCATATTCTCCTGACCTTTCACCCACTGATTATCATTTTCTATGCACGTCTTTAAATGGTAAAACATGTTGCAAGAATGACGTTGCAAAAACTCAAAGACTAGGGATACGAGAGTTTACTGCATCCTCCATATTCTCCTGACCTTTCACCCACTGATTATCATTTTCTATGCACGTCTTTAAATGGTAAAACATGTTGCAAGAATGACGTTGCAAAAACTCACAGACTAGGGATACGAGAGTTTACTGCATCCTCCATATTCTCCTGACCTTTCACCCACTGATTATCATTTTCTATGCACATCTTTAAATGGTAAAACATGTTGCAAGAATGACGTTGCAAAAACTCACAGACTAGGGATACGAGTTTACTGCATCCTCCATATTCTCCTGACCTTTCACCCACTGATTATCATTTTCTATGCACATCTTTAAATGGTAAAACATGTTGCAAGAATGACGTTGCAAAACTCACAGACTAGTGATACGAGAGTTTACTGCATCCTCCATATTCTCCTGACTCACCCACCGATTATCATTTTCTATGCACGTCTTTAAATGGTAAAACATGTTAAAAAGAATGACGTTGCAAAAACTCACAGACTAGGGATACGAGAGTTTACCGTATCCTCCATATTCTCCTGACCTTTCACCCACTGATTATCATTTTCTATGCACGTCTTTAAATGGTAAAACATGTTGCAAGAATGACGTTGCAAAAACTCACAGACTAGGGATACGAGAGTTTACTGCATCCTCCATATTCTCCTGACCTTTCACCCACTGATTATCATTTTCTATGCACGTCTTTAAATGGTAAAACATGTTGCAAGAATGACGTTGCAAAACTCAAAGACTAGGGATACGAGAGTTTACTGCATCCTCCATATTCTCCTGACCTTTCACCCACTGATTATCATTTTCTATGCACGTCTTTAAATGGTAAAACATGTTGCAAGAATGACGTTGCAAAAACTCAAAGACTAGGGATACGAGAGTTTACTGCATCCTCCATATTCTCCTGACCTTTCACCCACTGATTATCTTTTTCTATGCACGTCTTTAAATGGTAAAACATGTTGCAAGAATGACGTTGCAAAAACTCACAGACTAGGGATACGAGAGTTTACTACATCCTCCATATTCTCCTGACCTTTCTACCCACTGATTATCATTTTCTATGCTCGTCTTTAAATGGTAAAACATGTTGCAAGAATGACGTTGCAAAAACTCAAAGACTAGGGATACGAGAGTTTACTACATCCTCCATATTCTCCTGACCTTTCACCCACTGATTATCATTTTCTATGCACATCTTTAAATGGTAAAACATGTTGCAAGAATGACGTTGCAAAAACTCACAGACTAGGGATACGAGAGTTTACTGCATCCTCCATATTCTCCCGACCTTTCACCCACTGATTATCATTTTCTATGCACGTCTTTAAATGGTAAAACATGTTGCAAGAATGACGTTGCAAAAACTCACAGACTTGGGATACGAGAGTTTACTGCATCCTCCATATTCTCCTGACCTTTCACCCACTGATTATCATTTTCTATGCACGTCTTTAAATGGTAAAACATGTTGCAAGAATGACGTTGCAAAAACTCACAGACTAGGGATACGAGAGTTTACTGCATCCTCCATATTCTCCTGACCTTTCACCCACTGATTATCATTTTCTATGCACGTCTTTAAATGGTAAAACATGTTGCAAGAATGACGTTGCAAAAACTCACAGACTAGGGATACGAGAGTTTCTTACTGCATCCTCCATATTCTCCTGACCTTTCACCCACTGATTATCATTTTCTATGCACGTCTTTAAATGGTAAAACATGTTGCAAGAATGACGTTGCAAAAACTCACAGACTAGGGATACGAGAGTTTACTGCATCCTCCATATTCTCCTGACCTTTCACCCACTGATTATCATTTTCTATGCACGTCTTTAAATGGTAAAACATGTTGCAAGAATGACGTTGCAAAAACTCACAGACTAGGGATTACGAGAGTTTACTGCATCCTCCATATTCTCCTGACCTTTCACCCACTGATTATCATTTTCTATGCACGTCTTTAAATGGTAAAACATGTTGCAAGAATGACGTTGCAAAAACTCACAGACTAGGGATACGAGAGTTTACTGCATCCTCCATATTCTTGACCTTTCACCCACTGATTATCATTTTCTATGCACGTCTTTAAATGGTAAAACATGTTGCAAGAATGACGTTGCAAAACCTCACAGACTAGGGATACGAGAGTTTACTGCATCCTCCATATTCTCCTGACCTTTCACCCACTGATTATCATTTTCTATGCACGTCTTTAAATGGTAAAACATGTTGCAAGAATGACGTTGCAAAAACTCACAGACTAGGGATACGAGAGTTTACTGCATCCTCCATATTCTCCTGACCTTTCACCCACTGATTATCATTTTCTATGCACGTCTTTAAATGGTAAAACATGTTGCAAGAATGACGTTGCAAAAACTCACAGACTAGGGATACGAGAGTTTACTACATCCTCCATATTCTCCTGACCTTTCACCCACTGATTATCATTTTCTATGCACATCTTTAAATGGTAAAACATGTTGCAAGAATGACGTTGCAAAAACTCAAAGACTAGGGATACGAGAGTTTACTACATCCTCCATATTCTCCTGACCTTTCACCCACTGATTATCATTTTCTATGCACATCTTTAAATGGTAAAACATGTTGCAAGAATGACGTTGCAAAAACTCACAGACTAGAGATACGAGAGTTTACTGCATCCTCCATATTCTCCTGACCTTTCACCCACTGATTATCATTTTCTATGCACGTCTTTAAATGGTAAAACATGTTGCAAGAATGACGTTGCAAACTCACAGACTAGGGATACGAGAGTTTCCATTGCATCCTCCATATTCCCCTGACCTTTCACCCACTGATTATCATTTTCTATGCACGTCTTTAAATGGTAAAACATGCTGCAAGAATGACGTTGCAAAAACTCACAGACTAGGGATACGAGAGTTTACTACATCCTCCATATTCTCCTGACCTTTCACCCACTGATTATCATTTTCTATGCACATCTTTAAATGGTAAAACATGTTGCAAGAATGACGTTGCAAAAACTCAAAGACTAGGGATACGAGAGTTTACTACATCCTCCATATTCTCCTGACCTTTCACCCACTGATTATCATTTTCTATGCACATCTTTAAATGGTAAAACATGTTGCAAGAATGACGTTGCAAAAACTCACAGACTAGGGATACGAGAGTTTACTGCATCCTCCATATTCTCCTGACCTTTCACCCACTGATTATCATTTTCTATGCACGTCTTTAAATGGTAAAACATGCTGCAAGAATGACGTTGCAAAAACTCACAGACTAGGGATACGAGAGTTTACTGCATCCTCCATAGTCTTCTCCTGACCTTTCACCCACTGATTATCATTTTCTATGCACGTCTTTAAATGGTAAAACATGTTGCAAGAATGACGTTGCAAAACTCAAAGACTAGGGATACGAGAGTTTACTGCATCCTCCATATTCTCCTGACCTTTCACCCACTGATTATCATTTTCTATGCACGTCTTTAAATGGTAAAACATGTTGCAAGAATGACGTTGCAAAAACTCACAGACTAGGGATACGAGAGTTTACTGCATCCTCCATATTCTCCTGACCTTTCACCCACTGATTATCATTTTCTATGCACATCTTTAAATGGTAAAACATGTTGCAAGAATGACGTTGCAAAAACTCACAGACTAGATGAGAGTTTACTGCATCCTCCATATTCTCCTGACCTTTCACCCACTGATTATCATTTTCTATGCACATCTTTAAATGGTAAAACATGTTGCAAGAATGACGTTGCAAAAACTCACAGACTAGTGATACGAGAGTTTACTGCATCCTCCATATTCTCCTGACCTTTCACCCACTGATTATCATTTTCTATGCACGTCTTTAAATGGTAAAACATGTTGCAAGAATGACGTTGCAAAAACTCACAGACTAGGGATACGAGAGTTTACTGCATCCTCCATATTCTCCTGACCTTTCACCCACTGATTATCATTTTCTATGCACGTCTTTAAATGGTAAAACATGTTGCAAGAATGACGTTGCAAAAACTCACAGACTAGGGATACGAGAGTTTACTGCATCCTCCATATTCTCCTGACCTTTCACCCACTGATTATCATTTTCTATGCACGTCTTTAAATGGTAAAACATGTTGCAAGAATGACGTTGCAAAAACTCAAAGACTAATACCAATGTTTACTGCATCCTCCATATTCTCCTGACCTTTCACCCACTGATTATCATTTTCTATGCACGTCTTTAAATGGTAAAACATGTTGCAAGAATGACGTTGCAAAAACTCAAAGACTAGGGATACGAGAGTTTACTGCATCCTCCATATATTCTCCTGACCTTTCACCCACTGATTATCATTTTCTATGCACGTCTTTAAATGGTAAACATGTTGCAAGAATGACGTTGCAAAAACTCACAGACTAGGGATACGAGAGTTTACTACATCCTCCATATTCTCCTGACCTTTCACCCACTGATTATCATTTTCTATGCTCTCGTCTTTAAAATGGTAAAACATGTTGCAAGAATGACGTTGCAAAAACTCAAAGACTAGGATACGAGAGTTTACTACATCCTCCATATTCTCCTGACCTTTCACCCACTGATTATCATTTTCTATGCACATCTTTAAATGGTAAAACATGCTGTAAGAATGACGTTGCAAAAACTCACAGACTAGGGATACGAGAGTTTACTGCATCCTCCATATTCTCCTGACCTTTCACCCACTGATTATCATTTTCTATGCACGTCTTTAAATGGTAAAACATGTTGCAAGAATGACGTTGCAAAAACTCACAGACTAGGGATACGAGAGTTTACTGCATCCTCCATATTCTCCTGACCTTTCACCCACTGATTATCATTTTCTATGCACGTCTTTAAATGGTAAAACATGTTGCAAGAATGACGTTGCAAAAACTCTCACAGACTAGGGATACGAGAGTTTACTGCATCCTCCATATTCTCCTGACCTTTCACCCACTGATTATCATTTTCTATGCACGTCTTTAAATGGTAAAACATGTTGCAAGAATGACGTTGCAAAAACTCACAGACTAGGGGATACGAGAGTTTACTGCATCCTCCATATTCTCCTGACCTTTCACCCACTGATTATCATTTTCTATGCACGTCTTTAAATGGTAAAACATGTTGCAAGAATGACGTTGCAAAAACTCACAGACTAGGGATACGAGAGTTTACTACATCCTCCATATTCTCCTGACCTTTCACCCACTGATTATCATTTTCTATGCACATCTTTAAATGGTAAAACATGTTGCAAGAATGACGTTGCAAAAACTCCAAGACTAGGGATACGAGAGTTTACTACATCCTCCATATTCTCCTGACCTTTCACCCACTGATTATCATTTTCTATGCACATCTTTAAATGGTAAAACATGTTGCAAGAATGACGTTGCAAAAACTCAGACTAGGGATACGAGAGTTTACTGCATCCTCCATATTCTCCCCTGACCTTTCACCCACTGATTATCATTTTCTATGCAAATGTCTTTAATGGTAAAACATGTTGCAAGAATGACGTTGCAAAAACTCACAGACTAGGGATACGAGAGTTTTACTGCATCCTCCATATTCTCCTGACCTTTCACCCACTGATTATCATTTTCTATGCACGTCTTTAAATGGTAAAACATGTTGCAAGAATGACGTTGCAAAAACTCAAAGACTAGGGATACGAGAGTTTACTGCATTCCATATATTCTCCCCTGACCTTTCACCCACTGATTATCATTTTCTATGCACGTCTTTAAATGGTAAAACATGTTGCAAGAATGACGTTGCAAAAACTCACAGACTAGGGATACGAGAGTTTACTGCATCCTCCATATTCTCCTGACCTTTCACCCACTGATTATCATTTTCATGCACATCTTTAAATGGTAAAACATGTTGCAAGAATGACGTTGCAAAAACTCACAGACTAGGGATACGAGAGTTTACTGCATCCTCCATATTCTCCTGACCTTTCACCCACTGATTATCATTTTCTATGCACATTCCTTAAATGGTAAAACATGTTGCAAGAATGACGTTGCAAAAACTCACAGACTAGTGATACGAGAGTTTACTGCATCCTCCATATTCTCCTGACCTTTCACCCACTGATTATCATTTTCATGCACGTCTTTAAATGGTAAAACATGTTGCAAGAATGACGTTGCAAAAACTCACAGACTAGGGATACGAGAGTTTACTGCATCCTCCATATTCTCCTGACCTTTCACCCACTGATTATCATTTTCTATGCACGTCTTTAAATGGTAAAACATGTTGCAAGAATGACGTTGCAAAAACTCACAGACTAGGGATACGAGTTTACTGCATCCTCCATATTCTCCTGACCTTTCACCCACTGATTATCATTTTCTATGCACGTCTTTAAATGGTAAAACATGTTGCAAGAATGACGTTGCAAAAACTCAAAGACTAGGGATACGAGAGTTTACTGCATCCTCCATATTCTCCTGACCTTTCACCCACTGATTATCATTTTCTATGCACGTCTTTAAATGGTAAAACATGTTGCAAGAATGACGTTGCAAAAAACTCAAAGACTAGGGATACGAGAGTTTACTGCATCCTCCATATTCTCCTGACCTTTCACCCACTGATTATCATTTTCTTATGCACGTCTTTAAATGGTAAAACATGTTGCAAGAATGACGTTGCAAAAACCACAGACTAGGGATATGAGAGTTTACTACATCCTCCATATTCTCCTGACCTTTCACCCACTGATTATCATTTTCTATGCTCGTCTTTAAATTGCAAAACATGTTGCAAGAATGACGTTGCAAAACTCAAAGACTAGGGATACGAGAGTTTACTACATCCTCCATATTCTCCTGACCTTTCACCCACTGATTATCATTTTCTATGCACATCTTTAAATGGTAAAACATGTTGCATGAATGACGTTGCAAAAACTCACAGACTAGGGATACGAGAGTTTACTGCATCCTCCATATTCTCCTGACCTTTCACCCACTGATTATCATTTTTCTTTATGCATCGGGTCTTTAAATGGTAAAACATGTTGCAAGAATGGATGCAAGCTGCAAAAAACTCACAGACTAGGGATACGAGAGTTTACTGCATCCTCCATATTCTCCTGACCTTTCACCCACTGATTATCATTTTCTATGCACGTCTTTAAATGGTAAACATACAGGAAGAATGACGTTGCAAAAACTCAAAGACTAGGGATACGAGTTTACTGCATCCCTCCATATTCTCCTGACCTTTCACCCACTGATTATCATTTTCTATGCACGTCTTTAAATGGTAAAACATGTTGCAAGAATGACGTTGCAAAAACTCACAGACTAGGGATACGAGTTTACTGCATCCTCCATATTCTCCTGACCTTTCACCCACTGATTATCATTTTCTATGCACGTCTTTAAATGGTAAAACATGTTGCAAGAATGACGTTGCAAAAACTCAAAGACTAGGGATACGAGAGGCTACTACATCCTCCATATTCTCCTGACCTTTCACCCACTGATTATCATTTTCTATGCACATCTTTAAATGGTAAAACATGTTGCAAGAATGACGTTGCAAAAACTCACAGACTAGGGATACGAGAGTTTACTGCATCTCCATATTCTCCTGACCTTTCACCCACTGATTATCATTTTCTATGCACGTCTTTAAATGGTAAAACATGTTGCAAGAATGACGTTGCAAAAACCACAGACTAGGGATACGAGAGTTTCTGTATCCTCCATATTCTCCTGACCTTCACCCACTGATTATCATTTTCTATGCACGTCTTTAAATGGTAAAAGATGGCAAAGAATGACGTTGCAAAACTCAAAGACTAGGGATACGAGAGTTTACTGCATCCTCCATATTCTCCTGACCTTTCACCCACTGATTATCATTTTCTATGCACGTCTTTAAATGGTAAAACATGTTGCAAGAATGACGTTGCAAAAACTCGTTTTTTGTGACTAGGGATACGAGAGTTTACTGCATCCTCCATATTCTCCTGACCTTTCACCCACTGATTATCATTTTTTAAGACCTTAATCATATTTCTACATAGTAAAAGTTTTAGGTCAAAACCAAACGTAGTATCAGCTTTCAAAGAATTTGTTGCATCACAACCAATAACTTTTTATCAATGAGGAATAAATAATCTCGTTGGTCAATAGTAGAGGTGAGTAGATGCTTTAGGCTCCTATTTTGACTAATTTAAGTATTTTTACAGTTAATTTTTCAAGAATAAAATTAAGTTTCTGAAATCGGCCATTATTTTTGCAATGATCTAATAATGTCATAATCGTGAATGTTCATGGTGCTATAGAGAAATATATATTATAATTGTCCTGCCATTTGTAAGAACAATAGATTTCTCATTTGAACATACTTAAAGGGTTCGTCAGGTATTTGAGAATATATCTTTAAAAAGCCATAAGCGACCTTTAACAAAACATCTTTTCTCTTTTTTAAGCCTCGCTATGGATGTATGTCGTTCTATAGTCACTAACAACAGAGATTCGGAGATTAAAGACATATTTTAAATGTTTGCTAGATCTTTCTTGTAAAAGCTTCAGGGTTTCTAAAGTATGTCTTCAGTGGTTAAAAAAAAAAAGGAAAAAGACAAAACACCTCAATGGTCAGACATAATCAGGAATTTCGGGTTTGTCCAGAATTAAGAGAATATCATTCACGGGTGTTGGTTACAATCTGTTATAGGAATTAAGAATAGAATGTATGCTGAGATCCATTTCTATAAATTGGGAAGGGAAATGTGTTTTAAAGTCATTTCCATATCAGACTAGAAACAACAATGAGAACCCCCCGAAAAGATCAACGGGAACAGTTGTTAATCAATTCCAAGTGACTTCTCTCTGTACTTTTCCAACATATTTTAGGGCAACTGTTCTGATGATCCTTTTCCTTGGTGCCCCAACCACATGAATTTAAGCGTGCTACTAGGTGAGCTTCTAGGTCCCACCCTTTTAGCATTAAAATAGTTAAACATAACCGCTACTTCTACTCCAACAGTTTCTTTTTTCGCACTTTCCGCCTGTAAATCTCCCTTTCGTTTACTTGCTTCCTTGATAGCTACAATCTCCAAACATTTAAATACAACGTCAAGTGCCGTCTATCTTCTTGAATCCTGTTTATCTTTTATCCTTTATTTAATACCCACTGTACCCAATCTTTTTCCTCACTGTAACCCCCTGCCCAGTAATGGAGGTCCGATCTTGGGGTTAAATGATAAAAAACATATAAATGTCAACGATCAAATGTGTGATACATCAGATACAATTTCTACATAATGAGAAAATGGTTGTTTATGTCGAATAGTGATCTGGTAGAAATGCTTGCTAAACGAAAACAAACATTTTCACGATCATATTAGCCCTGGCATTTGGCCTCCTGATACTCCTAGTTCTATAGAGTCTGGAGCGTCGATGAGAAGGAGACCAATAGGCATGTCCACAATACCAAGAACACGCTAGTATCGGAAATGTCAAGGGCAACACGAACAAAACAAGCAGCCGACCAACACATGTAATCGTTTTAAAAGTCGCGTCGAGACTGTAATGCTTAGGGCATATCACGTTGAATACACCGGTTCTCGTTCGATCACCGAAGTTAAGCAACGTTGAACCTCAGTACCTAGTTGGGTAACCGCTTGGGAATACCAGGCGCTGTAAGCGTTCATTGACGGATGTATGTTGTGGTGCAGTGGATATCGGCTTGTAAAGAGAAATCGGTAAGCCGAGTTCGAATTCCAGTTGAGTACCCTACATTCACTTAAGCACTGGCAACCTTGGGAAAGGTAAAATCCGTCCCTTCCCTCCAGTTATGGGTTAAATAACAGAATGGGGCCCGGAGGCAACCCATCTAGTGTTGGTGTCACAATAAAAGCACCCTTGGTATCCCTGGCGAAGCATCAAGTATTCAGCTATTTGACAAGGTATGAATTTCGCTACAAACTGTGCCAGGCTTTCAAATGCACAGGGAATACTGGATGGGTGTAGTGAGTTCTATCTCGGCCAATGGCCGCAGGACGACGACGACGAATTCAAACCCGAGGGCTTATAACTTTTGTGTGTATCTATGAACATGTGGATCACATTCTGTAAAAAGATAGTGTTTTCTCTGCTATGGAACCACTATATTGAATCCATAGCAAAATCTACAGCTAAGAAAGTTGGGTCACTATGTCGGTCCAGGATGTTTTTTCCACCTGAATCAATCCTGCATATATACAAGTCAACCATCCATCCGTGCATGGAGTACTGCTGCCATTTATGGTCAGGTGCCCCTGCCGTTCTCCTCAGTGTTCTTGACAGGCTCCAAAGGAGAGTCTGTAATGTGATAGGTACTGAT
>JBBBDQ010000461.1:720000-910000 GCA_037127315.1 Ascarosepion bandense
TATGTTCTTTTTTCTTAGTTAAATGCAGAACTCATCGGAAAATATAAATCATGTATTTTTTTTATTTAAAATTATGATTCACTATACGAAAATCTGCTCCGAAGAGAAATATAAAAAATGCAATAAAACTTTGATATAATTTAATTTGATAAGCTTGTAATTGCTGAAATAAATAATAAAAATTAAGGACATTGTAGTCTGAAGAAAAAAATTTTTTTTGATTACTAATAAAATTTTAAAAGAATTGTTTTAAAAATTATTTATAATAAAAAAATTATTTATAATAAAAAAAATGATTTTTTTATTATAAATAATTCATAAAGTTTTAAAAATATTTTAAAAATCTTTTAAAGAACTGAATCGTTTTTTCATTAGTTAAGAACCGATGCTTATACTGCCTATAAAAAAAATTAATATACATTTTTACCCCGTATATTTTTAAAAAGAAAAAAAAATTAATTATTTGTGCAAATACGTTCAAAGTTATAAAGTACAATGTTCAAATTTATAAAGTACGGTGTTCCATGTGAGTCAAAATGAATTTATAAGTTAACAAGCGTTCTGGGTTATTCCCCCTTTAGCAAAACATAGAAGAACGCAATTTCGATCTTACGATATTTTATTATCTACGTTTCGAAAATTTTGATTTATTCATAAAGCATATTCAAATGTCTGGCTATAAATCTAAACTAAAATTCTATAAAATATTATATAAGCGCTGAAATTATTATGTTAAATTTTTAATTTCACTATTTAGTTAATGCCCCCACCTCAAAAAAAAAAAATTAAAACTTTTTATCAAGATTAGTCACCATACATTGCGTGTCTGTCAACATCCGGTAGCAGTCATCTGTTAACCCCTCCATACATAACAAAAAAATGCCTACCGTAATTAAATTTTTTTTATTGTAAATTTCTGGGAGTAAGCAATTATTAATTGATTGAAAACAGATAAAGGTAAGTTTTAATATTAATATTTGACTTAAATAAAGTGCCAGGGCGGTATATTTTATTTTTTCAAGATTTTTAAAAACAGAAATTTGGCTACTGTTTACGTAGTGAGTCAATCAATCAAAAATGGCTGTATTTTAAAAAGAAACTGATAAAATTTTAAAATTTTAGATTTCAATCAATATAATTTCGGTTAAAAATACAAATACACCAGTATGTTTTGCTTACTAGAATTATTAAATTTAATATCTTGGCTTTCAATTAAAGCTAATTTTAAAGCTTGAAGATAACTTATTTATTTTTAAAATTTAAATTTAAATTTAGGTATAGAAAAATGACTGGACTCTACTGGAGGTATCTTTTATAGAACTAGTTTAAAAAATCCTACTCTTCTATGAAAAAAACAAACCATGCTAGATAAGGCCATCTCCTTTGCTTCAGAACAAATATAAATAAATACAAACGAAATAGAGATCTGTCTATACTTCTGAGATCAAATAGTATTTACATTATTTAGATTGTTTGGACTATTGCCTTCATCTTCATTGCCATGTTTACGACATTTCGGTCGATTTACGCTTCGGCCTTCTTCAAGTGCTACGATCTCTTTATTTTGATCACTGGGGTATATCATTCTCATTCCATGAGCGATGCCACTTCTAGTAGCCATCTAGTTATCTCCCTTTAACTTATCTCTCTAAATTATTTGTCTACCACTGCTGTAGCCTGGTATTGAACTCACAACTCTTTTGGTCAAGTCACTGGAACTAACGAACGTCTATATTCACTGGGCAATGTGTCCTTGAGAACACGTAGCCCAGTTTAATAGCAATTAATATTAATCACTCAATTAATCGAAAGTTTTCCAACAAATTCTTCCAATAAAACCATATTAAACGAAGCTAAAAAAGACTATGAAACAGCCCTAAAAGATAGCGGATTCCAGGCGACACTATCAAACGCATCACAGAGCACAAAAAAAAACAACAGGAAGGAAAACATCAACCCTCCGTACAACATAAACCGTTCAACCCTCCGATCAACATAAACCTAAAACCAAATGTAGGAAAAATATTCATTAAACTCATACACTTCTCAGCATCAAGCACTCTCCACAAAATATTCAACAAAAACACAGTAAAAATCAACTACAGTTGCTCCAAAAAGCATGACACAAATAATAAAAAAGCACAACAGGAAAATAATCAACAAACCACGTATAACTGCAGAATAAAGACCGAATGTCCCGTAAATGGAAATTGCTTGCAGAACAATATTATATACCAAGCTACTGAAAATTCAGCTGATAATGATGAAGAAATATACATAGGAATATCTGAAGAACCCTGTAAGAAACAGAACTACGCACACGAAGCATCCTATGCAAATAGTAAATACGCAAATAGCTCAATACTTTCTAAAAATATCTGGGAGATTAAAAGAAAAACAAATCACACCAAAAATATCATGCAAAATATGGAAAAGAACATCAGCCTACAACAATCAATCCAAAAACTGTAAACTCTGCCTGGAGAAAAAATAGCTATAATTACTTTGTAAGTAAACGATCATAACTCATCTCAAAATGCAGACAAAAAAAAACAATTTTTAATACGCTACTTAAAAAGAGAAAAATGGAAACAGACAAGAATAAATAAAAATAAACAAAGAAAATAAAATAAATAAACAGAAATAAAATAAATTAATCCAAACAAAAATATAAGTAATTAAACTAAGTAAATAATAAACAAATTAACAAACCACGCCCACACAACAGACTACCCACATTGCAACAGACTACCCACTAATAAGTCGGGCAAAACTACAACGATTTATGGCCTAACGATTGCGTTTAGCATGAAACAGACTGTCGCCTCTGGGCGTTGACTGCAATGTCCACTTTTATATATATATATATATATATATATATATATAGTGTGAGTGTGTGTTGTAAAAAACTTATAGAACACGTAGGTTTTTTTACCTACTGTTCATGCATTTACTTTAATAAAGTGTGCTCGATACAATGTAGAGCACTATACTGTAATGGTTGTTACAATGGTTTATAAATTCATAGTATCACTACACAAAATTTTTTTGTTTCAACTTATCACCCGATGAGAAGCGCACGTAGCAGCTTCGAAACGCGAAAATTTTTGTGTAGTGATACTATGAATTTATAAACCATTGTAACAACCATTACAATATATATATATATATATATATATATATATATATATATATATATCGGTCTATCAAACTTGTATATAAACCAGATGATGAAGTCATTACAACTATAATTCACCACTATACAAATATGAAATTTATGCCATTATTGTGTTGGGTGAGTGACAGCTTATACGCAAACTAGAAAAATAGTACCACTATTTCCTGATGACCTTATTAAGACTTGTTTGAACACTGTATGAATATGTAAGATATCGCATATTAAGTGCTGATGTCAATAAAAGAGTGCTCAATATATTATAGCTGACCTATTATGTATATATTACTAAATATACACATTATCGTTCGCCGGTAGCACGATTCGGAGTTTCATGCATAACGCAAAATTCAGGTGCTTGATAGAGTAGAGTCTTTACCCAGTATCGGAAGAATGCGTCGTGCTTGAAACTCCAAGGCATGCTACCGGTGAGGCATAATATATATTCTATATATATATATATATATATATATATATATATATATATATATATATATATATATATATATATATATATATATATTTTTTTTTTTTTTTTTTTTTTACCTAGTGTTGTCTTTATTTAGTTTAATTTCAAATGACCTAATTTTTTTAAAAATAATTTTATTTTAAATCCTATATCTTTTTATTCCCTTTTATTAATAATTATGCCTTTTTAAGTAAAGGCCTTTTTCTAATACTTCAACGTTTTGGGGAAATTAGGTTTTTGAATTTGTCCAGCGTCTGTAATATTTAAAAAAAATTTTTTTCTTTAGTTTCTTTCTTTTACCCTCCCTTCCTTCTTTTATCTCTCTTACCACCTTTTTTCCGTGTTGCCTAAACTGACGTCGATTTAACGCGTCTGTCTGTTAATTTTTAGTTACATTCTCCCTTTTTTTTTGCGAACCCAGACGATGTCAATTTTTTTCTTTTCTTATTTATTTGATTTTATTCTATCTTTTTCTTTTTCTTTTTCGTTTTCTTTTTCTTTTTCTTTCCCTTTATTTTTATTTTTATTTTATTTTATTTTATTTTATTATTTATTTTTTAATTTCTTTGCAATCTATTTAAAAAGGAAAAGTAGACTAATTTTTCTCCAGTTTCTGAAAGGTTTTTTCTGTTGCTGAGGTGATGTGTCGTCCCCCGTGGGGATCTTCATATCGAAATGGCCATTCAACATCTTTGAATTAATCCTTTTTTAATATATATATTTGCTCTGTAATATTTTATTACATGGAGCTCTCTTCCTGTATCATTTTTTAATATTAAAATAAATTTTTAATATTAATTAGGATCGGGTTTTTTGGAATTTACCTTCCTGCTTTTTTCCCTTGGATTGAAGTATCTGAATTAAAATATATATATATATATATATATATCCAAGTGAATAAAAAACGAAGAAAGTATTAACAAGGTTCAAAACGTTCATTTAAAACAGTCCTCCATATAGAAATAAAGCAATTTATTATAAATTATAGTTTAGAACATGTACAAATTATAATTTACTACAAAAGTGTACATGTTGTTTCGACATCGAAAAAACAATGTTTCATCAGGTAGTTAATAATGATGGTGCTGAACGTTATTTTGTAAAAAGAAGTGAGATTTTTTAATTTTCTTTTTCAAAAATAACGTTTAGTCCCATCATCATTAACTACCTGATGAGACATTGTTTTTTCGATGTCGAAACAAAATGTACAATTTTGTAGTAAATTATAATTTGTACATGTTCTAAACTATAACTTATAATATATATATATATATATATATATATATATATATATATATATATATATGCGTATGGGTGTGTGTTCGTGCGTGCTGCTTGCACGCGTGTGACAGGGGTGTTCGCAGATGTTGGAAGTGCCTTAGGCGTGTTCGTGTTGGAAATTTGTGTTCGGTTAATTACAAAGTTGGAAGTTTATCTAAGAAAGCACAATATTAAATAAATCTCATATATATATATATATATATATATATATTAAAATTTGTGTATTTAGGCTGAAAATTTTCTTTTAGACATATCAGATTAAATAAATTACAAACATTATATCTACTTATTGTTAATAAAATCCGTTCATACTGACGGATAATCTTTCAGGTATTATAATTGAAAGATGTCAGATGCTGAAGATGGTCTCAGAAAGAGATTGAAAGTACTTGGGTATCTTGAGAAACATCTGACATCTTTCAATCATAATACGCGAAAGTTTATCCGTGAATATAAACAGATTTTATTAAAAATAAGCAGACATAATGTTTGCAATTTATTTAATCTCACACACACACACACACACACACACACATTTTCGTTTAACACAATATGTTTTAAAAAGGGATTTACAACGTTGAATCTAAGCATCTTATACATCTAAACCTCCTATACAGAAATTTATTATCTTTTTCTTTCGGGAAAGAAACTGACATTTGGACACGATCACGTCACCATCATCTTATAAAGTATTTTAACCTATGTTATTACTATCAGAATGGATATATGTTTGTCGTAGTATTAAAATAGAATTATTTACGATTATTGGTCAATTCGTTTAGATTAATAATTGCAAATCAAACAAAAAAAAAGTAAAATAACCAATCAGTTGATTCGAAACCGTAACCGAATCTTTCTGGTCCGGTTTGTTTGTCTAATATAAAAATAAATCACGTTTGAATGTTTTAATATTTATTATAAAACTAAAAACATCTATCATGTATAGCGTGAGAGTCAAACACATCATTTTGGTTTTACAGCCGGATAAATTTAATCAAACCATTAAAAAAAAACAAAAAAAAACAAAACATTTAAAATGCTAACATTGGCTTTTAAAGTCCAGTTGATTTTATTGTTTTTGTTTTTTTTTACTAATTTTTGTTTACATTCATCTCCCTTTTCTATTAAACATTTTACCATGGAGGTATTTTATCAAGAGATATTTTACCAGTAAGGTATTTTATCAAGGGAGGTAACCGATTCTCCAAACAAGATATTGTATTTTGGTAATAAATAAATAATAAATGAAATTATCAAAGTGACTGGCAAGATTTACGTGCGAAATCGAATAAACACACACCAAAGGGGAGAAAAAACGACATTACTGCATAAACACAACATTATTTCAATCACATTTTTATGATATATATATCTGCTATGCCGAATTTTACAAGTACAATTTAAAGCTCTCTAGACAACTTATTCAAAGTCGTAAAGGTGTTACTGGGAGAATAATTTTAAAAGACGTACGTTTCCTTATTTCAATTCAATCAGTTCATACCATTTGAGGCGCGTGGCGTTTTAAATTAATCTGCCTTCACAGATTCCAAACTACTCTTCGACATTCACCATTTTTTCTTTTTTGTTTTCTTTTTTTTTTTTTTTTTTGGCCGACGTTACCGTTTATTTATAGACCATAACCTTACGATCTGAAGTTTGGAATAAACACAACCTTTGAGTTGCCAGTTGGGGTTAGTTAGTATATCCACTTGTAGTGGACGCGATTGTCGTCAGGTCACGTGTCCGTATAGTTCGCTACGATTCCATGAATCCAATGAATATACTTTGAAATGTTAGTGTAGACACCCGGAACATTTGGCACGGCACAGCCCAGCCCCCAGGAGACAATCCCGGCGATATACCAATTGTCAGTCGCGTTGTGTTCACGGCACATCAGGGCACTACCGCTGTCACCCTTCAAAAAGAAAAAAAAAGAAAAGAAACAACAGATTAAATCATAATCTTTATCTAAACTTATTTATAAATGGAACTTTTGTGTGTGTGTGTGTGTGTGTGTGTATCCGTTACCTATAGACTCCGAAACGGCTAAACCGATTTTCTTGAACATTTACACACTTGTACTATAAGCGTCTGCGAGTGTTCTTACCTAGGTTTTGTGTCGAGGTACCCCCGATAAATATCGATAATCGAAAAAATCGGCTTATAGAAGGAGTGGTCCGATTTTAATCAAATTTGATACACTCGTAGACAAAGACATAATAAAGATATTCAGAAGTTTCAAGGTTGCATTTCTTACAATAGTGCAGAAAATCGATAATATATATATATATATATATATATATATATATATATATATATATATATGCCAAGATGTTTGTGTGTGTATCTGTTTATCTGCCTGTATGTCTGTATTTTTTCAGCCCTTTTATTTTAGGTTTTGCTTCGGGTTTGGCTCTAAGTAGGTATAATTGTAGTTCTTAGTCTCAGCCATGATACCATTTACTCAGAGGACTTATTTAACCTTCAAAATTCAGTTTACGACGACAAAAACTTATTTGATATCGATACCAGGAAATTAAAATTTGACTTACATCAATTCATTTTTCTTTCAGTCTACGGTTTCGCTCTAACTGGAAACAACTATTTCGTGCCAATGTCCAAAGAGTCTGAGCTCCAGGACCATGGATTAGTTTTAAAGCTTTCATTACACCGGAGCAACGCCGTGCTATACTGCTAGTAAATATATAAACAGCAACTAGAGGTAATTAAAAAACATCTAAAAGTATCAGGTCAGTGCAAAAGATTTTGCCGATTTAAAATTTCATCTTGAAAATGAAAAACTGTGTTTTTGTAAATTTTTATTCATAACAGTAACGACCTTTGCTCTCTGTAACTTGATTCCATCTGTCAACGAGCTTATAAATATCTTGCTTGCAAAATTATTTAGGTTGTCATGTGAAAAATGAATCTAACTCATGTTCATTCTCCTTTCCTGATGTTAACCTAAGGCCATCTGATTGGTTTTATAAACGTCGAAATAAGTGATAATCCGAGGGAGCTAGGTCAGGAGAATATGCAGAATGGGGCAAGATGGCACTTCTCATCACCTGTGACCAGTCTACCCAAAAATGGTGTGTGAAAGCAAAGATTCGCAACAAGAAATAAGGATTCTCTGGTGACAGTTAGAGAAGGACCCATTTTCCGAATACTGAAATCTTCCCCATTCTTTTTAATTGGCGTGATGCAGTTGCATGGGGGGGGGGGGACATTAAATGGGTGTGCAAGTTCTCTTGAGGTTACCGTAGGGCTTTGTGTAACAGCGGCATTCAACACATCTGAATTAAGTTTTTTTGGGGGGGTTGTCCACTTTAGCCTCATCTTTCAAACTGAAATTTCCCTTCCGAAAACGGGAAAACCACCACCTACAACTTCTTTCTTTCACTGCATCAATTCCATAAGCATCCTGAATAGATCGTGCTGCTGCATTTGCATCGAAACCTCTGTGAAACTCAGAGCAGAGCATGCCTAATGTGTCCATTAGATGGAAAGAACATGGGTAAGAATATTGCAGAAAAATATGAATGATACTTTAATAATTTGAAAGAAAAAGTTATAAATTAATCATGGTGATATGTTTAAGTAATAATAATATGCATAAAATAAATTACAATGATTTAAAATGCCCCTTTTACAAACCGGCAAAATTTTTTGCCCCGATAGCATAACAATCTACCCTTATCAAATATTCGGTTCAAAATTCCAATCACCTGGTCGGAGCGTCAGTCAGTTAAGTGCCATCCGTGATACACGCTTGGGCGATCATGTCTCGAAAGAGACATGACTGACTGGGCAGAAGATTATCCCGCAGTAGGTTGCCATTGCTTTCTGCGGTAGACTGGTTGCCGACCAAGGCTATAGAACCCAATCTGTCCTGCTATTTAACCCATAACTGGAAGGAAGAGACAGATTAATACCTTTCCCAAGGGTATTTGCGCGTAAGTGAATACAATGGATTCAACTGGAATTCGAACTCGGCTCCCCGGTTTCTCGTTCCGAGCCGATATCCACTGTACCACAACGGTCGGGGCGTACAGCAGCCAAAACATCGTGGATATGATAATAAACATGAAGACAACAATGTAAATAACTCTACTTTGGTTTAAACAAGTATTTTATATAAATGGTTGCCAGGACTTGCATATGAAAGTCTAAATGAAATCTGTATAGCATACAAAACATACCAGGACAAGACGTGGTGCAATGGCTAACAAAATTGAATCACTAGAACAACTATGACTGAGCAATGAGTTCGAGCCTCACTAGCTGCTCCATACTTTCGGCCTTGTGCCATATCAAAGATACTCTTTGAAAATCACCATACCAGGCTTACGGCTATATTACGTTAAGACACTTGTTTTCGTACGATCAGCAACGTTGAGCCCAGCCAGTACCTGGATAGGTTACCACTTAGGAGTACCAGACGCTTTGTACAGGTGATGCAATGGATAATTAGTGAGCTGAGATGGATTCATTACATTCATTAGCGTAAATAAAATCTTGGGAAAGATATGAATCCACCTCTACTTCCTGCAGCTATGGGTTAATTAGTAAAACTTGTGTCAGTTAATAATCATTATTCAAAAATATTTTTTGCAATCTAAAATATAATTTCTGGCTTTAAATTAGCAATAAATAATTTGATAAGCCGTGAAAAAGTAGTCATTCAAAACGAAACAAAATTCACCAATTTGCATTGACGATTATTATTAAAGATTGCAGACTTTGATTTTTCGAATTTTCACCATTATCCAAAATTCGCCGCCTGAACACAGCTGCCTGCCCGACTCGCGTTCGACTCGCGCCTGCATGTGGTCATCGTCACCGATTTCTTCTGGGACACTTAGCGTGCGAACGATGCATAGGCAGCCGCCTGCCGCCAGCTTGGTGAAGGCGCGTCTGACTCGCTTGCCTGCCAGCCGAACGCGCGCTACGGAGAGTCACCAGCCGGCCGAACGAGTGAGTGCCTATCAGTGTGCGGCCGCTGTCTGAGACACGCCTGCGTGTGGTCGTCCAACACCTTCGCCTGTCTGCCTGCCTGTCTGCCTGCCTGCCTGCCTGCCTGCCTGCCTGCGGAACAAGCTAGTGAATCGCTCCAGTTTGTGTAACAACCTTTGCTTTTTTTTCACACATTCGTCTTCAGTCCAACCAAATGGGTTTCATTAGATCGGGGAGGTGAAGAAAACGAGAATGCAACACTACAGTTCCAGTTTCGAGTTGGAATTTTTTCGATTTTTCGCCATTTTCCGAAATTCGCCCCCTGACCACGGCTGCCTGTCCGACTCGCGTCCGACTCGCGTCCGACTCGCGCCTGCAAATATGCAAATCTTGAAGTTTGACTTTGTGTATGCATACTTGCACATTTAGAGAAATTCTCTTTTTTAATAATTGAGTGTTTCTACCAATATAGTCAGCCTCACGCTGATACATAGGTAGATAACTACTTTGGTAGATAGGTAATCTATCGTTATCTATACATTTTAAAATTAGACCAGATGAGAAAACGACACTCTTGCATCTCATATACGTATAGTTTTTAATTTATCCATTCAATTTCCACTCTTTTTAAAAAATAAATATGCAATGGAACCTGCCTCAGCGACCACCTGTTGTTAACGACCGTTTTTCTATGCACGGACGATTTGCTAATGTTAATTAATCCTTAGTGAGCGACCACCTCCAGAACGCGACCAGCGACAAACAGCAACGAATGAAAATCACTGATCAAGCGTCCTCTTAAAAAAAAAAATCCATTTTGGTCCTACACTGCGAACTTCTAAGTTGGGAGAAACTAAATTAGTAATCTATTTCATTTTGATTTGATCTAAGCCAGGAACACATCCTCATTGTTTTGTTATTGTATTGTTGTATCAAACTGTTATTTCTTGTTGAAATGTACATTGCTTGAATACACCTCATGGTCAAACATCGGCTATTTTGTACAACATGCATTGCATTTGACAGGTTCAAGGGATTTATCGCAGTCTCTGTACTGACTTGGATAAATTTAGGAAATTTGATAAATCACAATTATGTCCCTTTCTCAAATGTCTGTCTCTTTCGTTCCTTTATTTTTTTTTTTTTGTGTATCTATTTCCTCTAATCTGGGTATATCTATCTCTATCTCTCTGTTTCTCTACCCTCACCCACGATCGCTGTCAGTTTTTTGTGTTTTGTTTGTTTTTTTTCATGTATTATCGCAGATTCTCTTTTGCTATCACTCACTTCTAAGAAAAAAAAAGAAACCGTATACTTTTTTAAGTCTACTTAATAAATATTTTGTGTGAATCAATATTTTGGTCTGTTTTTGACCGTTGTAAATGCGTTTTTTAAAACTTTAAAATGAATTATGCTGATTAAAATTTCTTTAAAGTTAGGCCATCTTATGTTCTTATTTATTTATTACCAGATTGCATGGTAAAATTCTAATATGTACATTCTGGTGAGTGGAATATACGTTCCTGGCATAAATAGGTCATGACTATGAGCCTTTTAGTGAGCGACCACCGATTTTATGGCAGCAGAGGTGGTCGCACAGTACAGATTCCACTGTATTTATTTTTATAGCATTGATAAGGATAAATTACTTTGAATTTCCTTCTGAGCTCAACTCTATTCTTGTCTACATATATGAAGTTTAGAAACTTCAGAACTGATTTTTAAAAAATGTCACCATATGGTGAAATTAAAAAAATAAAAATCTCAAATTCTTCTGTTTCTATTTCTGTGTCGTTTCTTTTCAGGTGGTTGAGGATCATGGCTCACAACAATTTCCTGTCCTTTGTGACTCTAAATAAAATTTGTTTTTGGTTCTGCCACCCGCTTTTAAAAAGTTCGCTAGCGGGGGGGATGGATTGTTTCCCCCTTTTAAATCAAAACAAGAGCCCGTTTCCGATAAATCGACGATGAGATAAAAATCCGCGTCTAACAGTAAAAAAGTGAACGTTCTAGCAACTCGGTCATGCGCCCAAAAAGATAGATAGATAGATAGATAGATAGATAGATAGATAGATAGATAGATAGATAGATAGATAGATAGATAGATAGATAGAATAAAGTGAGATAGATAGATAGATAGATAGATAGATAGATAGATAGATAGATAAAGACAGACATGGATATGAAAAACATAGATAGATAGATAGATAGATAGATAGATAGATAGATAGATAGATAGATAGATAGAATAAAGTGAGATAGATAGATAGATAGATAGAATAAAGTGAGATAGATAGATAGATAGATAGAATAAAGTGAGATAGATAGATAGATAGAATAAAGTGAGATAGATAGATAGATAGATAGATAGATAGATAGAATAAAGTGAGATAGACAGATAGATAGATAGATAGATAGATAGATAAAGAAATGAGATAGATAGATAGATAGATAGATAGATAGATAGAATAAAGTAGATAGATAGATAGATAGATAGATAGATAGATAGATAGATAGATAGAATAAAGTGAGATAGATAGATAGAGAGAGAGAGAGAGAGAGAGAGATACTTACATTACAGCTGTCGTGCTGTATAGAGCCACCAGCGCACATCATATTTTCTGTAATATCACTGACCTTTGGCCTGTCCGCATTATCGTAAGCGAACTTACAAGCCTCGTGAGACACAATATCCAGATCAACTTGTCTTAAGGCCATCTCGTATTCAGGTGCTGAAGATATAAATAAATAACTTAAGTAGGGATTACTGGACCCTCGCTCCTGTGTATGGGAGCAGCAACATGAAAAAAACAGTTGTCTAAATGAGATTCATAAACACAACGTACTGTACTACTACCTTATGTCACTTCTCGCCTCAGTGGGAGTTCGCGGTAAATAACCACGCTTACGGTGCTAAGTCATTCTTCGCTGGCGTTATTAACACCAGCGAAGAATGACTTCAAAGAATCAATAATTTAAATAACGTTACCTTAATAATTATTGTAGTATACCCGCCTTCAATAAGCAATTATATTCAGTCTTATTACAATTAACGTTAATGTTACGTCGGGTAACAGAATTATGTGAAATAATACAAAACAACGTGAGAGACTGACTAGTAGAACACTCCCGGTGCAATACCGGAAATACCCGACAGACTCGCTCACTCGACTTCCTTCCACGAGGTATAATCACTACTATTTTATATAGTGATTAGAATAGTTCATTTCTGTGGAGAAGGTGGAGAGCGCCCCAACAGTTAGATAAGTAGATAAGGATGTGCGTTGTAATGCAGTGGATATTGCCCCAGGAAGAGAAATCGGGGAGCCGAGTTCGAATTTCAGTTGAATACTCTGCATTCACTTACGCACAAATACCATTATTAATCCGTCTCTTCCTTCCAGTTATGGGTTAAATAACAGAACAGATTAGGTTCTGCAGCCTTGGTTGGCAACCAGTCTACCGCAGAAAGCAATGGCAACCTACTGCGAGATAATCTTCTGCCCAGTCAGTTGTGTCTCTTTCGAGACATGATCACCCAAACGTGTATCACATATGGCACCTAACTAATTGACTGACTAGACTGTCGTATAGATCTCATCAATTTAGAGATGAGCCGTCTAGATGTATCCGTAAAATCTATGCTAACAGTTTATTTTTTCACATTTCCCGCTGTGAAACTCTCTTCCGACTCCATGCTTTTAAGACAGGTTTAATTTTCATAAATTTAAATGCAATGTCAATCGTTTTCTACTGATTAAACTTCTATTGTTCTCGTTCCTTCATAAAGTTTCGATTTTCTAATCCTTAAACACTCGGTATCAACTTGTGCCTTAATAGATTTACCGTCTTGTTTGGGGTGAAATTATGGTGACTTAGGCCGCATATGATAGTTAATGTGACGACTGATGAAGTCGGTACAGGAAGGAAAAGGAACACAACTTAGAAGTTTTAAAGAATATTATAATACAGTCATGCAAAATACAATTGAAAAAAAAATATTATTCGTTGCAAATAAATTGTTCTGTTTGCGGCTATAATATATTATACAAAACAAACAATTATGATTCCACTTTAATGAAGTCCTTGTGTATTTGAGTGTTTTACGTCCTAGTTAGTAGTACGACCTTTCACTGTGTAACTGCAGGTATTTGCAGCAGCGATAAAATTCAACGTCTTATCCCCACCCACCGAAATACCGGTTAAAAAAGGATCCTAATGAATAGACCCTCTAGGGAATGATTAACCAAGGGTAGCCAACTCATCTATTTTACGTAATTTTTTAATAAAATCGACTTTTTAAAAATGGAATTAATATCAATTTAAATGTGAACAGTCTACATGTAATCATAGGTTCTATGCTAACAGTTTCTTTCCTTGCAATTCTCGCTTGTGGAACTCTCTTGAGGCTTCTTGCTTCCCTAGCAAGGTCTCATCATGTCAAAACCGAATTGGCTGGATGAAGCCGTAAGTTTTATGCTAACAGTTTCTTTCCTTGCAATTCTCGCTTGTGGAACTCTCTTGAGGCTTCATGCTTCCCTAGCAAGGTCTCATCATGTTAGAACCGAATTGGCTGGATGTAGCCGTAAGTTTTATGCTAACAGTTTCTTTTCTCGCAATTCTCGCTTGTGGAAGTCTCTTGAGGCTTCTTGCTTCCCTAGCAAGGTCTCATCATGTTAGAACTGAATTGGATGGATGTAGCCGTAAGTTTTATGCTAACAGTTTCTTTTCTCGCAATTCTCGCTTGTGGAAGTCTCTTGAGGCTTCTTGCTTCCCTAGCAAGGTCTCATCATGTTAGAACCGAATTGGATGGATGTAGCCGTAAGTTTTATGCTAACAGTTTTTTTTTCTTGCACTTTTCGCCTGAAGAACTCTACTTCGGCTCTACTTTCATCCAATGTCAATCGCTGTCAGCTGTTTTTTTAAATATTATTATTCAGTGCTCACTTCTTAGCAATGTTCTTGTTCCTAACTTCTCCACAACCAGTAACCCTTGTGTCTCGGTGACATTACTAGCTCAATTGGGGTGAACGTGAATAAAAAAGACACGTGACCAAAGCCAGCTATTATAGTAGTTTAAGATTGTCCATTTCTAAGATTGGTTAGTGTTAACTTACATGAAATATCCCCTAGATAGACAATAAGAACAAGATATCTCCAAAAAATAGATTTGAAAAAAGGTCTCATCAATTTACAGTTGAATTGGCTAGATGTAGCCGTAAGTTCTATGCTAACAGTTTCTGTTTTCGCAATTCCCGCTTGTGGAACTCTCTTGAGACTTCTGACTTCCTTAGCAATGTCTCATCATGTTAGAATCGAATTGGCTGGATGTATCCGTAAGTTCCATGCTAACAGTTTCTTTTCTCGCACTTCTCGGTTGTGGAACTCCCTTCCAGCTCCATGTTTTATAGCCAACTTTAATCAGCTTTAATAACCAAAGTAAAAGAAATGAGATAATAAGAAAATGTAGACACGCAAACAAATATCTACCTTGCTACACAAATATAATAAATAACCAAAATGTCATAAAATTTAAATGCAATGGCAATCGCTATTTACTATTACTTTTCTTTGTTCTCGGTTCTAAGCAGTGTTCCTGCTTCTAAACCTTCCACACCCGATAACCTCTTGCGTTTCGATAGCTTTACTGCTTTGCTTAGGGTGACTCCAATTAAAGAAAAATGTAGATAAAATAAAGGCATGAATTTATCTGATTGACTTAAAAGATAATGGATGAGAAAACAATTGGTCTTACCTTCGTTTTTTATCATCCCCCATCCAGCAGCCATGCACCGTGTGCCCACTGGGGATATCTGCCCTTGAGCTGGGAGACAAATCGGGCGTACATAATCGTTAAATTCCAATGGAGAGACAAGATGCAATAGGGCGATATCATGGTTAATGGTTTGTGAATCAAAATCAGGGTAGATATGGATTTCCTTGATACCCCGGGTCTGACGGTAACGCCAATGACTTTGGCGCCTTGTGTTGGCAGCTCGAATGATAATCCCCTCTGGCGACGCCCTGAAAATAAGGGGTCAAGTTTTGTATGCAGTTATCACTATTAAAAATTTGAAATTTTGTAAGCTTACCATTTTTTACATTTCCTTGTACAATGCCCAAGAGCCACTCGATGTAGAGTGTAACAGAATAAGAGGCACAGTCTATGATAATAATGGTTTATTAAGATTGTAGTGATCAGGAAGAGACAGCTGAAGTTCTTTGGACACTCAATGAGGAAGGAGGGCTTGGTGAATCTGATACTAACAGGCCAGATAGAGAGAAAAGGAGACAGGGGAAAGCAACGGATAACATATTTGAAGGACGTAATCAGGTGGATGACGGAACGAGGATAGCATGGTGTAACAGGAGAGGGCGTGCTCAGAGCCACCAGAGATAGGGAAACGTGGAAAGCCATGATCGCTTACATTCTGAAGTGACAGGGTACATAGAAGAAGAAGAAGTGATCTGAAAAGCATCACTTTCGGAGTCGGTTCAACAAAGCAGTGGTTCGTAGGTAAAATCTGCTTAGGTGGAACTTACATCTCACTAATGGAATACGAATGGAATGAGGGTGGTTCAATGCAATATGCATGGCATGGCGTGTCTTAGACATTAATGTAAGAACTAGAGGAACCAAAAAATGTAGTTGTAGGATCTTAAATAATTCATCAGCCAAAAAGACGCGGATATGCTTTTGAACACTATCAATACTAGAAAGTTAAGACTGTGCAGCTCCTGTCTATATATAGTTATGCCAAGTCCATGAACGGCGAGGGTAATCCAAGAAGAGCTATTTAATATAAGATGTTAAGCGATAGATCCGTATAGAGTGCTCAATTGATATTATCTAGAACAATACGATATACATAAAGGAAAACTAAGCGCATCATAAAAATTTGTTAGTAATTATAATACATTTTGAGCAGCTAATAAGATAATTTTATTACACCACTATCGTAATATATGAAATAAAAAGTGGTTTGATTAGATGAGCTGCTCGAAATGGATTATAATTTATAACCACTTTAACAAATTAGTTTTGTAATTTGCTTGAAGCATTGTGTATATTAGGTGTATGGTTACGTCTTGAAGGCTATCACATTGCGTTTAGTAAAATAAAGGAAGGTAAAGAAATTGTTTGGGTTATTTGTTTGGTAATATTTCTGGATCAAAATCTCATCTTCAGAATGGTAGGAGAGCTTGTTTTCGTGTTCGTCTGTGAACCGTGCCTTTCAACGAATGGTCATCCTTCGCTGCTACTGCTGTCGTTAATTGTAGTGAGTGTGTGTGTATGTGTGTATGTGTGTGTGTGTACCTGTAAGTGTGTTAGAGCATGTATGTGTGTGTGTGTTTATGGTATATATATATGTGTGTGATTAATAGTGCCGTTTTACTATCTGATGATATCTGTCTGCGTTCATTCATGGTTTATCGAGAAGTGGATGTTCCTGATGGTGTTGAGTATTGTGTTGCTTTTGAGACATCGTTTTAGGAAGTTGATTTGGCATCCAAGCTTTGCACGTTTCTAGGAGAGTATAAAAAGCTCCCTAACGGTTACCAATTCATCCTGGCTCAGCTGTAGTTTGCTTGAAGCATTGTGTATATTAGTTATATGGTTAGGTCTTGAAGGCTATCACAATGCGTTCAATAAAATAAAATAAAGGAAGGTAAAGAAGTTGTTGGATATCACATATATATATATATATATATATATATATATATCTTTTTCTAAACATATACTATTAAATATAAGAGACAATGAATGTCTATTATGTTTAATCATGAGCCGTTCAAAACGTCGTATTTTGGCTTTAATTTCAGTTGAAAATAAAGACAAAAATTCTCCAACATTTGGATAATTTTTATTAATTTGGTTCTAAGCTTTCGGCTCACATGAGCCATCTTCAAAGAGGTTATTAAGACGGTAACACAATAACATCCACCATCACCGACGATTTTATTTTGTGTTGACATAAACCTCCGCTAGGCGACGACAATAGTTACCAAAAATAACAAACGCAGTTCGCAAATTTGCAATGCGGTTCTATGACGTCACACCGCGTGATAGCGCAAAATGACATCAGAACCATGTATTCAAATGCAATGTAATGTGTTATGGCCTGATTTAAAAGCGATTTTATTAAGTGTGGGTTGTTTGCATTTAATGTAGATGGCCTCCAATATCTGCAAGTTCTTTTTACTGTGTGTATGAGTAAGGATTATTGTATTAATGACTAAAATCTGTCTGATATTACCTATATATATATATATATATATATATATATATATATATATATATATATATATATAGTCAGTAGTACTCCATATTCGCCTTTAACTGCCTTTATGCAGGAAACCGTCGATTTTTGCAGCATCTTTAGCGATAGGTCATATTTATGAATTACTTTTTAGGTCTAGGTTGAGTTTGACGCCTTCTACACTAGGCCTCTCTGAGGGCATATCCGATTATCGCGATGGGGGAAAGTTCTGGATATACTCAGTGATGAAGGGGCGTCACTACTTTGGTTTTCAAAGCATCGAATGTGACCAGTCACACTGAACTGTGACCAACTGCCTTCAGGAACCTATGAGTTTTATTTACGAAACAATCTTAGCGAACAAATTTCTATAGCAGAAATTGCCCAGATAATTATTAAATATTTTAAGTATATTTTTATTGCTAAATTGTATGTATTGTAAAAACCAGCAAAAAATGATTGCAAGATTAGATAATTAATAACTTGCGCCTAATTGTATTCGTGTTCTACCTTTTTCAGCATATTTAGCGATGGATCATATATGCGAGTTCCACTTCAGATTTGGTTTGGGTTTATGTTGCAATAGGCTTTAATGGTACGGGGCCTCTCTGAAAGAACACCTGTTTATTGTGATAGAGGAATGCCCCAGGTCCGTTCGGTGATGATGAAACGCTACTAGTTTGGTTTTTCGAGTTATTGGATGTGACCAACCATTTTTTCTCTCACTAAACCGTTAAAGTTAGGTCAGAGGAGGAGTGCAGGACATCTCAACATTGCAAACTTAACACCGCCGACTCAACACTACCGACTCAACACTACCGACTGCTTGCCGATACAACTCACGACTGAGATAAGTCAGCACAAAAAAAAAATAATGTTTTTATAATGGAATAAATGTAATTCATTAAGGATTAAAGCCTAAATTAGAGAATATTTTTCTTCAAATAAGACATTTGAAAAGGCATTATATAAAATACGAACCAGTTTCTGTTTTTAATTATTTTTAATAAAGTAAATCATGAATAAATTTATTTTTTAATAAAGTAAATCGAAATTCTAAAATATTTGTATACAAAACAATTTAATATTTAACGATTTACTTTGCTTCTGTTTTGTAAAAAAAATGAAAGAGTAATAAACGCTGTAAAAGGAAATACTTTTGACCAATCAAAATAATTATCACATTTGACCAATCAAAATAATTAACACATTTGATATGAACCGAAACTTAGGTTAACACCAGAGTCTCAGAGCCTGGTTAAAAGAAAAAACAGCCATGCGTGACGCGTAAAATATTTAGGATTTAAGCTGCTAATAATATTCTCAGCCCTTCTTAGGGCCGAGAAAACCAGAGTAGATTGATACTGATCTATTTCTAAGTTGACCACTATTCTTAACAGTTCTGATATCAAAACTACAACTATTAATACGAAACAGTCATTTTCTAGACTGCTAACAACACCTTAGAAATAAACATGTTGCCATACCAAATATTAAAAGTCTCATTTTAAGTCAAATAAATAAAAATGCATTATACCTTATACCCCTCAGATCCAGTCCTATTATTTCCGAAGTTCCAATAAAATTATTACAAAGAACCACACTATTGCAACATTAAAACAACAAATGCTTTATTTTATGTAGTTTTAACTCCCCTTGGTCATTTATGTGTGCGTGTGCTTTTTTTTTTTTTAGACAACTTGCCATCTTCACCTTATAAATAATCCCAATCTACTTAAAAAAAAAGCGATTTAATGAGAATATGTTGCCATAGAAAAATACTTACTTAAATTCTTAGACCCCGATTAACACATCACTCAATAAATCCCAGGCCTAACTAATAAAACAATAACTTACAGGCAAAATTCGACTTTATTCATCAACATAGTCTCCTTCTACGACGATATACTGATTCCAACGATACTATAACAACTCGGTTGCCTTTTTTGTAGAACGATGTTTATTTATCTTCAAAATACGCCTTACTTTACGATATCACTTCTTCATTGGAGCCAAATCTCCAAATTTTGAGGTCTGCAAACAGTCACTAGTCGCTGGGGGCCAAATCTGGAGAATAGGGTGGATGCGAAAACAATTCGAAGTGCAATTCATGTAGTTTTGCCATCGTTGTGATCAATTTGTGACACGGTGCGTTTGCTTGATGAAAGATCACTTTTTCTTCTTCATTTGTGGCCGTTTTTTTGGCGATTTCTTTCTTCAAATTCACCAATAATCTAAACTTATTTATAAATGGAACTGTGTGTGTGTGTGTGTGTGTGTGTGTGTGTGTGTATCCGTTACCTATAGACTCCGAAACGGCTGAACCAATTTTCTTGAAAATTGACACAGTTGTACTATAAGCGTCTGCGAGTGTTCTTAGCTAGGTTTTGTGTCGAGGTTCCCCCGATAAATCGATTATGAAAAATATCGGGTTACAGACGGAGTGGTCCGATTTTAATCAAATTCGATACACTCATAGACAAAGACATAAGAAACGATATTCAGAAGTTTCAAGGTTGCAGTTCTTACAATAGTGCAGAAAATTGATAATATATATATAAAAGGCAAGATATTTGTGTGTGTGTGTGTGTGTGTGTGTGTGTGTGTGTGTGTGTGTGTGTGTCTATCTGCCTGTATGTCTGTATTTTTTCAGCCCTTTTATTTTAGTTTTTGCCTAAGTAGGTATAATTGTAGTTCTTAGTCTCAGCCATGATACCAGTTACTCAGAGGACTTATTTAGCCTTCAAAATTCTGTTTACGACGAAAAACTTATTTGATATCGATACCAGGAAATTAAAATCTGACTTACAGCCATTCATTTTTCTTTCAGTCTATGGTTTCACTTTAAGTGGCAACAACATTTACCTTTTGTGCCAACGTCCAAAGAGTCTGAGCTCCAGGACTATGGATTAGTTTTAAAGCTTTCATTACACCCGAGCTACGCCGGGCTATACTGCTAGTGCTATATAATATTCGCTATTGATGGTTCTTCCTTTCTCAAGGTATATCAAGCTATGAACAAAACACTTGCCTGCTGATGTTTGCGCCTTTGATCGCTGTGTACGACTTTCACCTGCTGCTGTCTACTTGGCTGACTGCCGATTTGACTCCGGAGTGAAGTGGTGGATCCATGTTTCATCCATTGTCACATATTTACGTAAAAATTCTTTCTTGTTTAGTTGAAACAGTTGCAAAATTGTCTGAATTGTCGACGCGTTGTTGCTTTTCACCGCAGCACCCACTTCGAACACAACTATCTCATTAACAAATTTACAAGCAAAATGGTGAATACACTGCCTTCTGATATGTTCATTCTTCTCTGCTATCTCACGCAACTTCAATTTACAATCGGCCAAAAAGAAATAGTGGATTTGTGTGTGTGTGTGTGTGTGTGTGTGTGTGTGTGTGTGTGTGTGTGTGTGTGTGTGCGCGCGCGCGTTTTCCGGGGCAACTGCCGATTTTGAGCAACCTGATCGTTTACCATCATTTGTATCTGTACGACCGCGTTTAAAGTTAGCATACCACCTTTAATCGTTGTTTCTGACAGAGCTGAGTCCGAATATCAAGCCATTGCTTTGCTTGAACAGTATTTTTCCGATCAGAGAGCAATGCTTTCACATGAAAATTCAGATTTTTCTGTTGTTTTGAAAATTTGCAACAGTAGCTTCACTTAAATAACTGTAATTTGTAAATTAATAATCAGATTGGCCCCAAATTTTGTTACATGCCATTTGAAGATTAGTACTTTATAAAAATCATATTGACTTTTTATTAGTGGTGCAATGTATATGCCAGGTCCGGGATTTATTGAGCGATCTATCAAAATAGATTCCGCTAAACGTTTACCTATTTCTCTCTCTCTCTTTCTTCCTCGTACTCTTTCCATCTTTCTTTCTTTCTTTCTTTCTTTCTTTCTTTCTTTCTTTCTTTTCCCGCAAATATTACTATTAATAATTATGAATTACATCCTTTGATTTCATCTTACTGCATTTTTAATACCTTCTAATGTTGAATTTTATGCTTTAAAAAAAAATTAATTTAAATTTTTTTATCGACATGTCATCTTAGAACATTTAGATTGTTACGTCTTATGAATTACACCCCTTTGATTTCTTCTCCCTGCACTTTAATATTTTTTTAAATTTAAATTTTAATTCTAGTCCTATTTTTTAAATCTGAATTTGAATTTATATCTACATGCAATCTTAGAATATTACTTTGTACTCTTTTTATTAACTAACTTTATTAGATTTAATTTTTTGAACATCGAGTGAACTTAAATTCAAATCTATTAAACTATCAGATTAAAAAATGCACCTGATGATTGCATAACGCTATATATATATATATATATATATATATATATATATATATATATATATAAGTATAAGGTAGGTATAGATGGAATAAAATTCCGTAACTAAAGAAACAATACTTAAAAAGTGCTCAATACAAAGTAGAGCAAATAATATCCATTTAGAATTTATAACATAAATATGTTATAATATCGCTACAAAAGTAACCATTTTGTTTCGACACTATCTGCGTCTTATCAAGTGATGAGGTTTAAGTTGAAGTGATAGAGTTGATTTTGAAGTGTTTTAAAACGTTTAAGACCAACCAAACCCCCTTGGGAGTTTGGCTAGTCTCGAACATTTAAAAACTCTTCAACTTGAAATAAACCTCATCATTTGATAAGACACAGATAGTATCGAAACAAAATGGCTAATCTGGTAGTGATATTATAACATATTTATTTTATAAATTCTAAAAATTGTCCAACATTTGGATATTTTTTTATTATACTGGTTCGAAGCTTTCGGCTCACATGAGCCATCTTCAGAGAGGTTACTGGGACGTTAACATAAAGACATTACAATCAAAGATGATATTATTTTGTGTCGACATAAAACATTGCTATGCGACGATGATATATATCACCGGAAACCGTATTAGTTTTAAATTATATCAAGTGATTTTGCAAAAAATAAATGACTGAATAAAAGCTTCTCAGTTTCTGCTGTTTGTTCGTTTTAGACTTCATTTGCATTATAATTTACATAATAATTTGCATAATAATTTGCATAATTTCCATTGACAATGTGTCTGCTTTTGTACCGCAGTTTTAATAAGCTTATTTTTTTCAGCTTAAGAAATAAATCAGTTTCAGTCGAAACACCTGAAGATTTACCAATAAGTAAATGAAATTACCTTTTTTTTCTTTAGAACGTTTTATACAAACTGGTGCCTTTATTTGTTGACGTGAATTAAAAGAGCAAATCCATCACTGTCTTAGTATCAATTTTCCTTCTTTCTCCCTATACATATATATAACAAATTACACTAGACGATATTTTTGTGGGTACACGTATTTGAAAGACACCTTCTTTTTAACAATATGAATTACACTACAGGCCAGAATTATTAGGCCTCCCTAATGTTCTAAAAAATTATGTATTTCACACTATTTTTTGTATTTATTGCCAAGTGAATAATTGTAAATGAAAATAGAATGTTTTTTCTTGTTAATACTGCGCAATGACATGTGCATCAAATTAATTTATAAATATTTAATAATTACCTATATTGCAGTTTCATCAATAAAAGAATGAAGAAAATTTAGGGTGATTCGGACGAGTTCATCTTTGCTTCCATGCCTTGTAAAATTTTGCAAAGTAATAATAACAAAAGAATCATTCAATTTTCATTTAGAATTATCCACTTAATAATAGTATGGAATACATCATTTCTTAAAAAAAACTGGGGTGGCCCAATAATTATGGCCAGTAGTGTATATATATATATATATATATATATATATATATATATATATATATATATATATAAAGCAAATCTACAGGGTGCGATGGGTAAATTATCGCTATTTGCCTTGTAAAATTTTGCAAAGTAATAATAACAAAAGAATCATTCAATTTAGAATTATCCACTTAATAATTGTATAAAATACATCATTTCTTTTAAAAAAAACCAGGCTGGCCTAATAATTGTGGCCGGTAGTGTATATACATATATATATTCATTTGAATGTCAGTTGATTAAAGAACCTTGGTTTCAACTTTTCGGTATCTTTAGGCGTTTTATATCAACTGATTCTCCAGCGTTTTATTTCAAATGTACAAAAGGGATTTTCAGAACGCCCGACTGAAAGTTTAAGACATTAAAAATTTTAAATTTTAAATTTAAAAAAAACGGGAGGAGTTTTTCAAGAATTATTAACATTTTCATCCGGGTTTGTATGATCCCAAAATATTTTTTCTGATGTGTTTACATTCGGACATTATTTTTGATCTTTCGTTTAGTAATTATTTTTCTTTCTGGAAATAACATTATAGCTAACTTTTCTTCTTTGTACAATTTTCCAGACATCCCCACCGTTTAAGGTTTAGTTTACGATAAACAGTTAATAAATATAGCATTGAAAAATATAAATATACTTTTGCATTACCGCAAATCCATACTATTCCACAATGGTGATCAGTCAGTTAAGTGCCATACGTGATACACGCTTGGGCGATCATGTCTCGAAAGAGACATGTCTGACTGGACAAAAGATTATCCCGCAGTAGGTTGCCATTGCTTTCTGCGGTAGACTGGTTGCCGACCAAGGCTATAAAACCCAATCTGTCCTGTTATTTGACTCATAGCTAGAGGGGAAAGAAATGTATTATATTATTATGTAGTAATTAGTGGGGGATCGGTTTCCTATTGTTACGAAGTAATAAACTGATCACCCACTTTATGACCAGTAGAAGCCTTAATCATTATTCCAACTATTATATTCAGTCAGTCAGTTAAGTGCCATACGTGATACACGCTTGGGCGATCATGTCTCAAAAGAGACATGACTGACTGGGCAGAAGATTATCCCGCAGTAGGTTACCATTGCTTTCTGCGGTAGACTGGTTGCCGATCAAGGCTATAGAACCCAATCTGTCCTGCTACTTAATCCATTACTGGAAGGAAGCAGACGGATTAATACCTTTCCCAAGGGTATTTGCGCGTAAGTGAATACAATGGATTCAACTGGAATTCGAACTCGGCTCTCCGGTTTCGCTTTCCGAGCCGATATCCACTGTACCACAACGCACATGGATTAAAAATTTAAAAAAAAAACACATTTAATGTGCATGGTTTTTTTGACGCAGTCGAAATGTCGGAACTAATAGGCCTGTATTTTTTTTTTTAATCGTTTCACCCCAAGCAAGGCATTCCACTGCCACTATTGCGCTTGGGGCTACATAGGGGAAGGTAAATAGAAAGAGTGGTTAGATATAGAAAATGTCAGAAGGGGGGTGATAGATAGTTTGGAGGATGGGAAGAGTGTTTGAAAGAATGGAAGCGAGTTAGTGTGTTAGGAGGTGGCTATTGACCTTACATTTAAACTCCTGTGGATTGTAGTCGTCGGGGAAGCAGTCATGTGGAAGGGAATTCCACAGTCGGGAAGTACGAGAAAAAAGAAACTGTTGGAGTAGAAGTTGCGGTTGCATTTTATCGGTTTCACTGTAAAAAGGTGGGATCTAGTTGCTAATCTAGTATCACGTGCAAATTCGAACCTAGGGGGCACCAGTGATCTAAGTTCATCGGAGCAGAAGCCATGAAAGTATTTATAGAAGAGACACGAGGAAGCCACGTCGCGCCGGTGAGAGAGAGACTGCAGGCGATCTGCCAAGTCAGTATCGATCACATTATAGACCCTCCGCTGTACCTTGTCGAGAAGCCCAAAGAGAATAGCAGGAGCACCTGACCAGATATGGCAACAGTATTCAATGCACGGGCGGATGGTAGATTTATAAATGTGCAGGATAGATTCAGACGGAAAAAAACCTCCGGGCTCTGCACAGAGAACCGACTTTCATAGCAGCGGATTTAGCAATGGATTCGATATAGTCATTCCACTTGAGGTCCGCTGAAAGTGTGAGACCAAGGAGGCGTAGTAGTTTTACTCTCTGGGAGGCAAGCCTGGTCCATGCTAATGGGAGGTAGGTGCGGTTGTCTATGATGGTTAATTGATAGTAGCTTCGCTTTAGAAGCATTAGAATTTACGAGCCTCTTCTTACCCCAGTCCACTACGGACTGGAGGTCCTTTCCAAGATTGGCTGCAAGGTTAGCTTTGTCGCCTACACCATATTTTTGATCGAGGCGAGAGTAAACTGTGGTGGCATCGGCGTATATACCTACTTGGGATATTATGGTATCGGGGAGATCATTAATGCAGATCAGAAAGAGCGTAGGAACTAGGATAGAGCCTTGAAGGACACCCGCGTTCGTATGGTAGCTCTGGGAGGCATGTCCGTTTAATACCACTTTTAATGTGCGGTTAGATAGGAATGACTGGATTAGTTCAAACAATTGTCCAGCTATAACATATCTCCGCAGTTTGCATAGAAGGCCAGCATGCCAAACTCTGTTGAACGCTTTAGAGATTTTTTTTTTAATCATTTCACCCCGAGCAAGGCGGAAACGCCACTGATGTGCAGGGGGTTACATAAATGTAAAAAGATTAATTAGAAAAGAGTGAGGAGTACAAACTAGTTAGAAAGGAACAATAGAAAGCTGAGAAAGCAGGTGCGATGACAGATACATAGGTGGAGAGAAAGGGAAGGTTATACAGGGGAGGGGAGAGAGCTAGAGGCCAGTGGTTAGTAGATGAGTATTGACTTTGCATTTAAATTTCTGGAGGTTGTAGCCGTCAGGAAAGCAAGAATACGGGAGCGAGTTCCACAGGCGGGAAGTGCGAGAGAAGAAGCTGCAGGAGTAGAATTGTCGTCTGCATTTGGCTAACCTGACTGTGAATGGGTGGGACCCAGTTGCCAGTCTGGTTGCACGGGTAAACACCTGTTGAGGAGGCATCAGTGACTTAAGCTCATCCGAGCAGAAGCCATGAAAGTATTTATAGAAGAGACAGAGGGAGGCCACATTTCGACGATGGGGAAGTGGCTGCAGTCGAGCCGCCAGATCCAAGGCGATGGTATATTCTAAATAAGATCACTGAAATAATTCACATAGACAAGCACGAATTATAACGAGATGACGGATTGATGATTTTCCTGAAAACAGAAGAGGAAATGACAATATATGAAAGATGCTTTTCAAGTTTTTCAAGGGCTCCGATTTTGAAATACAAGTCGAAATTAATAATAAAAATTTGCCCAATACTTAGATGTAGAATTAAATCTATAGACTGGCAGTGTCTCCCTATATATATAAAACTAAATGCAATTTTTTTAAGTATGTGAACACTGGATCTAGCCATCCTACTAACATAATCAAACACACCCCTAAAAGAATAGAAGACAGGCTATCAAAAATTTCTCTCAAAAAAACAATTTTCGATGAAACAAAAAATAAAGATTATGTAAGCTCCTTAAATGAAAGTGGCCATAAAAACAAATTAGAATATAAACCTCAGATATACAAGCAAGTGAAAAACAATGCTAAGAGAAGAAACATTATTTGTTCAACCCACCTTTTAATTTAGAAGAAAAATCCAAACTAGGGGCAATATTGTTCGAATTAATTTATAAACACTTCCCTAAAAACTAGGAATTACATCAAATATTCAATAGAAACACAATTTAATTAAGTTATAACTGTACTTGTAATTTAGAAAATTACATAAAAAAGCAAAACGCCAGAAATTTAAAAAATAACGTGCAGCATTATATAGTTAATGAAAAATATAACTACAGAGAGAAAAATGAATGCTAATTTTACGGAATTTGCAAAACAGAAGGAGTTATTTACTGTCGTGGACCCGGTTATAGGTCCAGAAAGAATAATACAAAAACAACCGAAATAGGAAATAAGGAATATATATTCAATACGGCAAAATATAACATTTGTTAGTAGAACAATAATAATAATACGGGTTAGTGTGTAATATTATAATTCAACCCTCGAACTGGGACTCGTAATGGTCGTTAGAAGTGTTCGTAGACAACTCACGGCTATCTTCAGGGCGTTCTCCTCAGGCTACTGTATTTACTAGCCTTCCCACGCAAGGCCGGATGTGACACATGGTCATTTTAATGTGGGTATTCCCGGCCATATAGCCGGGCCAAAAATATGTCTGTCTATTTTTACCGAGTCGTGGTTCTACCCTTCGGCGGAACCACGACTGGGTTTGTGCTCTCTGCTCGGAAGCAGAGAGCTGACAGTGTTATAGAGTTATAGAGCAGTCATCCTAAGACGACTGCTTCAATGCAAACCCTCAGGCTACTCACGCAGGCTCTCTACTTTCACCTCTTGTGACAGGAGGTATATGTAATGGTTGGAAGAGTTCATTCCATTGTGGGTGATGCCGCCATGATATTTACAAAGCAGAAGTACAGGATAGAGATGAACAAAGAAAAATACGCTTGCGATCTACTGAAAGAACTTTTAAATATCGTTGGTATAACCACAGGTCTACATGTAAGCTAGAAAAACTTAAGAATTATACCAAACTGGCTAATCACGTGTGGAAATTGAAAGACAAAACGGCAAAGACCCTGATATAACATGAAGCAGATTAATTCCCCGGGTTAACTCTAACAACAGACCTCAAGTGAATTGGCGATATAGAATCCACAGCTAAATCCGCTGCTAAGAAACTCGCTTCTCTGTGTAGGGCCAGGAAGTTGTTTTTTTTCCGTCTGAAACAATCCTGCACATATATAAATCTACCACACGCCCGAGCATTGAATATTGCTGCCATATCTGGTCGGGTGCACCTACTATCCACCTAGGTGTCCTTGACAAAATCCAACGGAGAATCTGTAATGTGATCAATCCCGACTTAGCAGCTCAGATACAGTCACTTTCTCACCGGCGCAATGTGGCTTCCCTGTGTCTTTTCTACAAATACTTTCACGGCTTCTGCTCTGAAGAACTTAGCTCACTGGTGCCCCGATATATGAATTTACTCGAACCACAAGATTAGCAACTAGGTCCCACCCTTTTACTGTGAAACCAATAAAATGTAAACGCAAATTCTACTCCATCAGCTTTTTTTCTTGCACTTCCCGCCTGTGGAATTTCCTTCTGTTTACTTGCTTCCCCGACAGCTACAATCTCAAAGAATTTAAATGTAAAGTCAATAGTCATCTCCTATCTGACTAACTTGCATCTTCTCTCTCATGCTCCTTTCTTCATCCACTCCACTCTCATCAGTATTCTCCTCCTTCTCTTACCCACTTTCTGACACCTCCTATAACCTGTCACTCTTTCTCATAACGTTCCTCCTATGTAAGCCGCTGCAAAACAGTGGCAGTAAAATGCCTTGCTTGGGGCGATATGATTATGAAAAAACATTCTTTACTATTATAATGTGGATATAAAGTGGGTGATCAATTCTACATAACAATCAATATATAAACTGATCCTTCACTTTATGGCTACAGTCATCCTTCTCTTATCCGCTTCCTGACACCTTCTATATAACCTGTCACTCTTTCTCATGACTTTCCTCCTATGTAACCCCCTGCAAAATAGTGGCAGTAAAATGCCTTGCTTTGATTAAAAAACAAACTAAACCTCACAACGGTAGTGATGTCTGCAAATTGTGCCAAAAAAGAAATGTTAGCCACAATATTATTTCCAGAAAGAGAAAAATTACTAAATGAAAGATCATATAATAATTCTGCTTGTTACTTCCGTAGTTAGTTACTTAGTTAGTTACGCCACAGAAGAAAGATAACACACTTACTCTCTACACGAGCTTTTCATTCCCCTCTATCTTTTTATGATCTATAAACGCTACTCTCCTCAGCCTTTCTCTCATCTTTGCCAAACGGAAGAGTAGTAAAGAGTGAGAGAGTAGGAGAAGAGAGCCTATAGCAATACCGTAGCAGTAGCAGCTTAAGCTGGTGGTTGTAGCAGTAATTGTGTGTGTGTGTGTGTGTGTGTGTGTGTGTGTGTGTGTGTGTGTGTGTGTGTGTTGTACAATATAGTAAAAATAGGTAGGTTTGTTGTCGTGTCCCGCGAACTAATAACGAACTTTCTGGCCAATACACCCTTGGCCATTACTCAGTTGGTCTTTTCTGTTTACAATGGACACAGGAGCAATGATTTTTCAGTAATGAAAAAAAATATCTTTCAAACTCTCTCACAAAATAGCGTACAGTATTTTGGTTATAGTCTGTGCATACGCCGCTTAATATAATATAAGATTACAGTAAATTAGCTTCTATGCACATTACTTTAATAGATATTTTGATAAAATTACACAGTGTTATCGTTATTTTATTATTCAATACCTTTATGTTTGAAGACGTTACTATCATTTGGAGTATGGGAAAGTGAATTTTTTCCAGGAAATCATAATTATCCTTCCGTGGAAATTTCACCGTTACCGCTAGTTATACATAATTTTCATAAGATGGACATTACTTTTATAGATATTTTAATAAAATTACACTCTTGTGTTATCGTTATTTTATTATCCAATACCTTTATGTTTGAAGGCGTTAGTATAATTAGTATGAAAAACTAAAATTTCTCCAGGAAATCATAATTATCCTTGTGTGGAAATTCCAAGAGTTCCACTAGTAATATAAGATTACAGTAAAGTAGCTTCTATGGACATTACTTTTGTAGATATTTTAATAAAATTACATTCTGTGTTATCGTTATTTTATTATCCAATACCTTTATGTTTGAAGACGTTACTATCATTTGTAGTATAACAAAATAAATTTTTCCAGGAAATCATAATTATCCTTCCGTGGAAATTCCACGGGTTCCGCTAGTTTAAATTAATGTTCGGATGGAAACTTTAAAACCCCAAAAATGAAACAAGAAACTGAAATCGTGTGAGTTAAAATTTTTTTTAAAAAAGGAAAAACTATATACTTTTTGTCTTTCTTTTTTATATAAATCTAATTATATTATAGATTTAATAAATGAAAAAAAATGGCAGCACGTATTTATAATTTACAACGATTTTAAGCAAAGCTAGTACGTAAAATAAAAATTTAAATAAAAAATGGTCAGTTTAAAATGTGCACCTGATGACTGTGAATGCATGAAACTATGAGTAGTGCTTTAAACGTAGGATAATATGTATATTTGTTAATATATACTTTATAAATTGGGCATTATTCTATTAACACCAGATAAATATTTATATATCGGTGTGTACCTGCGTGCATACACATATGTATATTTATTTACCTGCATATATATATATATATATATATATATATATATATATATTGTTAAATATAACATACAATGAATGTCTATTATGTTTAACCAGGAGGCGTTCTAAACATCGTATTTTGGCTTTAATTTCAGGTGAAAATGAAGACAAAAATTGTACATTTGGTGATATTTTTATTGTGCTAGGTCTAAGCTTTCGGTTCACATGAGCCATCTTCAGAGAGATTACAAAATACGAATGTTTAGAACGGCTCATGATTAAACATAATAGACATTCATTGTCTGTTATATTTAACAATATATGTTTATAAAATTATGTTCTGCCTCTCTCTCTCTTTATCTCTCTCTCTCTCTCTCTCTCTATATATATATATATATATATAAAATTTGTGTATTTAAGCAGCAAATTTTATTTTAAACATGTCAGATTAAATAAATTGCAAACAATGTTTGTTTATTTTTAATAAATCCGTTCATACTCACGGATAATCTTTCACGTATTGCAATAAAAATGTCAGAAATGAGCTGTAACTTTGACAGATGCTATTTTCATTCATTTCTTAAGGTACCCAAGCACTTTCAACCTCTTTCCGAGGTCATCTGCAGAGGTGTAAGTTATGGAAACAAATGTATCCGGAAAACTGTGTTGCTAAATATTACTGTACATTTTTTTCCTGCTTCAAATATAACGGCTGACAAATTGCTAAGCTATATATATATATATATATATATTAAACATTATATTTTAGAATATGTACAGTATATTTTATATATCCACTACAAATCGTACATTTGTTTCGACATTGAAACTACAATGTCTCATCAGGTGGTGTTGCTTAGAATGGAAAGCTTCTTTTCATATATTTGGTCAGTTGTGTGTGGGATGTTGGTGAGGGTTAGTGATAAGGGAATAAGTCTTGTGGATTGATCGTTAGAATTTTATACAATAAAACTAAGCTATAGCTGCTCTAATAATCTAGAAAAAATAATTAAAGTACATAACAGCAAAATATTAAAAGCACACAACAAAAATAACACTAGCACTAATACCAGTCCGCCCCATAATATCAACCTCTGTAACTGTAGAAACCCACACCAATATCCCATGACCAATAAATGCTTAACGAAATCCCTGATATATATGTGTTCGATTTCATCCATTGAGAATCCTAAAGCTGAAAAAATATATATCGGAAATACCATGAACGTATTTAAAAAGCGATTTTACAATTACCTCTCATCCTTCAATAACAAAGAAAAACAAAACATGACGTCTCTCTCCAAATACTTTTGGATTTAAAAGACAAAAATAAAACGCCTAAAGTTAAATGGAAAAATCCTTAAACAAGCAAGAACAGCTAAATCAATAAAGGAATCATGTTTCCTTTGTCTTCAAGAAAAAATTGAAATCATTAAATATATGAATAGCAACAAGCTTTTAAACCAGAGGCATGAATCCACAGTAAACTGCAAGCATATTAAAGAACTAACCTTACAATCATGCTAAAAAATACTACAAAAGCCAGAGCTAGAAGCCCCTAGCAATGATACACCTTCACTGTACTAACAACGCTTCTACATACACCACAAACTGTGGTCTAATTTTTTTAAAAAATTAAATTAAAAACCCTATAGAAAAAATCGATTTCCTAAATTCTAAAGTAAGGTTAAATATACAAAATTAGATTAATTATAAAACTGTCCTTAATACACACATTAAATTTCACCTATTAACTTAAATACAAACACACCTATTACCTATTCACCTATTACCTTGAATACAAACATTTAATCTTTCCTCCTACATAAAATTCTACTTATTATGCACCTATTACCTACTTACCTATTACCTTAAATTTTTAACATTAAATTTTACCTCTTACGTGAAACCTTACCACAAACGGTGATGTAATTAAAATTTTGAATTTAATAGAAAAAATCGGTTTCCAAACTGTGATCTAATTAAAATTTAGAATTTAATAGAAAAAAATCGATTTCCTAAATCCAAAATTAAGGTTAAATATACAAAATTAGATTAATTATAAAAATTCTGCTTAAATACAAAAATATTCTGTACAAAATAAGCATCCCACTCCTTTAACCTCTCTACTCTGCTCCTCCAAGAAATCCAAAGGATTTAGTCTAGTTGCAAGATAAAAACTTACATTCTAACTGCTAATGCTAAACCTGTCTACAAAAATCCCAGACACTCGTTAATCAACTATATTCACTACCCACACCACTTTCTTCAAAATTCTAACGGTCGATCCACAAGATTTATTCCCTTATCACTAACCCCCACCAACATCCCACACACAACTGATCAAATATAGGAAAAGAGACTTTCCATTTCTGTCAACACTACCTGATGAGACATTGTAGTTTCAATGTCGGAACAAATGTACGATTTGTAATGGATATATAACAAATTCTGTACATGTTCTAAAATATAATTTATAATAAATATTCACAGCTCTATATATTATATATCGAGCACTGTTTTAAATTAATATTTTGGACGTTGTAAAAAATGTTTTCTTCGTTCTTTATTCACTCGGATATATATATATATATATATATATATATATATATATATATATATATATTATAAATTATATATTTAGAATATGTACATAATTTTTCTATATATATTCACGACAAAGGTACGCTTGTTTCGGCATTGAAACTTCAATTCTTCGTTCTGTATTCTGTATTCACTTCGGATATATATATATATATATATATATATATATATCTTAGTTTTACTTACTTTCCTAGACAGTGTGCCGCTGTTATGACCCATTCTTCGTTTAGGATACCGCCAGAGCAGAAATACCGTTTAGCGGACCCACCCAGAAGTGAAACTACCCATGGCCATGTACCAGGTTTCACTTCCAGTCCACCAACAATCCGAAGCGGTGACCGATAAAATGCTGGACGATTGCCACATACTTGTAAAAGAGAAAAATGGCGATAAATTACAGATTACACATTTTAAAATAACAACAACAAATTCAATTATTTTTAATACTACGGACAAAAATGACAACAAATCATTGGATAAAATTGACATTTCCACATTCTTTTGTAGCTGTATTTCAAAATACTTTTTAGATCCAATAGAAATTCTCAAAAATATATAAATATTTAGAATAACGTTTTTAAGGGACAAAAGATTAACATTTAGTGTGACTACAAATATTTTATTAACATTAAAAAGAGAATTAAAATCGAAAGTTTTCTTCAACAATGAAAGAGAAAACGAAATTTTATATACAGTAAATAATAATGTTAAATATGTTTGCAAGACAATCAAATAAATTTTTGTAATAAAAAATGTGTTACGATCAAATCATTCCTTTAAGTGCCATACGTAATACACGTTAGGGCGATCATGTCTCGAAAGAGATATGACTGATTTGGCAGATGATTATCCCGGAGTAGGCTGCCATTAATATCTGCGGTAGATTTTATTGCCTGCCAAGGCTATAGAACCCAATCTGTCCTGTTATTTAACCCATAACTGGAGGGAAGAGACGGATTAATACCTTTACCAAGGGTATTTGCGCGTAAGTGAATAAAAAGAATTCAACTGGAATTCGAAATCAGCTCCCCGATTTCTTGTTCCGAGTAGATATCCACTGCACCACAACGCACATCGTAACAAATCATTAAGTTGTTAAAAACAAGGACCAATATGATTTGCAACGAGTAATAAAATATTGGGTTCTATAGATTTAGCTGGCAACCAGTCTACCGCAGAAAGCAATGGCAACCTATTGCGAGATAATCTACGCAGTCAGTCATGACTCTGTTGAGAGATGATCGCCCAAAGCATGTATCACGAATGGCAATTAACTGAATGAAATGATAAAAATAATCAAGGGCGTATTGAGCCAAAGAGTTGAGATAAAAGCAACAATAATAAAATGGAATAAAACTAGTAATAAAATAATAGTATCAATGAAGAGTGTATAGAGCCAGAGTGTTGTGATAAAAAGCAACAATAATAAGATGGAATAAAACTAGTAATAAAATAATATTAATAATGAAGACTTTATTGACCCCTAGTGTTGTGCTAAAAAGCAACAATAATAAAATTGAATAAAACTAGTAATAAAATAATAGTAATTATGAAGATTGTATAGAGCCAGAGTGTTGTGATAAAAAGCAACAATAATAATATGGATTAAAAATTATAATAAAATAATAGTAATAATGAAGACTGTATTGACCCATAGTGTTGTGATAAAAAGTCACAATAATAAAATGGAATAAAATTAGTAATACAATAATAGTACTAATGAAGATTGTATAGAGCGAGAGAGTTGTGATAAATAGCAACAATAATAAAATGGAATAAAACTAGTAATAAAATAATAGTATCAATGAAGAGTGTATAGAGCCAGAGTGTTGTGATAAAAAGCAACAATAATAAATTGGAATAAAACTAGTAATAAAATAATAGTATCAATGAAGAGTGTATAGAGCCAGAGTGTTGTGATAAAAAGCAACAATAATAAATTGGAATAAAACTAGTAATAAAATAATAGTATCAATGAAGAGTGTATAGAGCCAGAGTGTTGTGATAAAAAGCAACAATAATAAATTGGAATAAAACTAGTAATAAAATAATAGTATCAATGAAGAGTGTATAGAGCCAGAGTGTTGTGATAAAAAGCAACAATAATAAATTGGAATAAAACTAGTAATAAAATAATAGTATCAATGAAGAGTGTATAGAGCCAGAGTGTTGTGATAAAAAGCAACAATAATAAATTGGAATAAAACTAGTAATAAAATAATAGTATCAATGAAGAGTGTATAGAGCCAGAGTGTTGGGATAAAAAGCAACAATAATAAATTGGAATAAAACTAGTAATAAAATAATAGTATCAATGAAGAGTGTATAGAGCCAGAGTGTTGTGATAAAAAGCAACAATAATAAATTGGAATAAAACTAGTAATAAAATAATAGTATCAATGAAGAGTGTATAGAGCCAGAGTGTTGTGATAAAAAGCAACAATAATAAATTGGAATAAAACTAGTAATAAAATAATAGTATCAATGAAGAGTGTATAGAGCCAGAGTGTTGTGATAAAAGGCAACAATAATAAATTGGAATAAAACTAGTAATAAAATAATAGTATCAATGAAGAGTGTATAGAGCCAGAGTGTTGTGATAAAAAGCAACAATAATAAATTGGAATAAAACTAGTAATAAAATAATAGTATCAATGAAGAGTGTATAGAGCCAGAGTTGTTGTGATAAAAAGTCACAATAATAAAATGGAATAAAATTAGTAATAAAATAATAGTATCAATGAAGATTGTATAGAGCCAGAGTGTTGTGATAAAAAGCAACAATAATAAAATCGAATAAAACTAGTAATAAAATAATAGTATCAATGAAGAGTGTATAGAGCCAGAGTGTTGGGATAAAAAGCAACAATAATAAGATGGAATAAAACTGGTAATAAAATAATAGTAATAATGAAGAGTGTATAGAGCCAGAGTGTTGTGATAAAAAGCAACAATAATAAAATGGAATAAAACTAGTAATAAAATAATAGTCATAATGAAGACTGTATTGAGCCAGACTGTTATGATAAAAAGCAACAATAATATGATGGAATAAAACTAGTAATAAAATAAGATTACTAATGATGAATGTATAGATTCAGAGTGTTGGGATAAAAAGCCACCATAATAAGATGCTATAAAACTAGTAATAAAATAATATTCATAACGAAGTCTGTATTGACTGGCTGCCTTTTAAAATTTTACAAAGTAATAATAACAAAAGAACCATTCTGTTTTCATTTAGAATTTTCTACTTGGCGATAAATACTAAAAATAGTATAAAATACATCATTTTTTTTAAAACTGCGGTGCCTAATAATTATAGCCGGTAGTGTATAAATATTAAAATCGAAACACAGAATAAAAAATTAAATTCTAAAGAAAATACTAAATGGAAATTTTTATTTTGCAATAAGAAAATTTTAAATGAACTTTTCCTACCTGCTGTACCACATGTTAGTTTGACGATTTCGTTATTCGGACAAGTTGTGCTGCACGTATAAATAATTGGAAAAAAAAAACATGTTAAAATAAACAATATAAGAAAATAAAACAATAGGAAAATAAAATACCTTATTGGGAATTTTTTTAAAAATTGGGCATGAGTTCAACATTAAACAAACATGAAATCTGTTCAAAAAATATCATAGAAAAGAAGTGTCTTATCTATACAGCCTGAAACGGGATAGGCCTCATCATCGTCTATTGTCCTTGTCACTCACACTGTTGCTATGGTTACAGAACATGTCGTGCCCTGCGACCTTCATAAATTACGAGATTCGTGATCGCGAATCTATAAAAAAGCCTACAATGTTGCTAGCATTTCCCTGACTTGTATTTTTAATGTGTTTACATACATAAAAAAAAATATTTGGTATAATTCAGCAGAAATATCAAAAGAAAAGTTTTGGGGGGTCTTTTTTCTTCAAAGATTTTATTCATTCATTCATTTACTTCATTTTTAAATAGCTAGTAAGCTCGTAAAATAGACATATTCCGTATAAGGCTGGGTTGAAAATTTCATAGACTGACTTTGAAGAGATGAAAGTAGAGCCGTAAAAATCTCAAATGCCTTAATTTCAACTCTTCGTATTAATAACTGCATTGTTTCTTTCCACGTACGAGGATGACCTGAAAAGTTCATAGGCTGACTATGAAGGAGTGATGCTAGAACTGTGAAACCTTGTATGCATTAATTTCAACTCTTCTTATTAATAACTGCATTGTTTCTTTCCAGGTAAAAGGTGGGCTGAAAGTTCATAGGCTGACTATAAAGGAATGGTATTTGAGCTGTGAAAACTTGCATGCATTAATTTCAACTCTTCTTATTAATAACTGCATTGTTTATTTCCAGGTACAAGGTGGGCTGAAAGTTCATAGGCTGACTATAAAGGAATGGTATTTGAGCTGTAAAAACTTGCATGCATTTATTTCAACTCTTCTTATTAGTAACTGCATTGTTTATTTCCAGGTACAAGGTGGGCTGAAAGTTCATAGGCTGATTATAAAGGAGTGGTATTTGAGTTGTGAAAACTTGCATGCATGAATTTCAAGTATACTTATTAATAACTGTATTGTTTCTTTCCAGGTACGAGGGAGGGCTGAAAAGTTTATAGGCTGACTATGAAGGAGACATACTTGAGGTGTGAAATCTTGCATGAATTAATTTCAATTATTCTTATTAATAACTGTATTGTTTCTTTCCAGGTACAAGGTGGGCTGAAAGTTCATAGGCTAACTATAAACAAGTGGTGCTTGAGCTATGAAACCTTGCATGCATTAATTTCAACTCTTCTGATTAATAATTGCATTGTTTCTATCCAAATATGAGGGTGGGTTAAAAGTTCATAGACTGACTATGAAGGAATGATGCTTCAGCTGTGAAACCTTGCATGCAATAATTTCAACTCTTCTGATTAATAACTGTATTGTTTCTTTCCAGCTACGATGGAGGGCTGAAAAGTTAATAGGCTGACTATGAAGGAGTCATACTTGAGCTGTGAAATCTTGCATGCAATAATTTCAACTCTTTTTATTAATAACTGCATTCCTTCTTTCCACTTCCGACGGTAGGCTGAAAAGTTCAATGGCTGACTATGAAGGAATGATGCTTGAGCTGTGAAATCCTGCATGCATTAATTTCAACCTGTCTTTTTAATAACTGCATTGATTCCTTCCAGATAAACCGACACCTGACTGTTCAAAGAACAGTTTTCACCCTGTTGGTAAGATAAAATAACCTATATATGACGTCATCATCACTGCGATACTCGTTCCGAGCAAAATGCCTTTTCTTGTTAGAGATCTGACGAAAGTATGAGGTAACCAGTAAGAATCGAACGCACTATTCAGTCGCAATTGATTTCGCAAGACCAGTTTGGTAACCATTACAATATGTCGAGGTGCGCAATTTTCATTTCATATAATTCCTTTTAAAATATCGTAATTTTCAAAACGTAGCTTAGAGGAGGCACAAGGCCAAAACAGTGGTGCCCTCAATGAGAATCGAACTCACTCTTCAGTTGTAATTGATCTAACGAGACCAGCTAGTTAACCATTGTACCACCTCGTGATTCTCTTTAAATTCTAACATTGTAGTTGTGTTCTAATCGCAGATTAGATATGGCACAAGGCCAAAAGTATGAGGTACCCAGTGAGTCGTAATTGATCTGGTGAGACCAGCTTGTTAACCATTACACCATGTCGAGCTGCACAAATTTGTGCTTGATATAATCCGTTTTAAAATATGAATATAGAAAACTATCCGAAAGCACTTCATTGAAGATGATGCTTAAATGCCAACCCCTACCGTTTAAGTATTTTCAAAGTTTGATGGGAAATTAAAATTATGAAAAGGACCTTAAAAACGAAAAGAAACAATCGCTGATTAGTTACAACGCTGAATGGATAATCAGATCCGGCGTTCGCCTAAAGCAATTCATTTGGCAAATTGAACGGAAATGAAAAACTTGCCCTTATCTGTGTACTTCCGATTAAAACATTCAATAATTAAATCCTTTTTTTTTTCTATTCAATAGTTAAATATAAAAAATTAAAGAGGAAAAATTTTTTAAATATACATACTTGATCGATATTATTTCTTGTAAATTACTGATGCTTTTCTCGGTTGAATCCTTGATGACAAAATATTTTAAATAAGGTTTGACTTGTTGGAAAACCGTGTTTAATACAGTTCTGGAATAAAACAAAAAATATATTGAATAGATCTTCTGCTGTGCATTTAGGAATTATTGATAAACTCTAAGAAGAGTCTGAAATGTCATTGGTCCTGAATTGACATCTCAGCTTCAGTCCATCACTGTAAAAAAGCTTCCTCGTTATTTTTCTATAAATATTTTCAATGTAATCATTCTGACCTTTCCTGTTTGGCATTTCTTAACATAAAAAAGGAGAGCATATGGATATATAGATTTGATATAGACTTTACGAATTTAAATGCAATACTAAAGTGGTAGTTAGGTCTCCCATTATTTTTAGTTACTTCCCGATCTCCGAAACGTACTTTCTCTATACATTTTCTATCGAAATTTAATGGTCATTATTCTGATGTACTTACCTCTTTGGAACCACTTAAGAAAAAAAGGAGAGTATAAAGACGTATAGTTTTGATATAGACTTTACGAATTTAAATGCAATACTAAAGTGGTAGTTAGGTCTCCCATTATTTTTAGTTACTTCCCGATCGCCGAAACGTACTTTCTCTATACATTTTCTATCGAAATTTAATGGTCATTATTCTGATGTACTTACCTCTTTGGAACCACTTAAGAAAAAAAGGAGAGTATAAAGACGTATAGTTTTGATATAGACTTTACGAATTTAAATGCAATACTAAATTGGTAGTTAGGTCTCTCATTATTTTCAGACACTTTCCGATTGCCGTAACGTACATTTTCTATCGAAATTTTAATCGTAATTATTCTGATGTGCTTTCCTTCTTGGTACCTTTTAAGAACAAAAGAGAACACAAAAATATATAAATTTCATATTGCTGTAGAGTAGTTTTTCGCACTGAAGGTTATAATCGTGCTATGTCGGTTGATAATCGACTTAACGTACCTGAAATGTTAGGAACTTGGTAATCTTCCACTGAAAGCTAACTCCTTAGTATTCGGTTAATTGCCAACTAATATCATCTGCTTAATAGTTCTACTGAACGCCAACAGAAGTCTAAAGAACTCTCCGTTAAGTCTTATTAATATAGGTTGGGTGAGTCCATTATCTGAGGAATAGGTGTGTTTCACCATAACACGTATAGACGTTTATTCGCAATGTCAATCTCTCTCTTCTCTTCTTAATTCTTATTCTTTTATTGCTCTCTCTCTCTCTCTCTCTCTCTCTCTCTCTCTCTAATAATGTTTTTCTTTTCCTCATATTCTTTCACGCTCAGTAAATCCTTGCTTCTTAGTTAACTTCACCATTCCATATTACATATGGTACCTGGATGTGCGTTGTGGCGCAGTGGCTATCGGCTCGGAACGAGAAACCAGGGAGCCGAGTTCGAATTCCAGTTGAATTTCTTGAATTCACTTAGGCGCAAATAACCTTGGGAAAGGTATTAATCCGTCTCTTCCCTCCAGTTATGGGTTAAACAACAGAATAGATTGGGTTCTGTAGCCTTGTCAATATCTTTGCATTATTTCAAACTTTTGTTCTCATCTTGGTTGATATAGATGTTATTATAGACACAACGCTTCGACCAAGTACCCTCTGGTCATTATCAGGTGTCTATTGATTGGCTGATAAGGATTATATATATAATCCATATAATATCGAATCTTTTAAAAGAAAACAAACTGTATTCCAAAATATAACTTCAACAAAACTACAAAATGAAACATATCACCGCCCCTAGTAATTAATTATGTCCACACAGACATGTATATACAGAAAAGCTGAGTTTCAGCTACCATGTATTCACTTGTGAAAACAGAACAACATATATATTTTTATTACTTCAGATCTTCCAAGAAAATTAAATTTCGGCATTAAATGACCCATAAGGTGTTGTTATGCCGTTTTACAAAGAAATCAATCAATCCCGACCGGAACTCGAACTCGGCTTGACGAGTTGTCATTCCGATCCTCCCTTACACTATCGACTCATCCAAAAATCTCTTCTCTACTAATTATAAATGCACATTGTATCTTTTATTTCCTCATGAATCTAATTATCATGGCGTTTGTTGCCGTGCGATGTGTCCGACTGCATGTTTACAAGCTGCAACTTTCGTTAAAAGGCAAAAATCTATGTTTACAAACACTTGTAGTCACACTGACAGATGCAGATATACTTACGTATAGCCAAGTTGGTTGCAAACGACGTTGCCAATGGTGAGATTCCAATGAAGAGAGCAAACAGGTAGCCAGGAACCGGAAACGGAATCTTTCACGCGAACTTTCCCGCTTTTTGTACCCGAGCCAAGTTTCACTAAAAGAAGAAGCAAAACGATTGGCTAAAAATTTAATTCAAATCTTCAAATGAAGCCATGCATTAAAATTTGATTTTTAGTCAGGATGGTAAATTGTAGAAGAAAAATATGAAATCAGGTGAGAGTAATTCGAAGACAAAATATTTATTCGTATACGGATGGGTTCGACAGAAAACAATGTATCAATAGATAGATGATTTTCTAAGCGCCGATTAAATGTGGTACAAGGCCGAAAGTATGGGGTACCCAGTTAGGATCGAACTCACTACTCAGGTGAAATAGGTACTAGCAAGACAAGCTTGCTCACCATTACACTACCCATGTACTGAGATAGGCAGACAGATAGATTTAAATATACCGAGATAGTTGATTTTCTAAGCACTGCTTAGAGATGGCACAAGGCCAAAAGTATGGAGCACCCAGCAAGGATCGAACTTACTACTCAGTTGTAATAGATTTTAACAAAGCAAGATTGCTAACCATTACACCACATCGAGATAGATAGATAGATAGATAGATAGATAGATAGATAGATAGATAGATAGATAGATAGATAGATAGATAGATAGATAGATAACCCATGTAATCTAAGAGTCATTAAAATTTTATTGATTACTCTCATTATATCGCTTCTGTGTTAATAAAAAAATTCTTTCTTTGTTCTGTTTTTACGCTCACCCTAATTCTCTCTCTCTCACTCTCTCTCTCTCTCTCTCTCTCTCTCTCTCTATATATATATATATATATATATATATATATATATATATCCGAGTGAGTATAGAATGAGGAGAGAAAAGAAAAATTTTTTCTCGTCCAAAACATTAATTTAAAACAGTGCTCGATATATGATGCATAGAGCTGTGAATATTTATTATAAATTATGTTTTAGAACATGTACATAATTTTTTTATTCTATAAATGTCCTCATCATATACATAGGAAAATTTATGTACATGTTCTAAAACATAATTTATAATATATATATATATATATATATATATATATATATATATTATAAACTATGTTTTAGAACATTTACATAATTTCTTCTATATATGTCCTCTTCTCTACTATCATATGGCTGTTTCAGTGTTTGGATTCAAACACATCATCGGGAGAAATAAATTTAAATTAATGTTTTGGGCGGAATTTTTTTTTCTTTTTTCTCTCCTCAGTCTATACTCACTCGGATATATATATATATATATATATATATATATATATATATATATATAGCTATCTATCTTCTCGTCCTTTCTCTGAGAGATGAAAAAAATTATGAAGCTTTTCGAAAGCTTTGAATTAAATTCGAACTATCTGTCCCCTCACTAATCGACTACAACTTATATATTTCATATGAAAGCTGTGTAAACGCCTTGCCTTTAAACAACTTGATATGAAAACAAGATCACTTAACAGTTTCAGTTTGAAAAAGAACAGTAAAATTGCCGTTTGAATTTAATAAAATATCAAATTTATAAATAAAGAATAAATTAGGACGTTCATCGCAGGCGTCAAAAACGCCACAATATCCAGAAAAAATGACTGCTTAATTAGCTTAATTGATATTTCGTGATATCAAGAAGAATAAGAAAGCCATTAGCTGATTAATACGCTATTTTATAACTTTAGGTCATATCTATCTAATCTAAGCTTATTTATAAATGGAACTTTGTCTCTGTGTGTGTGTGTGTGTGTGTGTGTGTGTGTGTGTGTGTGTGTGTGTGTCCCCGTTACGACTCCGAAACGACTAAACCGATTTTCTTGAAAATTTTCACAGTTGTACTATAAGCGTCTGCGAGTGTTCTTAGCTAGGTTTTGTGTCGAGGTACCCCTGATAAATATCGAAAAAATCGATAATCGAAAAAATCGGGTTATAGAAGGTGTGGTCCGATTTTAATCAAATTTGATACACTCATAGACAAAGACATAAGAAACGGTATTCAGAAGTTTCATAGTTGCAGTTCTTACAATAGTGCAGAAAATCAATAATATATATATATATATTTTTTTTTTTCTAAACATATGCTATTAAATATAAGAGACAATGAAAGCTTAGAAGAAAACCAATAAATAATTATCCAAATGTTGGAGAATTTTTGTCTTTATTTTCAACTGAAATTAAATAAAAAATACATCGTTTAGAACGGCTCATGATTAAACATAATAGACATTCATTGTCTCTTATATTTAATAGCATATGTTTAGAAAATTACTTGCTGCCTCGATATACTATATATATATATATATATATATATATATATAAGGCAAGATGTTTGTGTGTGTGTGTGTATGTTTATCTGCTTGTATATCTGTATTTTTTCAGCCCTTTTATTATGTTTTGCTTCGGGTTTGGCTCTAAGTAGGTATAATTGTAGTTCTTAGTCTCAGCCATGATACCATTTACTCAGAAGACTTATTTAGCCTTCAAAATTCAGTTTACGACGAAAAAAACTTATTTTATATCGATACGAGGAAATCAAAATTTGACTTACATCCATTCATTTTTCTTTCAGTCTACGGTTTCGCTTTAACTCGAAACAAGTATTGCTTTTTAGTCTTTCGAACCAACGTCCAAAGAGTCTGAGCTCCAGGACCATGGATTAGTTTTAAAGCTTTCATTACACCCGAGCAACGCCGGGCTATACTGCTAGTCATTTACAAAACACAGCTATTTTATGTTGCTTTAGAGAACAGATAAGTTACCCCTAAACTCAGCACTATACTTTTTTAATCGGTTTTACCCCATACAAGGTAATAAAGCCACTAAGATATAAGGGGTTACAGGGTGTGGAAGAATTAGGAACAGAAACATCAAATGAGCTAAATGACAAATGGGTAAACAGTAGATAACGATTGATATTGCACTTAAATTTTGAAGATTAAAATTGGCCGGAAAGCATGGAGCTCGAAGGGCATCCCACAAGCGAGAAGTGCGAGAAAAGAAATTGTTAGCACAGAACTTACGGGGCATCTTACCAGCTCATGTTTGAACTGATGAGATCTCGACGAGTATTGCGCTTAAATTAAGAACGTCTAGATCATTCATTTAAATGCCGTACGTGATACACGCTTGAGCGATCATGTCTCAAAAGAGTTACTGAGGAGAAGACTGAGGAGAAGATTTTCTATCGTGCTCTTTGTCCAGTGAGTATCAGATTTTCCAAGCCCCTTTCCTCATTATGTGGTCTAGAAATGTTAACTGTCTATTCCTGATGTTAAATATAATTTTCCTTTTTGTCCATTTTCCTTATAACTTTGTCTTTGCTAAAATGCTCGGTCCGTGGTATCACCAGCATCCTTCTGTAGAACTACATTTCTGTTGCTCCGTGTCTCATCTTCATCTCTGAGGAGATTGTCCAACATTCAACGTCATATAGGAGGACAGATATTACATACAATTTCCATATACTTTATTTATTGCTGTTGTTGTTTCTAACGAATTTTTTTGTTTGTTTCTTAATGGGCGACAGAAATATGAAAGCGCTTAGGAGGAACAGATAAATATACAACCCTAACACTAACTCCCAGAAGTGCTTCGAAATAACAAAAAATGCTTTCAAGAAAATAAGCAAGAAGTTTCTTGAAAAACGAATATATGATGCTGAACTGACTTTTTGTAATCTTCAATGTAGGAATGAAAACTGGACAATTTTCTCAAAAATGAAAAAAGAGCATGTAGCGCCAGTGACAGGGTTCTGTCGATGAATACTGATAATACCGATCACGAATACAGATTTTCCAAGTCTCTTTCCTAATTATGTTGTCTAAAAATGTTAACTGTCTATTCCTGATGTTAAATATAATTTTCCTTTTTGTCCATTAAGTGCCGTACGTTATACACGCTTGAGCGATCATGTCTCGAAAGAGACATGACTGACTGAGAAGATTTTCTATCGTGCTCTTTGTCCTGTGAGTAGCAGTTGTGATTCGTTGGCAACACAGCCTGAAGGAGCCAAACCTTCCCCAGACTGATTTAAATTCAGCGATTTTCTTTTAGACTGGTTGCCAGCCAAGACTCATAGCTGAAAAAAGTAAATCATGTGAGCAACAATGGCAACAAGGAAATGTATACTTACAATCAGAGAGAGACAGCTCAAACTTTTGGGATATATAATGAGGAGAGACGACCAGGAAAATCTAACACTAACAGGACATAATGAAGGAAAGTGTAGTATTACAAACAGTAATTAACAATTATTTAACAATTTTGTAGGAATTAATATCAATGCAAGTAGAAAAAAGAGTACCAAAGGTTACTAAAAAATGCAATATATAGGAAGATGTGGAGAGCAGTTACCGCTAATGTTTCGAAACAGCACATAAATAAAGCATATGAATAGCAAACCAACGCGGAAAACGGATGGTAAGGGACCCAAAAGATATTTAGAGCAACAGAAGACAGGAAGTTGGGGAGAGCCGTGATTAGTCACTCATAGAAACATTGACCGTCTTTGCCCAAGCATATAGAGGGCAGGAGAAGGTCAAAGATGAATGGTAAGGAGTTAAATATAATATAGCACAAGAAAAGACGAGACGTTTTGGAGAGCATTGATCACTAGTGAATTGGATGGTCATGCTACATAAAGCTAGAAGGCAAAAGACGATAAGAAGCTGAGGGGAGCCATGGTCGCTCATGTACTGAAGCTTCACAGCACATAAAAGAAGAGGTATATAGATAAAAGGATGAGATTAATAACGGATGCTTAAGGTCCTTGAGTTATTTAAAACAAAAGACGATAGGAAGTCGGTGAGAGCCATGATCTAACCGGCGCATAAAAAAGAAGCATCTGGATAGCAAAAGGGGGATCAAAAAAAGATGTTAAAGATTCAGAAGGTAATTAATGCAAAAGAAGGCAGGAAGTTTTTTTTTCTTTAATAGTTTCACCCCAAGCAATGCGGTACCGCCACTGATGCGCAGGGGGCTACATAAGTGAGTTCAAGTTTAGGCAGGGGTGCCTGACCAGATATGACAACAGTATTCTATGCACGTGTAGATGGTTGATTTGTATTTGGGGAGAGCCTTGTTAAATCAAGCTGTTAAGAGTAAGGGCACAAAAAGCATGAAGCGTGTGATTAGCAGAACGAGGTCAAGAACGGGTATTAAAGGTTCAGAGGTAAACGCAAAAAATGACGGGAAGTTGGGGAGGATCATTATCATCCATATACTGAAGGGTCAAGACACATAAAAGAAGAGGAATATGGATTGCAAAAAGAGGTAAAGAGCAGATGTCTAGATGGTATTTACGGCAAAACAATACAGGAAGTTGAGGAGAGCCATGATCGCCCATATACTGAAGGGTCAAGACACATAAAAGAAGAGGAATATGGATTGCAAAAAGAGGTAAAGAACAGATGTCTAGATGGTATTTACGGCAAAACAATACAGGAAGTTGGGGAGAGCCATGATCACCCATATATTGAAGGGTTAAGACATAAAAGAAGAGGAATATGTATTGCAGAAAGAAGAGCAGATGTCTAGATAGTATTTAAAGCAAAAAAAAGGAAGTTGGGGAGAGCAATAACATATAAAGACACATAAAAAAGGAGAATATGGTTGGCAGAATGGTGCTAAAACGAATGTTTATTAATGGCAAAAGAAGACAGGAAGTTGTGGTGAACCATGACTGATCTTGTATAGAGGGAAGAGGCGTATAGATGGCAGGACAAGGGCAAAGATGATCAATTTTACTTTGAGCAGCAGAAGGTAGAAAGTTGTGGAGAGCCATGATTACTCACTTATTGCAGAACATGACACAAAGAACAATAATAAGAAAATACATAGTCCCTTTAAGTGTCATTGACAAACTCTAAATCACTGGCCTTCGCAATGAAGGTCATTTATAGTATTTGCAATGCACGCGAATTACAATAGAATTACAATACATTTTGCAGGAGCTTGAATAGCATCTCTCCCCCACTCCCGCCTCCCACCTCCCGCCTGCTGATGTTTCTCTCTCTGCATTCCCTGAACCCGATATCATTTTCATATTTAAAGTTTATGCTAATATCTCGCTGTCTTGACTAATCCAGGCTCTCATATGAATATCAGGCATCATGTTCACCTCGTTCCGAAATGTCTAAGCTCATAGCTACGATAAACGATCACAAATATAATCAATCGGATGAATCCAATAGATCTTCAAGTTTACTGGCGCTACATAATCACAAACAACTACAAATAACAGAAACTACATGACATGGGGATTTCCAACAGCAGTAACAATTGAAAGGGATAGCGCATGTAAGTCGAAGAGAAATTAATGACATAATCAAGATGTTAGCATTCTACACTATTTCAAATAAAAGGTTAGGAAAGAAACCCCCATCAAAACTAGAAAGACCTCTAACAACTATTGAACTTAAGAAAACTGTTGATCCCTCATTTTATGGCCACACTAGTTTCTATGCATTTTGGACTTGCGCTTTAGAATGAAAAAAGAAATAACAGTATCAAATAATAAAAAACACATCACTTAACCCTCTAGGGCCATTCGTATCATATTTGATACAGTATTTCCCTATAAGGAAACATTTGGTATTTCCCTATAAGGAAACATTTGGTATTCATTGACTGAGCAGTCAGTACTGCTTTCATTTGAAATTTATTAAATATTTCTCTTAAAAAATTTTTCAGGAAAATATTTCTTTCAAGGCTTGTTTTCATACTGTATCAAATATGATACGAATGGCCCTAGAGGGTTAAGAACTTCAAAAAGCTGAAAGGACTAAAATGGATAGCACATGAACCAAGCAAGAATACCGTTTTCAGGCGCCCTTGCTTTTCATCTCAGGGTTCTCGGCAGCCTCCAAAGGAGAATCTATAATGTTGTTGGTTGTTTTGTTTTTATGGAATATCAACACCTCGGTGGGTCATTTATTGCCAACTAAATTTTATTTATTTATTGCTGGTAATACCTTTTTCTTTCAACAATTTATTGTTGTTTTTATATAAGTTTTGTGTCTAGTAATACTTTTTTCTTTTCGAGTATCAAGATTCATTAGGATTTGCTTTTAAGGGCAGGGTCCCCAAATCATACCCTGTTATTTAACCCATAACTGGAGGGAAGGGGCGGATTAATAACTTTCCCAAGAGTACCAGTGCTTAAGTGAATGCAGTGTATTCAACTGGAATTCGAACTTGGCTCAACGATTTCTCTTTCCGAGTCGATATCCACTGCAGCACAATGCACATCCGTCACTAAACGCTTACAGAACCTGGTATTCCCAAGCGGTCACTCATCTAAATACTGACCAGGCTCGACGTTGCAACGTGATATGACTGTAAGCCTATCTTATATATATATATATATATATATATATATATATATATATATATATATAAAATGTTTAGCTCGGAAGTTGTTTTTCAGTGATTTTAGAGATTTGTTGGTTGAAGATGATCTTGGAAAAGTTCGAAAGTACTTGTGTTAGAAAAAAACTGCGATACCTACCATGATGAATTTCACCTTAAGATTAAGAAACTGATTAGACAACTGGAAAGGATCAGTATTAAAATAAGTAGACACAATATGTCTATATTATTCAATGACACATGCCTGAATGAACATATACTGACTATATATATATATATAATAGAGGATGGCAACCCGTGAATATGGAGAGGTTAATCCAAAAGATTTTATCTAATTAATGTAAAATATCAATAAGATAAAAATATAGAGCTCAATGGATATCATCCAGGTCAAATATACCAAATCCAAAAATCTACCAAATCTCTCTCTCTCTCTCTCTCTCTCTCTCTCTCTCTCTCTCTCTCTCTCTCTCTCTCTCTCTCTCTCTCTCTCTGAGCAATCTGGAAGAATGACTTTGAAAAAACAGTAGCTACTCTAGCATCTACGCATCACTCATTCAGTAATGAATTACAGCACTCTGGCTACTGGTGTATGATACAGCATACGCTAAAAGTCTGCCTCCTTCTACCGAGCGCCCATAGCTCAGAGATAGAATCGCCGACTGACGCCAATTCGGTCGAATTTCAATCCTGGGTTAAAAGCAATCGGATGTCTAACAGTGCTGATATGCTGTGATGCAGCGAAACAGATCTGTCTGCGGATATATATATATATATATATATCAGGAAATGGATTAAATCTGAAATTTTCCATTTATTTCCTTAAATGTTATTTTAATGGATGTTCATAGGATACAAGCTATTAAAAGATTACATTAAAAATAACATTTCTCATTGGTCTCCAATCACATCACATAAAAGAAAAATACACACACACTGATTGAATGTGGCATAGAATACTTGAATTCACGTTATATTCAAAGCAAGAAAACAACCCATCAAAAATGAATGAAGACTGTTTTATAAATTATTGTACTGTTATTTCAGGAACATGTACCAGATAATTTTCAGCCAATGAATCCTCGTTTATTTCACCTTAACATTAAGAAACTGACTAGACAGTATAAAAATAAACAGACACAATATATCTATATTATTCAATGGAACACGTTTGAATGAAGATCAGTCAGTCAGTTGAGTGCCATAGGTGAGACACACGCTTGGTCGATCATGTCTCGAAAGAGACATGACTGACTGGTCAAATGATTATCCCGCAATGGGTTGCTATTACTTTCTGCGGTAGGCTGGTTGACAACCAAGGCTATAGAACCCAATCTATCCTATTATTTAACCCATAACTGGAGAGAAAAAACGGATTAATACCTTTTCCAAGGGTATTTGTGCGTAAGTGAATGCAAAGAATTCAACTGGAATTCGAACTCTGCACCCGATTTGTCTTTCCGAGTCGATATCCACTGCATCATAACGCACATTCATTAATGAAGATATACTGCCTAAATACACACGCGCACACACATATTTACACATATTTACAACTGAAAGATTGCATATCTTTGAATAACGTGTACTGTTCTAAAAATGTTATAAAAAACATCATATTCATAGACTACAAAGTAAGCAAAAAAAAAAAAAAAAAAAAGGAAGATTATTGTCTGGATTAATAATTTGATTATGATATGAACGCCAGAGGGCGCCTTCTTCAGCGCGATAGTTCATCTCGTACATAATTCATTATCATAATACCAGTTTATGGTATACATTGTAAATATCTACATGTCACCACAGCACGACACGCAAGTGTAGAACAACCTTATAGTTTTTGGTGCTGCTAATCAATAAAACCTAAAGCAATCGCCAAGAGGCGATTCTGAAAGCAAACTCGAATGGCCCTATTTTTCTAACTTACCTAACATTTTCATTATTCATTCTTTTTTATTTCCCCCCCCCTACTTCCATACGCGTTTCCGTTTCTTTGTTCTCTTTGATTTGCAGACATTTTTTCAAAGTCTTTAGGCAGCATGCCTTTCACGATTTCCCGGCCCACTTCGTCACCAACATCACCACAAGCTGGGCTAAGGTTTCAGTGACCTTCTTACACTTGATTAATTCACAACACCGTCAAAACAAAATGGCGGTGGCTTGTCTATAATGAACGCTGTTGAAGAAGATATCCAGCGGCAATAATCAATGTCTCAGCGTCATCTTGGCTGTTTCTCGACTAAAAAAAAAAAAATAAAACTGAAAGAAAGCAGCAGAAATCTTGGTTTGTTCGAAAGAAACGTAAAAGGTATCTTTTAATACGTCAAATTATAATTGATTTGACGGTTGTGGTGCAGTGGATATATATATATATATATATATATATATATATATATATATATATTAATCATATCACCCCGAGCAAGGCGGTAACGCCACTGATGTGCAGGGGGCGACGTAAGAGTGAAAAGATTGGAAAAGAGAAAACCGGAAACCACATCCTAAGCAGGGAACAAGGGATGAGCCTCTTCACCTGTTCAATAGACGTGGGTGGAGTGTGAACCGGGCGATAGTTTAGTCTATCTACTCCAATTGAAAAAGATATAAGACAGAAAAGAGTGAAAAATTGGCAAAGAGAAAGCCGGAAACCACATCCTAAGCAGGGAACAAGAGATGAGCCTCTTCATCTGTTCAATAGACGTGGGTGGAGTGTGAACCGGGCTATAGTTTAGTCTATCTACTCCAATTGAAAAAGATAAAAAAAAGAAAAGAGTGAAAAGATTGGAAAAGAGAAAGCCGGAAACCACATCCTAAGCAGGGAACAAGGGATGAGCCTCTTCACCTGTTCAATAGACGAGGGTGGAGTGTGAACCGGGCGATAGTTTCGTCTATCTACTCCTCAGAACGAGGAATCTGGTGGCCGAGTTCGAATCCCAGTTGAATTCGTTGCCTTCGCATACACGTCAATAACCTTGAAAATGGTGTTGATCTATGACACTTAATTGACTGACTGAATATATGATTTGAAGTGTATGGGTAGGTATTTGAAGGCTATCACAATGCGTTTAGTATCATAATGGAAGGTAAAGAAGGTGTTGAGTATTACCTATTTATTATTCATTAATATTTCGAGATCAGTAAGTATTTGAAGACAATCACAATGCGTTTAGTATAATAATGGAAGGTAAAGAAGGTGTTGAGTATTACCTATTTATTATTCATTAATATTTCGAGATCAGTAAGTATTTGAAGACAATCACAATGCGTTTAGTATAATAATGGAAGGTAAAGAAGGTGTTGAGTATTACCTATTTATTATTCATTAATATTTCGAGATCAGTAAGTATTTGAAGACAATCACAATGCGTTTAGTATAATAATGGAAGGTAAAGAAGGTGTTGAGTATTACCTATTTATTATTCATTAATATTTCGAGATCAGAATCTCATCTTCAGAGCTTGTTTTCAGGTTGTCCGGTGCTGGACCGTGCCTTTAAACGTATTGAAAGGCATGGTCCAGCAGCGGACAACTTGAAACCAAGCTCTCCTATCGTTCTGAAGATGAGATTCTGATCTCGAAATATTAATGAATAATAAATAGGTAATACCCAACACCTTATTTACCTTCCTTTATTATACTAAACGCATTGTGATAGACGTCAAATACCTACTGATCTCGAAATATTAATGAATAATAAATAGGTAATACCCAACACCTTATTTACCTTCCTTTATTATACTAAACGCATTGTGATAGCCTTCAAATACCTACTGATCTCGAAATACTAATGAACAATAAATAGGTAATACCCAACATATTCTTTATATTCCTTTATTATACTAAACGCATTGTGATAGCCTTCAAATACCTACCCATACACCTTATATACACAATGCTTCAAGCTAATTACAAAACTTTCCATATTATGTGAAAACGTAAGTAAAGCTTCAATTTAGGTTTTCTGTAGTTATAAACTACTAAACTAACCCCAATAAATACTACTTAATAATATAATATAATATAAACCGGTTCTTCTTTCTCCAGCTATGGAGGACATATTGTTTTTTATAGCCATGGTTGGCAACTAGTCTACTGGAGAAATAAATGCAGAATAAAAAGACATGACCAAGCATGTATCACGTACGGCAATATAATAGTTGAAAAAATAATTAAAGCTTCTACATGGCATAAAATGGGGGATCGGTTTTCTGTTGTTATTAAGTAATACACTGATCCCTTTAGATTTAGTACAACTTAATATAATGGGTAACGAATACAATTAAAACTTCCATGGGATCTAAAGCGGAGGATCTGTTTTCTATTGTAATGAACTAATAAACCAATCCTCCACCATTTACTACTAATTGATACAATAATATAATCCATCTCTTCTCTCTCCAGCTATTGGTTGAATAGCAGGAAATATTGTGTTCTATAGCCTTGGTTGGCAACCAGTCTACCGCAGAAAATAACAGCAACCTACTGCGGGAAAATATGTTGCCCAGTCAGTCAGGTCTCCAAACCTGTATCACGTATGACACTTAACTAACTGAAATAAATAAATATGGTAACAGTTTGTAATTCTGTTGTTGGACTCAAACCACGCATAATTGTCCATAGGGACGAGCATCTTTCTTATAACTAATACATATTCTATTTATACGAATCTATCATCAAAACTTTAAATGACATATTAAGGTTGATATACCGTAAAACAAAATAAATACTGATTTAGAAACTGATTTCTGATAATGAATACATATGCTATTTATATGAACCTATCCTAAAAAACTTGTCGGCATTAAATAATCCATTGAGGTTGATATACCATAAAACACAATAAACACACATCCAGATCTACAAACTAAGTTCTTACAAATATTACATTTCTTTTTATACGAACCTACCCTAAAAATCTTGACGGCATTAAATAACCCGTTGAAGTTGATATACCATAAAACACAATAAACACACATCCAGATCTACAAACTAATTTCTTACAAATATTACATACGCTATTTATACGAACCTATCCAATAAATCTTGTCGGCATTAAATAATCCATTGAGGTTGATATACCGTAAAATAAAACAAACACAAAACTACATCTACAAACTAAGTTCTTACAAAAATTAATATTCTATTTGTACGAACCTATCCTAGAAATCTTGTCGGCATTAAATAACTCATTGAGGTTGATATATCATAAACAAAATAAACAGAAACCCAGATCTACAAACTTATTTCTTACAAAAATTACATATTCTATTCATAAGAACCTATCCAAATAATTTTGTCGGTATTAAATAATCCATTTAGGTTGATATTCCGTAAAACAAAATTTACACAAACCCAGATCTACAAACTTATTTCTTGCAAAGATTACATACTCTATTTATACGAACCTATCCAAAAAGTCTTGTCGGCATTAAATAATCCATTCAGGTTGATATACCGTAAAACAAAATAAACAGAAACCCAGATCTACAAACTTATTTCTTACAAAAATTACATATTCTATTCATAAGAACCTATCCAAATAATTTTGTCGGTATTAAATAATCCATTTAGGTTGATATTCCGTAAAACAAAATTTACACAAACCCAGATCTACAAACTTATTTCTTACAAAGATTACATACTCTATACGAACCTATCCAAAATGTCTTGTCGGCATTAAATAATCCATTCAGGTTGATATACCGTAAAATAAAATAAACACAAACCCAGATCTACAAACTAAATTTTTACAAAAATGACATATTCTATTCATACGAACCTATCCAAAAGATCATGTCGGCATTAAATAACTCAGTGAGGTTGACATACCTTCAACAAAATAAACACAAACCCTGTTTTTTTTTGTTTTTTTTATCATATCACCCCAAGCAAGGCGATAAAGCCACTGATGCGCAGGGGGCTACGTAGGGATAAAAAGAATGGAAAAGAGAAAGCCGGAAACCACATCCTAAACGGGGGACAAGGTTCTAGAAACTTATTTCTTACAAAGATGGCATACTCTATTTATACGAATCTATCATCAAAATCTTGTCGGCATTAAATAATCCATTGAGGTTGATAAACCGTAAAATAAAATCAACCCTAAAAGTCAGCAAAATGTTTACCTTATTTGCTGATAATTATATGTTGTAGCGCATAATCATCTGTTTCATAACAATTGAGCCAAATTGCTCGATTCTTTTAACGAATCATTCATCGGTCATTGTTGACGGGTCGTTTCTGAAGGTGCCAAATTGCTAACAGGCCAGGGGAAAAGTACCTTCCCATTCACACGAGACTATATATTCCCTAAACGGTTGAGCGTGATCACATAGTTAATATTTATGGTAATTCTTCACCGAGAAATTAACACAAAATCAATCATTGGTTTGCCTTCTGTGAGCGAAATTTAACATTCACTCACACCAATATTCATACAGCATCCACATATTGACAGTTGATGCTAATCGATATCAAATTTCTAAAGAGTCAACTCTTAACACGCTAAGCAGGTGTTAATTGATACCAGATTCACAAGTCCAAGCGACAAGTTGAATAACTGACATTTATTATTATTATTATTATTATTATTATTATTATTTAATTTTTCATGAAAATTGATTTCTGCTGTGGTCACACTATCTACCAAGTCTGCAAGAAAACCTAAGGCAAATCGTGGTGTGTTGTTATGGCTCCATTTCATGTTTTTTATATCTCCCCTATCATCCCTAGCGTTACCTAGACAAAGTTCTCCTTAGTGTGTGGTCTGTACTTAACAAAACAATTTTTTGTATATCTCTTAAGCTGGGGTTTCTAGGGATTCTTTCAATGTGTTGTTTTATTCCATTTTTTATCATTCCAAGTGCACCCACTATCACTGGTACAATTCTTGTTTTCAATTTCCACATTTTGTTTATTTCAATTTCCAGGTCTTTTTATTTTGAGAGTTTTTCGAATTCTTTGGTTGCTATGTTACAATTCGCTGGACAAGCCATATCAATTAATAGGCAAGTTTTTTCTTTTTGGTTTTTAACAATAATGTCTGGCCTGTTTGCTTCAATTTTTATGTGTGTGTAGATGGTGTAATCCCATAGAATGGTGACATCATCTATTTCTGTAACCGGTGCTGAGTGATGTCCATACCAGTGTTTGTTTACATATTTTCCATAGTGTTTGGACATTGTCCAATGTAAATATTGCCCCACTCTATTGTGAGGATGTTTACATTCATTTGGGGCAAGCACAGAACAGCCTGAGATTAGATGGTCTATTGTTTCTTGGTGTTTATCACAGAACCTGAATTTTGGATCCACATTATTATGTATAATATTTGCATGAAAGTTCCTAGTGAAAAGACTTTGGTCTTGTGCTGCAAGAATAAGGCCTTCAGTTTCAGACTTTAATCCAGATGCACGTAACCATCGATGAGTATTAACTTTGTCAACATTGAATTTATTGGCACGTTCTGGATATTAGCCATGAAGAGGTTTGTCTTGCCAGCGTTATTTCATCTGTTCAAGAGCTTTATCTTTGGCTTTCATTTTCATATTTTTTGCCGCAATAGTTGGTTCTTGGCTTCTGTTTTGCTTTTCTACAGAATCTACTAAATGTAAATCTTGTTTGTATTTACTGCCTTCTTTTATTATTGAATATTTTTTCTTTCTGTTTTCATGTTGTTTAATTAATTGTATCATCCAGTCCTTTGTTGATTCTCTGTATGTTAGTAAGCCAATAGTTGTTGTCTTGTATGACAATTCTAACTGAATAATACCTCTTCCACCTTCTCTACGGGGTATGTATAGACGGTCTACATCAGCCTTTGGATGATGCATCTTATGCTTAGAAAGAAGCTTTCTTGTTTTAGCATCCATTCGTCTGATGTCGTTTAGAGTCCAGTTTAAGATGTTGAAGCTATATTGGACAACTGGGATTGCAAGGCTATTAATGGCCATAACTCTGTTCTGTGAATTTAATTCAGTTTTTAATATCAGTCGTATACTTCTATAGTACTCGTTACACATTATTTCTTTGATTTTTTATGGTGGATTTTTTCACTCTCATTTACACCTAGGTATTTATAAGCGTCTTCTGGCTTTAATTCTTTTATTGTTACAGCAGGGTCTAAGCTAATTGAGGATGTTTGTTGTAGCACTCCTCGTAAAACTGTAGCTTTAGCACATTTATTCAAATTGAATTTCATTCCAATGTCTTCGCTGAAGCATTTTACCGTGTGCAGAAGACCTTCCAGCTCGTTATTATTCTTAGCATACAACAAGTCATCCATGTAAAATAGGTGGCTTATTTTCTTTTGGGCTATTTTATAACCACATTCTGTCTTGTTAAGTTGACTGGTTCGTGATATTAATGATATGCAGAATAGCAAGGGAGACAATGAGTCTCCCTGAAATATACCTCTTTTGATGTTTATTTCACCAGACTCAAAAGTTCCATTTATATGATTGATGTAAAGGGATGTTTTCCATATCGACATGCATTGTTTGATGAAATTGATGATGACGGGTGATACCTTGTATATATTTAAAGTCCAGAAATGTGGTACACAATCAACTGCCTTACGATAATCTATCTAGGCAATACTAAGATTTTTCTTTGCATTGTAGCAGTTTTCCAGGATAATTCTGTTAATAAGCAATTGGTCTTTACATCTGTAACAGCCACGTTTACACCCTTTTTGTTCAAGCGGTAATATGCCATTTCTTTCCAAGATGAAATAAGTCTGTTTTGTCAAAATAGATATTACTAATTTGTATGTTGTCGGAATCATGTAATTGGTCTGCAGTTTTTCGGGTTGTTTGTGTCACTATTCTTAGGTAGAACTGTAATTTATTTGGTCATCCATGCAGGAATTTTAGTGGGATCGTTAACCATTTCTTAGAAGTTCTTTGGCTAGTTTTTTATGTGCTGTATTTAAATAATATCGCCAAAAGTTAGGAATTTTATCTATACCTGAAAATGTCCAGTTGTGTGCTTTTTTCAGTGCACATTTAACATCTTCTGTGATTCCATCCCATGTCTGTTCTGGTTTATTTTTGATTCGTTCTATCTCTTTCGCAATCCAGTCCACTTCTTTGTTATGTTCTTTAGGGCAAGCCCATATTTTTTCCCAGAACCGTATAACTTCTTCCATTTTGGGAGAGATTGTCACTTCATTTTTTTTTTTTTTTTTACCTATTTCCCTATAAAATTTCTTTGCATCGGTTTGAAAAATCTTGTTTTGTCTGTAGAATCTTGATCTTTTCTCATAGCGTCTTATTCTTTGAGCCTTCAGTTTTATTGTTTGCTTTATTTTTTCCTTAGTTGATAGGACTTAATTTTCATTTCTAATGGTGTATTTTCTTTCGACTCTTCTGCCTTTTCTAGTTCTTACATTTATTCCTCTTGTCAGTTCATCGAGTACTGATAGTTCACTTCTAAGTTGTTCGATTTCTTTTTCTATTTTTCTTTTCCAATGTGGATTTTGATGTCTGCGAGACTGCCTTGTTTTTAATTTGATGTTCAGTTTTTTGTTGCTGCTATTGCTGATGCATATATTGCTTCATTGAGATTGATATGAGTGTCTTCTTTATTTAAAATTAATTTGAGTGCTGCATTGTAGAGCTTAATAGTTGTGAGGTTATGCTTTGTTGGTTGTAATTTTGGGAGCTGTCTTCGTTCCTCCAGTGCAATATTTTGTATTTGACTTATATGGTTCTTGATTTCTTCCTTTGCTTCTTCTTCTTCTTCTTCTTCTTCTTCTTATTATTATTATTATTATTATTATTATTATTATTATTACTAGCAATATAGCCCGGCGTTGCTCGGGTGTAATGAAAGCTTTAAAACTAATCCATGGTCCTGGAGCTCAGACTCTTTGGACGTTGGTTCGAAAGACTAAAAAGCAATAGTTGTTTCCAGTTGAAGCGAAACCGTAGACCGAAAGAAAAATGAATGGATGTAAGTCAAGTTTTTCTTTCCTGGTATCGATATCAAATAAGTTTTTTTCGTCGTAAACTGAATTTTGGAGGCTAAATAAGTCCTCTGAGTAAATGGTATCATGGCTGAGACTAAGAACTACAATTATACCTACTTAGGGCCAAACCCGAAGCATAAACTAAAATAAAAGGGCTGAAAAAAATACAGACATCCAGACAGATAAACATGCACACACACAAACATCTTGCCTTTTATATATAGAAATTATCGATTTTCTGCACTACTGTAAGAACTGCAACCTTGAAGATTCCGAATATCGTTTCTTATGTCTTTGTCTGTGAATGTATCAAATTTGATTAAAATCCGTCCACTCCTATAACCCGATATTTTTGATTATCGATATTTATCGGGGGTACCTCGACAGAAAACCGAGATAAGAACACTCGTAGACGCTTTTCGTACAACTGTAAATTCAAGAATTTTTTCAAGAAAATCGGTTCAACCGTTTCGGAGTCTATAGGTAACGGATACACACACAGACACACACACACACATTCACACGCAGAGAGACAAAGTTCCATTTATAAATAAGTTTAGATTATTATTATTATGTCATTTTTCATCATATTTCGATTTCTGCTTTGGTCTCACTACCAACCAAGTCTGCGGGGAGACCTAAGGCAGGTAGTGGCATGTTGTTATGGCTCCATTTCATGTTTTTCTATCTTCCCTATCATCTCCAGCATTACATAGATAAAGTTTTCCTTAGTGTGCGGGCTGTACTTAATAAGACAATTTTTTGTATATCTCTTAAGCTGGGGTTTCCAGGGATTCTTTCAATGTGTTGTTTTGTTCCATTTTTTATCATTCCAAGTGCACCTACTATCACTGGCACAACTCTTGTTTTCAATTTCCACATTTTTCCTATTTCAATTTCCAGGTCTTTATATTTTGACAGTTTTTCAAATTCCTTGATTGCTATGTTACAATCCGCTGGACAAGCCATATCAATTAATAGACAAGTTTTCTCCTTCTGGTTTTTAACAATAATGTCTGGCCTGTTTGCTTCAATTTTTCTGTCTGTGTAGATGGTGTAATCCCATAGAATGGTTACATCTTCTATTTCTGTAACCGGTGCTGGGTGATGTTCATACCAGTGTTTGTTTACATATTTTCCATAATGTTTGCACATTGTCCAATGTAAATATTGCCCCACTCTATCGTGGCGATTTTTATATTCATTTGGGGCAAGCACAGAACAGCCTGAGATTAGATGGTCTATTGTTTCTTGGTGTTTATCACAAAACCTGCATTTTGGATCCATATTATTATGCATAATATTTGCCTGGAAGTTTCTAGTGAAAAGACTTTGGTCTTGTGCTGCAAGAATAAAGCCTTCAGTTTCAGACTTTAATCCAGATGCACGTAACCATCGATGAGTATTAACTTTATCAACATTGGATTTATTGGCACGTTCTGGATATTGGCCATGCAGAGGTTTGTCTTGCAAGCGCTGTTTCATTATTATTATTATTATTATTATTATTATTATTATTATTATTATTATTATTATTTTGATTCCTGTTATATCCCCATTTTCTTCCGGATCCCAACTAATGACCTTCACATTTTGCACTGATCCTTTTTTACAAAATAAAAATAGATCTAAGATCAAATTATTATCATTATTTTTGTTGTTGCTGTTTTCCTTTGTGAAGTGCGAGTCTCAAGCTGAGACAAGAAGCTTTTTTTTAATATCAGAAGATGAAAATAAACAGATCAAAATAATAGATGCCGATGAATAGGAATCTAGGCAAAATGTGGAAATATGATGATTATGGTGTTTTGCAACTCACACATTTTACGGTGGTCAGGAAACTCGTTGGCGATCAAGGCTCTCCACAATTTCCTGCACTTTGTAGCTCTTAATAAATTTGTTATTTTTTGTTATCTCATCTAATATTTGTTGTTCTATTTACAATATCTCAATCTTGTTGCTGTTGTTACTGTTGTTATTGATATTCATCTTCTTTTTCTTTTTCTTTTTCTTCTCCTTCCTTTTCTTCTTTTTTTTCTTCTTCCTTTTCTTCTTTATATATATGCTTTTTCTTCTTCTTCTTCTACTTCCTTCTCTTCTTTATATATTTTCTTTTTCTTCTTCCTTTTCTTCTTTAAATACCTTCTTTAAATATCTTCTTTTTTCTTCTTTATATATATGCTTTTTCTTCTTTTCCTTCCTTTTCTTCTTTTTCTTCTCCTTCCTTTTCTTCTTCATATATCTCCTTTTTCCTTCTTTTTCTTTTTCTTCCTTTTCTTCTTCTTTTTCCTTATCTTCGTTATATATCTTCTTCTTTTTCCTTATCTTCGTTATATATCTTCTTCTTTTTCCTCTTCTTCCTTTTATTCTTTATATATAATCTTCTTTGTCTTCTCCTTCCTTTTCTTTATATATATGCTTCTTCTTCTTCTTTTTCTTCTTCTTCCTTTTCTTCTTTTTCTTTTTCTTTCTTTTTACTTCTCCTTCCTTTTCTTCTTTATATATCTTCTTTTTCTTTTCCTTCCTTTTCTTCTTTTTCTTCTCCCTTTTCTTCTTCTTCTTCTTCTTCTTCTTCTTCTTCTTCTTCTTCTTCTTCTTCTTCTTTGTGTAGTGTCCCTTCCAAAGCATTAGAGATCAGGACTCTCAACACGCCCTACAAATGCTTGTCGTTTTTAGCACCTGATAACTTTTTGTTATCTCTCCTAATCCCTGTTCTGTCAGCATTTTGTTAATCAGTTCACACAAAGCATGGCAACAAAGCCAATACGACGCCATAGGTTACCCCATGTCAGAGAATATGAGAAAAATAAAGAGAGAAAAATTAAAAGAACAAGAATTAAGATATAACGAATGACATTGCATTTAAATTTTAGAAAATCAATGTTGACTGGGTAGTAAGAAGCCGGAAGAGAGTTCCATAAGCAAGAACTGTTAGCATAGAACTTACGGTTGCATCTAGTTATTTAAACTGTAAAATGATGAGACCTTTTCGCCAATCCAGTCCTGAGGTTAAGTACATAAATTATTTTTGCCATAGAGGAAAGATTTGTATGTTGATAGTTTTTCAGTATTAATTGCTTATATATTGAATGAAAATAGGTGGTTACTACATGACCATTTAGATCAGTGCATTGAAGGAAAAAGAACGAAGTAGTGTACAGTTGATATTTTCACAGTGTAAAACGTATGTTTTAAAATATCTAACAAATATCATCAATTAACATATTACAACAAGCACCGTTAAAAATAAAAATTCATATCTATCTCAGGTTATATATATATATATATATATATATATATATATATATATATATATTATAAATTATATTTTAGAACATGTACAAAATTTTATATATCCACTACAAATCGTACATTTGTTTCGACATTGAAACTACAATGTCACATCAGGTGGTGTGGACAGGAATTTTGTACATGTTCTAAAATATAATTTATAATAAATATTCACAGCTCTGTATATTATATATCGAGCACTGTTTTAAATGAATGTTTTGGACGTTGTAAAAAATTTTTTCTTCGTTCTTTATTCACTCGGATATATATATATATATATATATATATATATGCAAAAATAAAACAAATGATTTAAGTAGATATTCTGTTTATAATCAAACAGTATTATATATTTCTACCTGCCTGAAAAAAGTTTTTCGTAAATATTCAGGCCGGTAGAAATAAATATATAGTTACGTTAATCTTCGTTAATTTTCGCAACATGTTTACATTTGTTGACATTACGATACATTTCAGAGCGGATATGGCTATTACGATGAATCGAAAATAGTGTTATAGGCATAATTTGACTTCCTTTAAACTGATCGTCATTCTAGGTCGATATGTCTAAGCCGCGCGAGATCACTTTGTGGCTTCTCCTATGTGGATAGGAGTCGCAGGTTCGAATCCTGCCGAATGACACACATTTTCGTAACAAACATTTATCGTAACTATTCAGGCCGGTAGAAATAAATATATAAGACTGTTTGATTATAAACAGAATATCTACTTACGATCAAAAATAATGTTCAAACAAATCATTTCAAATTGTCGGTTGTTTATAACCAGTTTCGTTAATTTCCGTAACATGATGATTATTGTAAATAATCAGGCCGCTAGAAATAAATATATAATACTGTTTGATTATAAACAGAATATCTACTTAAATACGAGTATCGATCAAAAATAATGTTCCAACAAATCATTTCAAATTTTCTGTTGTTTATATCCAGTTTTGTTAATCTTTATTTATATATATATATATATATATATATATATATATATATTTCATTAAAACAACAGCTATCCAAATTATTTACTTGACTTTTTTTTTTTTAAATCATCTCACCCCAAGCAAGGCATTCCACTGCCACTATTGCGCATGGGGCTACATAGGGGAACGTAAAGAGAAGGAGTGGATAGACATAGGGAATGTCAGGAGAAAGGTGACAGATGAGTAAGGATAGCGAGGATGAGGGTCGGGCAGATGGGAAGTGTGCTTGATAGAATGGGAGCAGGTTAGTGTGTTAGGAGGTGTGTATTGACCTTACATTTAAACTCCTGGAGATTGTAGCCGTCGAGGAAGCAATCGTTTGGAAGAGAATTCCACAGTCGGGAAGTGCGAGGAAAGAAACTGTTGGAGTAGAAGTTACGGCTGCATTTTATCGGTTTCACTGTAAAAGGGTGGGATCTAGTTGCTAATCTAGTATCTCGTACAAATTCGTATTTAGGGGGCACCAGTGATCTAAGTTCATCGGAGCAGAAGCCGTGAAAGTATTTATAGAAGAGACACAGGGAAGCCACGTCTCGCCGGTGGGAGAGAGACTGCAGGCGGTCTGCCAAGTCGGTATCTATCACATTACAGACCCTCCTCTGAACCTTATCGAGAAGCCCGAGGAGAACAGCAGAGGCACCCGACCAGATATGGCAGCAGTATTCAATGCACGGGCGGATGGTAGATTTGTAAATGTGCAGGATAGATTTAGACGGAAAAAACTTCCGCGCCCTACACAGAGAACCGACTTTCATAGCAGCGGATTTAGCAATGGATTCGATATAGTCATTCCATTTAAGGTCCGCTGAAAGTGTGAGACCAAGGAGGCGTAGTGTTTTACTCTCTGGGAGGCAAGCCTGGTCCATGCTAATGGGAAGTAGGTGAGATTGTCGATGATGGTTAATTGACAGTAGCTTCGTTTTAGAAGCATTAAAATTTACTAGCCATTTCTTACCCCAGTCCAATATGGATTGGAGGTCTTTTTCAATCTCGGCTGCGAGTTTAGCTTTGACGCCTACACCAGATTTTTGTTGGAGGCGAGAGTAAACTGTGGTGTCATCGGCGTACAAACCTATTTGGGTTCTTATGGAATCAGGGAGATCATTAATATATATCAGGAAGAGTGTAGGACCTAAGATGGAGCCTTGGGGGACACCTGCGTTTGTATGGTAGTTCTGAGAGGCATGTCCGTTTAATACCACTTTCATTGTGCGGTTAGAGAGGAATGACTGGATTAGTTCAAACAAATGTCCAGTTATACCATAGCTCCGCAGTTTACATAGAAGGCCAGCATGCCAAACTCTGTCGAACGCCTTAGATATATCCAATGCAACGGTTCGAGCTTCGCCATTCCTGTCGAGTGCCTGGTATATGTACTCGGTGATGGTCGTTAGCATATCAGCAGTAGACCTGGTGAAGCGGAAACCATATTGCTTGTCCGAGAGGAGCCTGTGTGCTGTGAGATGCTGAACCACCTCGGCGTTGATAATGGCTTCGAACACTTTGCCAAAGATCGGAAGAAGGCTGATAGGGCGGTAATTTGCAGGGTCAGAGGGTTCTCCAGTGTTTTTAAATATAGGAACTATAGAGGAAGATTTCCAACAGGCAGGAAAGCAGGAAGCAGATAGGCAGAGGTTGTAGAGCTTAGAAAGGATAGAGGAGAGTTCAGGGGCACATTTCTTTAAGACCATGGTTGGGATTCCGTCACCACCGCTCGCTTTGTGAGGGTCAAGTATTAAGATTATCTTAGAGACAAGCGAAGGTGTAATGTGGACATCATTCAGTTGTGCCTCGGTTCTAGGTGAGAAGTCGCGTGTAAAAACTCCAGATGAGTCCAGACTCGAATTGTTCGAGAATCTGCGGGAAAAACATTCAGCCTTATCTGCTGGGGAGGTGAGGACCTCAAATTTGTTGATTAGCGGGGGTATTGTGGACTTGCTCTTGTTAAGTACTCTTTTACAGAGTCGCCAGTAGTCTTTAGAGCCGAATTTAGAGCATGCTATGCGTTGCTTCATTCTGGCAGCAAACAACATCTTAGCTTCGTTAAGTATCCTTTTACACTTATTACGAGCTGAAGTGAAAAGGCGCCTGTTTTGTTCCGACGCATAGTTACGATAGAGTCGGAAGAAATGATTCCGGTGGGCAATGGCAGCCGAGCAAGCGGGTGAGAACCATGGAGACGAATGAGATTTAAGCTGGAATTTCCTAGCAGGGATGAAGGCATCGATGCCAGCCTTAACCCAGGAGGAGACCTCGGATGCACATTCTTCGATGGGAAGACTAAAGACGATGTTCCAAGGGATGTCACAGAGGAAGTCTCGGAACGAATCCCAGTCTGCTCTTTGATAGCAGTAGGATATTCTACTTGTCTGTGTTTCATGGGTCGGGCGGGAGTGGAGTGAAATATTGACGGACACTAGTGTGGTCAGAGTTTCCAAGTGGGCAGAGTTGTCTGGTAGTGCAAGAGTCTGGGATGGAAGTGAAGCAGAGGTCTAGAAGTGAGTCCCTTCCGTTAGGGTTGTCGGAGAAACGCGTGGGGAAGTCCACTACTTGCGTAAGGGATTGGGTGATTGAAAAGTTCATGGTGTGGACACCAGCAGCGTCAGTGACAGCGTTCTTTAGCCACTTGGTGTGGTGGGCGTTAAAGTCACCAAACACGAATACATGGGCAGAGGGATGGGTAGAAATGGCTTTGTCAATATTGTCAGAAATGATGTCAAGTAACGAACAGTCAGGGGAGGAAGGAGAGCGGTAGAGAAAGAAGAGATAGCTAATCGAGCTGAGAAGTGAGAGGCGGAAGCACATGAAAGAATGATCTGGGGATTCAAAAGATGACACCCTAGCTAAAGGAAGGTGTTCGCTGACATAGACACCAAGCCCATGCATATGAACATTGGAGTCCTTCCTGAAGAGGGGAAGGTAGCCAGGAACGCAGAACTCAGATGAGGGGATAGAAGGGTTAAGATTAGTTTCACATAGGGCTAATATATCAGGTGAGTTATTATGGAGGAAAGAATCTACGCTGGGGAAGTTGGTGCCATATAAAACTTTTTCTTCGTATCGTAACCAACGGCAACTACAGACATTTAGACAAAAATATTAACATTATTATTATTGTTGTTGTTGTTGTTGTTGTTTTACAAAAAAACAAATGCCCATTAACTGCAGACAAGACAAACCTCTACTTTACAATATAATCCAAAATTATGCAACACCAACTAATTCAAACAAGAAAATTAAATTAATTATCTATTTAAACAAATTTAAAACTGCCAATCTCATCGTCTATAATTTACCTGAAAAATTTAAACTGCAGAAAACCAGTGTTGTTTACGAATTTATATGTTTTTTGAAGGACTGTGTTCTTCATCTATCTAAATCAGTAAACAATTACACCGGTTATACCACCACAAAACTGACGAGAAAAATGGCAGTGCACCTTTCCCACAACAGTTCTGTCTGATCTCATTTAAACCCAGATCGAGATCTTCCAGGACCTAACTTGTTGATAATACATACATAATAGCATCATCCACATGCAAAAGAAGGTTAAAAATAATGGAGGTATTACTAATAAAAAAGAGAAATCCTCTAAATAATATCAGTTATGAACACGGTAACAATGTGCTTACCGTCTTCGGTACTTAACATACACAAGACACTATATACATAAATTCAAACATGTTTATTTATAAATAAAATAAAATTAATTCTGGATGATGGCTAAAAGTATATCCGAAAACGCTCAAAAGTGCAAAACTTTTGGACAATTCTTTTATAATTTGAGTTCAGAAAAGAAAAAAATCATAAAAACACATGAAAAATTACATAAAAACTTAATGAAAACACCTTGTCTGTCATTTTAAACGAAAGCTGCATAAAGAAATATTGTAGCATAAATATATATATATATATATATATATAGATAGATAGATAGATAGATAGATAGATAGATAGGTGTGAGTTTGTAACCCTGGGTTTCACGCTCTGACGATCGCAAAATATGTCTGCTCAATCACTGATATTGAGCGCTTTTAAATAAGTACCACGCATATACAATATGTAAACAATATAATATATATATAACAAATTACATATTTATATATATATATATATATTTGATAATGAACATCATTCATTATTTTTATCTTTCGGAAAAGAAAATACATGAATCTTTTGGGCCGTTTTTAATAATACCCTTTGCAATTTGGTACAACACATCTGTAAGGCATTGTTTTTGTTTATAAGTTAATGCAATATTTAAAAGAAAAAATAGACAATTTAAAAACACTTTGAAAAATCTAAATACACAAACGACGACGACTTGGTGAAAGTTAGGACTCAAGATGATGACGTCACGAGTTCTTGACGTCACATTGAGCTAGCCTTCCTTTTAGGTGGTCGTGGCTAGATCTTAGCCAAGGATCACCCGTAGCTAACAATGGTTCGGGGTACCCTAATTCTGTCCCCTAGTCAATCTTCCATTGTCGGATGTAGTTTTAGGTCATACCCAAGACCCCTCCCAAAATAAAAAATGAATAAAACAAATAAAAAATATATATAAATAGATAAAAGAAGTTAAAAAATTTGTATATGTACGTTTTTATTGTTTTTTGTTTTTTTCATTTCCTTACTGACTGCTACTCACTGTAACGAACCTTAACATTGTTTTTATTGAAAATCTTTTTTTTTTCTTTTTTTTTTTGTGAAGGAATATGGCTGAAATGCTTGTGAATTAGATTTAGGAAAAGAATTTCCGATGTTAGTTTTGACGTTATTATTAAAAGGTGGGTTAAACCATATGATGTTACGTTTGTATAATTTTGGTATATATTTGCGTTCCTTGCTTTTATCGGAGTATTCAAAATGAACATTGGGTTTACTTTTAGCTAAGGTCTTAACATGAAGCCGTAGGGAGATGGTTAATGTTTCTTTGATTCGGCCTTGTGTTATAGAGGCTCATCCCCTGTTTCCTGTTTAGGATGTGATTTCCGGCTTTCTCTTTTCCACTCTTTTACTTCTTTCCATTCTTTTCCACCTTTTTTTCAATTGGAGTAGATAGACTAAACTATCGCCCGGTTCACACTCCACCCACGTCTATTGAACGGGTGAAGAGGCTCATCCCTTGTTTCCTGTTTAGGATGTGGTATCCGGCTTTCTCTTTTCCAATCTTTTACTTCTTTCCATTCTTTTCCTCTTTTTTTTCAATTGGAGTAGATAGACTAAACTATCGCCCGGTTCACACTCCACCCACGTCTATTGAACAGGTGTAGAGGGTCATCACTTGTTCCCTGTTTAGGATGTGGTTTCCGGCTTTCTCTTTTCCAATCTTTTACTTCATTCCATTCTTTTCCTCTTTTTTTTTTTTCAATTGGAGTAGATAGACTAAACTATCGCCCGGTTTCACACTCCATCCACGTCTATTGAACAGGTGAAGAGGCTCATCCCTTGTTTCCTGTTTAGAATGTGGTTTCCGATTTTCTCTTTTCCAATCTTTTCACTCTTACGTAGCCCCTTGCACATCAGTGGCATTACCGCCTTGCTCGGGGTGATATGGTTAAAAAAAAACTCCCTACAGCTTACAAGTTTGATGCAGAATTATTATCATCAGGGTTATCAGGTTTTCATCAGAAGGTTGGTTGCCGGTTGGAATGTGTAAATTATTGTACGCGTTCCAGAAGATGAGCAAAATACTAACACACAGGAAGATCTCAATAGAAACGAAGAAAAGAGTGCTAGACTGCTACGTGATGTCAGTTCTTCAGTACGGCTGTGAATGCTGGACAATATCATCCAAAACGAGGAAAAAACTGGAAGCGGCCGAAATGTGGTTCTACAGAAGGATGCTACGGATATCGTGGACTGAGCATACAAGCAACGACGAAGTGTTAGAAAGAATGGCAACAAAAAGGAAATTGATGCTGAGCATCAGGAAGAGACAACTGAAGTTCCTGGGACATGCAATGAGGAAGGAGAGCCTGGAGAACCTGATACTGACTGGTCAGATAGAAGGAAGGAGAGACAGAGGAAGGCAGCGGATAACATATCTGCAGAGTCTGATCAGGTGGATGACGGAACGGGGGTTGCCAGGAGCAACAGGAGCAAACATACTAAGAGCCACAAGGGATAGGGAGACGTGGAGATCCATGATCGCCTACGTCCTGAAGGGACAGGGCACATAGAAGAAGAAGAAGTGTAAGAATAAAAATATACATTTTTCATGTTAAAATAGAAATTTATTTAAAGAAAAGACTAACATAAGTTGTAAGAGTTAATGTGCAATTAGAAACATTATGAAGAAATTAAGGGCAGAGTTCGTGTCCAGTGATAAAGTTATCAAGATTTGTAAAAATGTTCAAAGTAATTGTCGAAAGAGTATATGGGTACGTACGTACGTACGTATGTACGTATGTATGTATGTATACATGTTTGTTCGTAGGAGTGTCATTGGATGGAGAAGTAAAAGTAATCAGCTCGTGAAAGAGAAAGAGAACAAGGTGCGACCTGACCTTATCTCCGAGCCGACTTGAAGTTGAAGTTAATTTTTAGTTTTGTCTTTCTCGCTGCTGCCATCTGACTGACTGACGCTGACCGGGGTCATTTTATTGTCATTAGATTTTTCGCACTGACTCGCGAAGTCCTCAAGACTTGCAAGTCGCCACCATTGGCCAAAAATCAATTTAACATCTACTTGCGAAATCTGGTTCCGACCTTTTCTTTATGCACATGGTCAATCCTTATTCAATTTGGGAAAAAAAACCAGGATTTCACACGTCATTGTGAATTTTTGTAAAAGTGAAGAAGAAGAAGAAGAAGAAGAAGGTTGATTTTAATTTCCTATTCACTACAAATATACTTAATATTGTGATATTTGGTATCTTTGTGGGTATAATTGACAAAGAAGTGGATACAAATATTAGCGTTGAGAGGAATATTTTCTTTTCTTATTTTTACATACTTCCGTGTTAAGTGTCTGGTAGCGACAGAACACATGTTGCCTGCTTAGAAGCCAAAGAGGGACTGGCCAATCCTTTAGGTCAAGCATGGGTCAGGGAGATAGAGAGAGTAGGGGAAAGAGAAATAGTAGCAGAGAAAGAAAAGGGAATAGATTTGGGTATCTTAGTTCTTGGGAGTTTTTTAGAGACAGAGAGGGTAAAAGAAACAATGTATTCTCTGCATGGTAGTAGTATCTGACCTGAGGTCATTTTGGTTCATTCCTACAATCTTACTATTATCAAAAACTGTCTTATTAATAGAGTTATAAGATAATCTTCATTGGATTGATTTATGAATATTTTCTAGTATTCTGTGATGGTGGTTAGAATCTTTCTGGGTGTATTTGTGGTTTTGTTTTTAGTAGATGGTCTGTATTATTTAGGTCGAAAGTTACGTCAAGAAAGTTGATTACTTTAGCGTTAGTGATGGTAGTGATTTTAAGTGCATGATCTTTTAAAAACTTGATCAGCTTCTTTCTTGGTCGGTTAGTTTGTTGTGGCTCGTATTTTTGGCGGACCTGTACGACAATACTACCACCTTTAAATTTGTTGATTTTCATTTTTTTTTTCACGTTTTTCAATGCAGTCGTATCGATTACTACGTAAAGATTCCGATTATCAAAAAAATTTGGCAAAATTTCAATATTTAAAAAATTTTATGGGGGGCTCAGTTTCCCATTAACTGGTAGGAAATTAATGAAAAAACTGTTTATATATTTCAAAATTTTATTAGAACAGGAATTATTTCTTTGAAATATTTTTTTAATGTTTTATGTGTCATATGCATTATTTTAAACAAACTGTAAAAAATGTTTTACATGTCATTATTTTCATTCCAAATCTTTTTACAAAAAGAAAATGTCCAAATTGTTTTTTTCTAAATGTTTCAAAGAAAGTATCTACAATCCGGGTCCGCGCAGATGTTCCGGTTGAAAAATAAAAATTAATCAAATATTAAATTTCCATTTCGCGAGCCTACGCAAATTTTATTTATCAGCCAATGGCAAGCCCAGAACCAAATACAAGTGTGAAATCACAAACGAGCTGCTGTGATCCAAAAAGCAGATATAAAAAGCAGATACAGACAGACTCCAGCAGACAGACCTCGAGGAGAAGAATGTAATCAATGAGCTAAGTCAAGTGGCTACTACGCTTGCCTCTTTCCTTCTCCCCTGTCTCAAAACTACTTACTGGCCTAAGGAACGACTACATCAAAGACATTCCTCACTTACACGCTCCCCACATTCCTAAGCCTTAAATCTCTTTCAGCATTTTATTTGCCATGAACATTTTAACCTCCGTTGGACTATACTCAAGTATTACTTTAATTGTAAAAACATTAATTGATATATGTATATATAAATGTTATTTTCAACTCAATCTGCTTTTCTTGATTTTATAACCATTTTATGACTTATAGTGGGCTATCTACCACAAGGCCAAATTCCGTTAACCTGCAACAGTATACAACTACCCTTCACTAGAACGGACTCCCACTACAAACAGAAAAAGAATAGATACCCCGCTATAATATAATTGTCTTTATGGTCTTTGACTGAAATGAAAGCCTTTTGCTTATGCTGGATTTGAATTCTGTAATCTATTTTGTTCGGTGGGTATTTTTTATGCTTCCCTGAATTTTCCCAGTTGTGTAGTGTTTTTTTGTAATGTTTATAAATTTCTGTGTTGATATTTTTATCGTTTACATCAACATCGACGATATATATATATATATATATATATATATATATATATATATATATTAAAATTATATTAAATTCAGTAGTTACTCACTTTTATTTACACATCGTTCTTCAGCAATGAATTGAACACTCTTGCTACGATTGTTTACATTGTGTATATAAGATACTAAAATCTGCCTTCCTCCACTGTGTGCCGATAGCTTAAAATGAGAATTTCCGGCTAATGTAAATCGATCTGGCTGGAAGCAATCATATCTCTAGCCGTATTGACGAGCTGGGATACGGCGAAACCAAGCTATATGTGGATGACTATATATATATATATATATATATATATATATATATATATCCAAGTAAAAAAGGAAGAAAGAAATAATTCACAACGTTCAAGACATTAATTTCAAATAGTGCTCAATATAAAATAGAGCTATTAATATTTATTATAAATTATAGTTTAGAACATGTACAAATTATCATCTACTACAAAGTGTCATTTTGTTTCAATATATAAAGGAAAATGTCTCATCTCACACTACATGATGAGACATTGTCCTTTCAATGTCGAAAAACAATGTACTCTTTGTAGTAGATGATAATTTGTACATGTTCTAAACTATAATTTATAATATATATATATATATATATATATATATATATATATATATTTTAATCGTATCGCCCCGAGCAAAGCGGTAACACCACTGATGTGAAAGCCGGAAACCACATCCTAAACAGGGAACAAGGGATGAGCCTCTTAACCTATTCAATAGACGTGGGTGGAGTGTGAACCGGGCGATAGATAGATCTATCTACTCCAATTGAAAAAAAAACAAAGTGAGAAGATTGGAAAAGAGAAAGCCGGAAACCACATCCTGAAGAGGGAACAAGGGATGAGCCTCTTAACCTGTTCAATAGACGTGGGTGGAGTGTGAACCGGGCGATAGATAGATCTATCTACTCCAATTCATTATATCGCATTCGTTAGTTGTATAGCAATAACTTTAACATGAGTGAGTAAATGAACAATGGAGCCATAATAATATAAAACTAAAATGAAAATGTAAAAAAAAAAAAAAACGAAAACGAGTCAAATATCCTGGCAGGCTCTCGTGGCATAGAGTATTACTATTATTTCTTTATTTTCTGGAAAATCTCCGCTTACCGGCAGACGATGGCTCGCGTACCGGCAGACGATGGCTCGTGTACCGGCAGACGATGGCTCGCGTACCGGCAGACGATGGCTCGTGTACCGGCGACAGTACGCGCACCACACTTTGAGTTGCACTGATGTAAAGTATAAAACGCAGCAGAATTTTGGACATAATTTTCGATTAAAACACTTGTGTCTTATACACAATGTACGTTGTGGTGCAGTGGATATCGGCTCGGAACGAGAAATCGGGGAGCCGAGTTCGAATTACAGCCGAATTCATTGCATTCACTTACGCGCAAATACCCTTGGGAAAGGTATTAATCCGTCTCTTCCTTCCAGTTATGGGTTAAATAACAGGACAGATTGGGTTCTATAGCCTTGATCGGCAACCAGTCTACCGCAGAAAGCAATGGCAACCTACTGCGGGATAATCTTCTGCCCAGTCAGTCATGTCTCGAAAGAGACATGATCGCCCAAGCGTGTTTCGCGTATGGCACTTAACTGACTGACTTATACACAAAGAATAACGGTAATTAAGTATAAGTAACATCTTGACGTTATACACTAACCCTATTCTATGGTTCCCACTGTTTCTCGGGTTGTTTATCTAGGTCACTGGAGGAATAGAAGAGTCGCAGAAAGAGGCTATCTATTAACATCTTGTTTAAAATGTCTACTTTTTCATTCATAATTTAATCTATCTAAACTTATTTATAAATGGAACCTTGTCTGTCTGTCTGTGTGTGTGTGCGTGTGTGTGTGTCCGTTACTTATAGAATCAGTAACGGCTGAACCGATTTCCTTGAAAATTTACACAGTTGTACTATAAGCGTCTGCGAGTGTTCTTACCTAGGTTTTGTGTCGAGGTACCCTCGATAAATATCGAAAATCGATTTTTGGGAAGGTAATTCAGTGACCGTCGCTTCTATGTCGACAAGAAGATTAAGTTCCAAATATAAATTGTTTCTCTATTTAAGATACTGCGTTACTTTGAAAACATTCAGTTTAAATACAGAAATGATCATGAAAAAAGTCATATACCTCGTTTATAAACAATGTCGGGGAATAATCTTCAGGATGTTACATAAAAAAACAACACATTTAATCTATCATTCATCCACCCATGAATCGGATATTGTTGTCTGGTGCTTCGTTTTTTTTCTGGTTTTTTTTTTGGTTTTTTTTATAATCATATTGCCCCAAAGAAGGTAGTTTACTCCCACTGATGCGCATGGAGGTTACATAGAAGGAAAGTTTGAGAAAGAGTTACAGGTTATAGGGGGCGTCAGGAAGTGGGTAAGAGAAGGATGAGAATACTAATAAGAGTGGAGTGGACAAAGAAAGAAGAATGAGAGAGAAGATGCAAGTCAATAAGTTTGGAAGATGACTATTGACTTTACATTTAAATTCTTGGAGATTGTAGCTGTCAGGAAAGGAAGTAAACGGAAGGGAATTCCATGAGAAAGAGGATGCAGTTTAGTGAGATAGGAGATGACTATTCACTTTACATTTAAATTCTTGGAGATTGTAGCTGTCAGGAAAGGAAGTAAACGGAAGGGAATTCCATGAGAAAGAGGATGCAGGTTAGTGAGATAGGAGATGACTATTGACTTTACATTTAAATTCTTGGAGATTGTAGCTGTCTGGAAAGGAAGTAAACGGAAGGGAATTCCATGAGAAAGAGGATGCAGGTTAGTGAGATAGGAGATGACTATTGACTTTACATTTAAATTCTTGGAGATTGTAGCTGTCGGGGAAGCAATTAAACGGAAGGGAATTCCACAGTCGGACAGTGCGAGAAAAGAGGCTGTTGGAGTAAAATTTGCGTTTACATTTTATTGGTTTCACAGTAAAAAGTTTGTAACCTAGTTGCTAATTTTGTGGCTAGTGTAAATTCATACATCGAGGCACCAGAGAACTGCGTTTAACGGAGCAGAAGCCGTGAAAGTATTTGTAGAAGACACCCAGGGAAGCCATATTGCGCCGGTAAGAAAGTGACTGTACCTGAACTGCTAAGTTGGGATCGATCGCATTACAGATTCTCGGTTGTATTTTGTCAAGGACCCCTAGGTGGATAGCAGGAGCACCCGACCAGATATGGCAGCAGTATTCAATGTACGGGTGGACGTGGGTTTATATTTGTGCAGGATTGTTCAGACGGGAAAATATTCCTATCCCTGAACAGAACCGACCTTCTTAGCAGCGGATTTAGCTATGGATTCCATCTGCTATATTTTGAAATATATATTTTTTTAACGTAATCTGCAATGTTATTGATTCTGACCTGGCATGTCAGCCCTAGTCACTTTCCCACCCATCTGTCCGCTAATCCCATTTTTTCTGCCGGTGCCCGTAAATATTTTAGCGGTGACCTGCTTTATATGTAGAATTTCAAAAAATGTAGAATTTGATTTTGGTAAAAATTGCCGCTAAATGTTTATTCCCTTTCTTCTTAATTCTTGAAAAGGCGAATTGTGAAAATAGATTTGGAGACAACAGCATTGCCAAATCTCGATTAAAAAAATTGTTCCCCGTAAGCATCAAGAAATTTTTATAATATTTGGGTTATGAAAAAAAAAATTGGGTTATGAAAAAAAAATGGGTTATGAAAATAAATTTAGGTTATAAAAAGAAACATTGGGTTATGAAAAAAAAAAACCTGGATAAAATTATAGGTGGCAGGAACGAAATGTGAACATTTAATTTACAAAGAGTTCATCGAAAATATCAAATAACATGATAAATGTAGAAATAAAAACTGAAATATGGAAAAAATATTGACTACATGGAATAATGGGAAATACAGAAAACAAAAAAAATAAAAATTCTATGAAATAATACGAAAATATATAAAATAATTAAATATGTACAGATAAGAAATATATGAAATACTATGAAATATATGAAATACTATGAAATATATGAAATACTATGAAATATATGAAATACGGAAAATATTAAGTATATTGAAGTAATGGAAAAAAAATGAAATACAGAATATTATAAAATATATGAAAAAATGAAATATATGAATATTAATAGAACTATGAAATATAATAAACTGAAATATTTATGAAATTTTATGAAATATATGAAATACGGAAAAAATTAATTATATTGAAGTAATGGGAAAATATAAAATATATGAAAAAATGAAATATATGAATATTAATAGAACTATGAAATATAATAAACTGAAATATTTATGAAATTTTATGAAATATATGAAATACGGAAAAAATTAATTATATTGAAGTAATGGGAAAATATAAAATATATGAAAAAATGAAATATATGAATATTAATAGAACTATGAAATATAATAAACTGAAATATTTATGAAATTTTATGAAATATATGAAATACGGAAAAAATTAATTATATTGAAGTAATGGGAAAATATAAAATATATGAAAAAATGAAATATATGAATATTAATAGAACTATGAAATATAATAAACTGAAATATTTATGAAATTTTATGAAATATATGAAATACGGAAAAAATTAATTATATTGAAGTAATGGGAAAATATAAAATATATGAAAAAATGAAATATATGAATATTAATAGAACTATGAAATAGATAATAAAATGAAATATATGAAGACTTGAAATATAGGTTATATTATAGAAAACATGAAATGCAAAAAAAAATTGCAACATAGGAAATATAAATACATGAAATAATATGAAGTATAAAACAAAAAAATTGTGAAATTTAAGAAATATTTGAAATAATACGAAAAATATGAAATGTATTAAAAAAGTAAAATATACAAAATAAATATAAGATCACTGTGCAATAATAAATATATTGCGAAATTATGCAATTTACCTGGAATAATTGAGTAAGAATCCACATTTCAAAGACTGCAATTAGGATCGAACTCTTTCGAAATTATAGCATTTGCCATTGTCTACTTGCGTATTATTCTCTCTTATTTGAATCGAGCCCCACAGTGTGAATGAAAAATCGATTTTTATTTCTCCTCAACATCGAATGACCGAATTTGGAATTGATTGGTTGTAAATCAAAGGATAGGAAAGTGTTTCTGGAATGAGGAAAATGTCGCCATGCCAATATAAATCAACACCACTTACCGCAATTTACTTCGTCGACGCCCTCGTAACAGTCCACGGCACCATCGCAGACTTTTTCCAGTCGAATGCACTGACTTGACATTGGTTGACATTTGAACTCATCTGGCGGGCAGGAAGCTGAAACAAATCAAGAGAAAACAAATGAAAGGAATTTACATGGTTAGGCGAAAAAATATTCCACTCTGATGGGGGTAGTTCGACTTTCTCACTTTCAGTCACTTTCTCACCGATATGACGTATCTACCCCTTTTCTTTTCTATAAATATTTTTCTAGTTTTTATAACCGTTTTTTTCTATTTCTCCGACTACACGAGTTTAAACGAGGTTACTAGATTGGCAACTAGGTCTCACCGTTTTACTACTGCACTAGATGCGACTATCACTTCTACTCTACAGTTTCTTTTCTCTCATTTCTCACCAGTGAGACTCCTTTCCGATTTCTTGCTTCCCTGATGACTACAATCTTCAACAATTTAAATCCAACGTCAGTTGCCATCTTCTCTCTTCTGTATAAATTATAAACTTACCTGAAATATTGTAGAACAAACTTTATTTCTAATAAAGTTCACACCGATAATAAAAAATAATGTAATCGATTCTAACCCGGTATCTCAATTTCAGTCACTTTCTCACCGGCGTGACGTGGTTTTACTTTCTCTATAAATATTTTCATTGCAACTGTCTCATGAGCTTAATTACTTGATGCCTTGACTACATAAATCTAAGTCCGCTATTTGATTGGCAATTAGGTCTCACAGTTTTACTACTGAACTACCTAGATGTGACCATCACTTTTAATTCAACAGTTTCTTTTCTCGCATTTCCCACCAAAGAAACTACCTTCAGATTTTTTACTTCCCTGATAACAACAATCTTTAAAACTTTAAATGCAACGTCAGTCGCCATCTTCTCTCTTCTATATAGATCATAAAATCATCTGAAATATTGTAGAACAGAGTAGAACAAAACAGAAAATATGTCTAATAAAGTTCATGCCGAAAATAAAAATAATAGAATCGATTCTGACAAGGCATCTCAATTTCAGTCACTTTCTCACCGACGTGACGTGGCTTTACCTTTTCTATAAATATTTTCATGGCAACTGTCTCATGAGCTTAATTACTTGATGCTTTGACTACATGAATTCAAGTGAGCTACTTGGTTGGCAACTAAATGCAATCACCACTTCTACTCTAACAGTTTCTTTTCTCTCATTGCTCATCAGTGAGACGCCTTTCCGATTTCTTGCTTCCCTGTGAACTACAATCTTCAAAAATTTAAATGCAACGTCAGTCGCCATCTTCTCTGTTCTATATAAATTATAATTTAACTGCAATTTTGTAGAACAGAGTGGAACTAAACAGAAAATGTCTAATAAAGTTAATCCTGAAAAAAAAAATAATGTAATCGATTCAGACCTGGGATCTCAACTTCAGTCACTTTCGCACCGGCGGGACGTGTCTTCCCTCTGCCTTTTTTAAACATATTTTTATGGAAACTGTTCTCATGAGCTTTTTTCCTGTCTTTCCGTGGTAATAGATTGGCAATTATGCTTCACCGTTTTACTGTTAAACTAGATAGATGTAACCGTCGTTTCTACTCTAAGAGTATATTTTCTCACTTGTAGAACTCCCTTCCAATTTCTTCCTTTCCTGATAATTATAATCATCAAAAATTGAAACGTCAGTCGCCATCTTCTCTCTACTTGAACCTTGATTTTTTTTTTTTTGTCCTTTTCTCAACACTTCTTGTTCTTAATCATTTCTTTCGCTATGAATCCTGGCTTCTCGTGGCATTATCGGTCTGCCTGAGGTGAAATAATGGAAAAACAATTAAGAATTAGGAATCATCTGTTAACTCAAATTGTAAAACCCTGAAATTTTTACGGGTTTTTCTCACTTTTTAATCTTTTAAAAAGCGAATTTAATGTAGTCTCAAAAGAATTTGTACATTTTGTAAAAATAGTTATTCTTTTATTTTTGTAAGCCTGCATTGAAGACTGCTGCCATATCTGGTCGAGTGCCCCTGCTATCCATCTTTGCTGTCCTTGACAAAATCCAACAAAGAATCTGTAATGTTATCGATCCTGACTTGGCAGCTCGGATACAGTCACTTTTTCACCGGCGCAATGTGGTTTCTCTGTGTCTCTTCTACAAATAAATTCACGGCTTCTACTCCGATGAACTTAGCTTACTGGTGCTCCCTATATATAAATTTACTCGAACCATAAGATTAGCAACTAGGTCCCACCCTTTTACTGTGAAACCAATAAATTGTAAAAGCAAATTCTACTCCATCAGCTTCTTTTCTCGCACTTCCCGCTTGTGGAATTCCCTTCCATTTACTTGCTTTCCCGACAGCTATAATCTCCAAGAATTTAAATGTAAAGTCAATAGTCATCTCTTATTTCACTAACCTGCATCCTCTCTCTTATGCTTCTTTCTCCGTCCACTCTCATCAGTATTCTCATCCTTCTCTTACCCACTTCCTGACATTCCCTATAACCTGTCACTCTTTCTCATAACTTTACTCCTATGTAACCCCTCGCAAAACAATGGCAGTTAAATGCCTTGCTTGGGGCGATATGATTATAAAAAAAAGTTTGTTTTTTAGCGAGAACATTGGTAAGCTTTGTTTTTCTAAATTTGTATCACACGAAATTTAAAAATTTAATTTTTTGTCTTTCGCAAAACAACTGATATCTTTACGGTTACTATTTTATTAAACGGAGCAACTAACTAAGATGCAAAACATGTAAAACCTTTAATAATCTAGATACGAATTGGCGACCCAGAAATACCGATCGTTTTTAGTAAATATGAACTGTCGTCATCGTTATGACGGTCATCACCATCGAAGTGACGTTTTTATTTTTCCTTTCTTCTCAAGTTTCCTTCTCAACCTTTTGGTCGCCCACTGACCACTGCCAAGGTAATGGCCACGAGAAATACACTTACCGCAAGCAGTAGTCTCGTCCGTATTGTCCTTGCAATCTTGATAGCCATCACACATCCACGAGTGGTCTAGGCACGTGTTGTTGTCACACAGAAACTGTCCCTTTTTGCAGGCTATCAATAAGAAAGGAAACCATGTAAGAAATATTACACTAACAGAAACGGATGACTGTTGTTCAGCATCAGCTGTGCTTCATCACGCGTTGCGAGGAAAAGCTTTATTTTAATGTTATAAATACCGACATTATTTGTCTTGAGTGCACGCTCTTAACGTTCTATACTCTGTATTTTTATAAACAAACCAGAAAATACGATTTTAATTCACTCTTATTGTATACTGTTTCAGAAACCTTCCGTAGAATCAAGATATTATACAGTTGTGTTCGTGTACTTCTGTTTACCGTATTCCTTCAAGACGCTGGAGATTATGGATCTCTACAATTTCCCATCCTTTCTAGCTCTTAATAAATGTTGGCCTGTTTTTTATTTCCTAAACTTGATTCCATCATCCATTTATTCAAACTTATTCATCTTTTATTTGCCGTGTCCCTTCAGGAAGGTAGACGATCATGGCTCTCCACAAATTTTTTGTCCTGTATAGCTCTTAATACATTTTGTCTGCCATCAATTTACTCAAGCTCATTCTTCTTCTTCTAACTGCCGTATCCCTCATGATGTAGGCGATAGTGGCTCTCTACAATTGCCCGTCCTTTATAGCTCTTAATAAATGTTGGTCTGCTTTTTATCTCCTAAACCTGATTCCATCATCCATTTATTCAAACTTATTCATCTTCTTCTATTTGCTGTGTAGCTTCAGGGAGGTAGACGATCATGGCTCTCCACAATTTTTTGTCCTTTATAGTTCTTAATACGTTTTGTCCGCCATCAATTTACTCAAGCTCATTTATCTTCTTTTTCTATCTGCCGCTTCTCTTCATGATGTAGGCGATCATGGCTCTCTACAATCTCCTGTCTTTTCTAGCTTTTAATAAATGTTGCAAACGTTTTTTGTATTTATTACTGAGATGAGTAATTTTCAATCATCTTGGAATTATTTCGAACTTTTGTTCTTATCTTGGTTGATGTAGGTGTTATTATTATACACAACGTTTCGACTAAGTACTCTCTGGTTATCATCAGGTCTCCATAGACTGGCTGATGTGGATTATCTCGTTGATTATTGCGAAATATCCTGTGAAATCAATGATTGTTCTTTAATGTTGGAATTTGGTACTCATACTACCAAGTTTGAACTCATTACCACTAGATGATACTAACACATGTATAACTAACTACTATGTCCACTACGCCACCGCCCCGAAGGACTTTAGTGGTGTATTTTTTAGCCTTCTGTATCCAGTGTTAGTCTCATAAAATAAATACAGATTATGACAAGTGGTACGAACCCACTAACATAATCCAGTTGTCAAAAATCCACCTGACACTGAATATAAAGGCTCTAGAAATATACCACTAAATTCCTTCAGTGGTGTAGTGGATATAGTAGTTGGTTATACAAGAGTTAGTATCATCTAGTGGTCATGAGTTCGATCCTTGGACTTGGTAGTATGTTTACCAAATTCTAACATGAAAGAACAATCATTGATTTCACAGAATATTTCACAATAATCAACGAGATAATCCACATCAGCCAATCTATGAACACCTGATGATGACCAGAGTGTACTTGGTCGAAAGATGAGAACAAAAGTTCGAAATAATTGTTACAAACTTTTCTCCTCCGGCAATTTACACAAATTCGCTCGGTGTGCTATGAGTTTTTTCCTCTTGCCTTTACTCTGTCCTGTGAGTTCCAAATCTTCCAAGACCTCTTTCCTCGTTTTCCCTCTTTTTTCTGTCGTGTCTCTTTAGGACGTTAGCTATCGTGGTTCTTCACAATTTCCTCTCTTTTACAGCTCTTAATAAACTTTCTCTTTTTACTGTCTCTACTAAAACTTGCACCGTCATCCTTCTACTCAAGTTCGCTAGCTGGTTTATTCCTCTGTCTTTTTGTTTTTAATTATCCCTGTCAGTATCAGATTTTCTAAGCCCTCTTTCCTCATTCTTTTTTCTATGTGCTGTGTTCCTTTAGGACGGTGGATATCATGGTTTTCCACATTTTCCTCTCTTTTGTAACCATTATTATTCCTCAATTTATCCAAGCTCGCTAAATTAGAAATGCATTATTTTCCGCTGTCCCTCTTGCCTTCAATCTCTACTGTGAGTGTCAGAGTTACCAAGCCTTCTATATTATGCACCCTAAAAAATTCAACTGTTTATTCCTGACATCAAATATCATTTTCCTTTTTGTTTCCATTTTCTTTCTAACTTCCTCGTTGCTCACAAATTTAGACCTTGGTATCCTCAGCATCTTTCTGTAGAACCGCATATCTGTTGTTTCAAGTCTCTTCTTCATCTGGGTGGACTGATATTACGCAAACAACTCAACGTCTATCCTTAGGTAGATCTTCATTTTGCGAATCTCTTGTGAGACTTCCACTTGTTTTACTTGAGTCCCTTCAGGACGTTCATAGGACAGTGCGTTTACCTTGGTATCCTCAGCATCTTTCTGTAGAACCGCATATCTATTGTTTCAAGTCTCTTCTTCAGCTGGGAGGACTGATATTACGCAAACAACCCAACGTCTTTTCTTAGGTAGATCTTCATTTTGCGAATCTCTTGTGAGACTTCCACTTGTTTTACTTGAGTCCCTTCAGGGCGTTCATAGGACAGCGCGTTTTCGTCAAAGAAACTGGAATAAGAAACGTGATATTTATGTTCAGAATGTTATCAGAAAAAGGTAATACAAATGCAGAAGAACGTTTACCTGTCTTTCAGAGATTATGCAAAGGCGTTCAACAAAGTACGCTACAAAGACTTGTGACGATAAAAAAAAATATTGTTAAAGATTTTTCTTTGATCACAGTTTTAGTTGCTTGAATCTGGAGGAAATGCCATAGACTCCCGGCAACCTCAACATATACGGAAAAGGCATTAGAATAACCCAGAACCTATACTGGCAGCAAACAGCTATTCATGCTCAGAATGTTTTCAGGAGGAGCAATACAAATGCAGAAGGACGTCTACCTGTGTTCTATAGACGACGCAAAGACGTTCGACAAAATACGACACAGACTTGTCAAAGATGCTCGGCAACCTTAACATATTCGGGAAAGATATAAACTTATTTATAAATGGAACTTTGTGTGTGTATATATATATATATGTGTGTGTGTGTGTGTGTCCGTTTCCTATAGACTCTGAAACGGCTGAACTGATTTTCTTGAAAATTTACACAGTTGTACTATAAGCGTCTGCGAGTGTTCTTAGATAGGTTTTGTGTCAAGGTATCCCCGATAAATACCGAAAATCGATAATCGAAAAAATCGGGTTATAGAAGGAGTGGTCCGATTTGAATCAAATTTGATACACTCATAGACAAAGACATAAGAAACGAGATTCAAAAGTTTCAAAGTTTCAGTTCTTACAATAGCGCAGAAAATCGATAATATATATATATATATATATATATATATAAAAGGCAAGATGTTTGTGTGTGTCTGTTTATCTGCCTGTATGTCTGTATTTTTTCAGCCCTTTTATTTTAGTTTTTGCTTCGGGTTTGGCTCTAAGTAGGTATAATTGTAGTTCTTAGTCTCAGCCATGATACTATTTACTCAGAGGACTTATTTAGCCTTCAAAATTCAGTTTACGACGAAAACAAGTTATTTGATATCGATACGAGGAAATCAAAATTTGACATTCATTTTTCTTTCAGTCTACGGTTTCGCTTTAACTGAAAACAACTATTGCTTTTTAGTCTTTCGTTCCAACGTCCAAAGAGTCTGAGCTCCAGGACCATGGATTAGTTTTAAAGCTTTCATTACACCCGAGCAACGCCGGGCTATACTGATAGTATTAGAATAATCAAGAACCTATAGTGGCAGCAAACTCAGAATGTTATCAGAAGGATCAATACAAATGTAGAAGGATCTCTACTAGATGTAAGCTGCCTGCATACGAACAGGAAGCAAGTTCAGTAGATATACAAGCATAGAAAGGGGCGTAAGACAAGAATGTGTCTTTTCACCCGGTCTTTTCAACCTATAAAGTGAGATAATTCTGTGAGCCCTAGAAGTCATACGAGGATTCGTCACTGGCGGTCATAATATGAAAAATATTATATACGCAGATGATACAGTGCTGATAGCAGACACGGAAAGAAAACTACAAGACCTCCTCCAGAAGATGGCTCAAGAAAGCAGAAAGAAAGGACTACATATAAACGACAAGAAAACTGATTGCAAGGCTATTAGTAAAAAGAGGAACCCCAAATACAGGCCTGGGATACTGAACTCAAGCATGTACAGAAATTTAGAAACCTTGATACCTTAAATATAAGGACAGCTTGGGTTTTATAGCCTTGGTTTTCAACCAGTTTGCCGCAGAAAATAATGGTAACCTACTGCGGGAAAATCTTCTGCCCGGTCAGTCATGTTTCTTTCGTGTATCACGTATGGGGCTTAATTGACTGATTACCTGATATTACCTGATATTAATATATCCACAACTAATTATGGAAATATGTTTGGTTTTATATGATTTCTACAAGCAGAAGTTTATGTATATCTTTCATGATCAAAGAGGAATAGGCGTTGCAACCGACGTTATAACAAGAAGATAAAAAAAAACTTTCGAAAATTATTGTTTTCTATAAGAAGTTGTTTATGTATAATATCTTTAATAACCAAAGAGGAACAGGCGTTGCAACCGACGTTAAAAAAAAAGAGACCTTCAAAAATTACCTTTTTCTAAAAGCAGTAGTTTATGTATAATATCTTTTTTACCGCGAAGTTGTAAAAAACACCAAGTTGGAAAACTGGCGAGGGATATTCTTTATGAAGGTGAATGGGCCTCTCTTAAGCCGTGGTAGGCAACCCATCTAGTGATGGTGTCACGATAAAAACACCCTTGGTAGCTCTGGCGAAGCATCAAGTATTCAGCTACTGACAAGATTTTGAATCTCGGCCGAGGCCGAAAAATGATGATGATGATGATGATGATGCTATCAGAAAGGGCAATACAAATGAAAAACGATGTGTACTTATGTTTTATAGACTATGCAAAGGCGTTCGACAAAGTATGCCTCAAAGAATCGATAGAAATGCTCAATAACCTTGACACATTTGGGAAAGACATTAGAGTAATCAAGAATCTCTACTGGCAGCAAACCGCCTGCATACGGACAGGAAACGAATTCAACAGATATACAAAGATAGAAAGGGGCGTAAGACAAGGATGTGTCTTTTCACCGGATCTATTCAACTTGTACAGCAAAACCATTCTAAGGTCCCTAGAAGTCATGCCAGGATTCGTCATCGGTGGCCACAACCTGAACAGTATAAGATACGCAGGATCCCGAAATGTCAGCTACAAGCTGGGGATATTAAATCAAGCAGGTACAGAAATTTAAATAGATTTCAAATAAAATTTCTCGAATATTCAATAAATCCAGACGAAAAACCTCCAACAACTGCCATCAGTGACAACATTCCTGCAGCTTTTGCAGCCACATCCCCAAATGTAACGTCTTGTATTCTTTTGGGACTGTACGATCCAGACAAGATGGGGTCAGGTAGTGTGGGCAGAGAGTGAGGTCATGTAGTGTGGGCAGGGAACAGACTCCGTATAGCATCGACAGTCTAGAAGGAAAACTGCTCTGTGGTGCAGTGGATATCGGCTCAGATCGAGAAATCGGGGAGCTCGAATTCCAGCTGAATCCATTGCATTCACTTACGCACAAAAACCCTCGGGAAAAGTATTAATCCGTATCTTCCCTACAGCTATGGGTTAAATAGGACAGATTGGGTTCTATAGACTTGGCTGGCAACCAGTCTACCGCAGAAAGCAATGGCAACCTACTGCGGGATAATCTTCTGCCCAGTCAATCATGTCTCTTTCAAGACATGAGCGCCCAAGCGTGTTTCACGTATGACATTTAACTGACTGACTGTCTAGTTTCAACGACCCGGGTGCAAAAGGAACTACAACTGTGAGGTGGAAGGGAGTGCTGATCAAAGTGGCGTAACATGCACTACATGAATAAATGAATGAATAAATGAAATCAAGAAAAGACTAAAATTTGACAGATGAGGGGGGTATTCTTAAAAATGAATGCTATTTTACATTTTTTACCTTGCAGGTCTGGTGGTTCGTGAGCCTGTTTATATCCGATGCAAACATTTTCGTCGTCAACGTCAGGAAGTTGCGAACAATTCAAATATTTCGGCCAACGGAAACGGTAAATCTCGACAAAAACTTGGCAACGTTCTTTAAATGCTGCAAAATAAAAAAAAAATTTAATGGCATCATTAGTGTCACATTAGTTTTATTTTAATATATATATATATATATATATATATATATATATATATATATCTAGTGAGGAATGACAAACCCGTAAAAACGGAGAGTATATTCTTAAAAAAGTATTTAATTAATATGAAATATTAAATAGATAGAAATAGAGAGCTTAGTGGATATTGACCAGAGCAATATAAAATATAGAAAACAAAATTCAATGCCTAATTAAACGCTTCTAAATCCAAAATTTATTTCGGCAGTTGTAAAATTACAAACTGCTTTTTCAAACCCTAAAAATAAAATGTTACCTTTAACTCAGAATATTAACCCTCTAGGGCCATTCGTATCATATTTGATACAGTAATTCCCTATAAGGAAACATTTGGTATTTCCCTATAAGGAAACATTTGGTATTCATTGACTGAGCAGTCAGTACTGCTTTCATTTGAAATTTATAAAATATTTCTCTTAAAAAATTTTTCAGGATAATATTTCTTTCAAGGCTTGTTTTCGTACTGTATCAAATATGATACGAATGGCCCTAGAGGGTTAAGGCTTCTACTGGGCATAAAGTGGGGGATCAGTTCTATATTGTTATGAAGTAATAAACTGATCCCCCACTAATTACTACTTATTAATATAAGATGATACGAATGGCCCTAGAGGGTTAAGGCTTCTACTGGGCATAAAGTGGGTGATCGGTTTTCTATTGTCATGAAGTAATAAACTGATCCCCCACTAATTACTACTTATTAATATAAGATGATACGAATGGCCCTAGAGGGTTAAAAAATATTGCACAGAGAGGAAATAAGTTTAGGTGAAGGGTAAAGGTGTATACAGTTAAGCATTTGAATAACAGATACCGAAAGTTTAACTGTATACATTTTTACCCTTCACCTAACATCATGGAAAATTTGGGGATATTCTAAGTTAAACGTAACATTTGATATTCTAAGTTAAACGTAACATTTTTTTTTTTTTGTGTTTGAAAAAAGTTCCAAATAAATTCTGGAATTTATAACTGCTTAGTTATATGTTGAATTTTCTCTACACTTTATACATAAATATAAACAGCCCTGACGAGTGAGAACATCACAACGGTGTCCTCACGAAACTTCAAAGTCGGCATAAATCTGCTCTTTTAAAGATACAAACTCTTTGTACCTATCACTGTTCGATCTAAACCCCGATATCGAGCACTTTATGATAAAATACCTGCTTATCAAAATATATTTTATCAGTAAAACCACTGAAAAATAATAATCTTGGTGCTAAATATTATATCGACTAAACCATATATATATATACATATATAAGAAAAAAGATTGTTATTTTTTTCTTTTAGTAGTTTTGCTGATAACAAGTATTTTGTTCAGAAGTTTTTTATCGTAAAGTGCTCTATATCGGGGTAGAGATAGAGCCTTGATAGGTTTAATGTGTAGAATTTGTCATTTTAACTGAGCAGAGTCATACCGACTTAGAAGTTTCGCCAAAACGCCGTCATGAAATCGCCACTCATCAGGACTGGGAATTGTCTTATTTGCAATTGGTTGTTATTTTTTTTTTTTTCAGGCCATTCCCCCAAATTATCAAAAAACAAGAAGCTCTCTATAAATAAGAAAAACCCAGGAACATAACATCAAAAAAAAAAATATAAAAAATAAAAAAAACAGCCCTTATCTGTGACATCATAACGGTGTCTATACGAAGCTTCCAAGTTAAAGTGGCAAATTCTTAACAATAAACCTATATATATATATATATATATAGAGAGAGAGAGAGAGAGAGAGAGAGAGAGAGATTTATGTGAGTTGAACATATAGATTAAAATCTGACAAGCAAGAATAAATAAAGAAGTAAGAAATGTGATTTTATATAACATGTTTCAGTTTTATTAAAGCTTCTTCAGAGATCTGGTTAAAGACAAATGACAGTTTTTTTTATAATTTATAAAAACAACAAAACAAAAACAAAAACAAAAGACATTATACTGAAATGTTGTTTGGGGTTTGATTCTTATTAGCCAGACTCTTATTGTCTCTTTGCGTTTTAAGATTTAAAAACATCATCCCTTGCCTTTAACCAGATCTCTGAAGAAGCTTTAATAAAACTGAAACATGTTAGATTAAAACACATTTTTGCTACTTTCTTCTTTATTTATTTTATCATATATATATTTATATTTATATATATATATATATATATTAAAAATTTTTTCCAAAAACAAAAACAAAGAGACAGTATACTGGAATGTTGTTTGGGGTTTGATTCTTATTGGCCAGACTCTTATTGTCTCTATGCTTTTTAAAATTTTAAAAATCATGTCTTGCCTTTAACCAGATATCTGAAACATGTTAGATTAAAACACATTTTTGCTACTTTATTCTTTATTTATTCTATCATATATATATATATATATATATATATATATATATATATATATATATATGATAGAATAAATAAAGGAGAAAGTAAGAAATGTGATTTAATATAACATGTTTCAGTTTTATTAAAGCTTCTTCAGAGACAATTACAAAGCTAGAGAAAGGAAAGGAACAAGATACACGGGGTGATGTAGAAAGGGCTGGAGCTAAGTGGATAAGAGATGGGAATTGACTTTGCATTTAAATTTCTGGAGGTTGTAGTCGTCAGAAAAGCAAGTATATGGAAGGGAATTCCACAGGCAGAAAGCGCAAGAAAATAAGATGCTAGAGTAGAATTGTCATCTGCATTTGGTAGATCTAACTGCAAAATGGTAGGACCTTGTTGCCAGTCTAGTTGCCCGAGTAAATTTGTGTGGAGGGGGCACCAGTAGCAGAAGTGCAGAAGCCATGAAAATATTTATAGAAGAAACAGAGTGAACCCACCCGCCGATGGGAAATTGGCTGGAGTCGAGCTGCAAGGTAGGGATCAATCACAGTACAGGTTCGCTTTTGGAGCCTGTCGAGAACAGTTAAACTAACAGCAGGGGTGCCTGACCAGATAATTACACCAGTATTCCATGCACGGTCGAATGGTTGATTTATATATTTTCAAGATTTATTCAAGTGGAAAAAAACTTCCTGGTTCGACACAGTGACCCAACATTCCTAGCAGTGGATTTAGCTTTTGATTCAATGTAATGATTCCACTTGAGTTCAGAAGAAAGGGTAAGGCCGAGGAGGCGCAGTGTATTGCTTTCAGGGAGACTTGCTTGGTCCATGCTTATGGGTTGCAGGAGAGATTGCCTGTGATGGTTGACAGATAGGAGTTTCATTTTAGAGGCAGTGAAATTTACGAGCCACTTCTTACCCCAATCCACCACTGAGTGGGGGTCCTTTTTGAGATCAGCAGAGATTGTAGATGTTAACCCAACAGTAATATAAACAAAACATGTGTAGCTGTTTCTCTTTTGAAGAATAATAAATTATTCCATTATGACATTATTTTAATAGTTTTATATTTTTTAAATTTATTTATTAATTTTAAAATAATTTTCACAAAATGGTAAAATCAACGCAGCATAGCATTGAAATGCGGGCAGAAATTAAAATTTCATTAAAAGAAGGCCAGTCTCAAAGACTAATTACCAGGTCGATGCAAAAGTTTTTGCCGGTTTGTAAAAGGAGTATTTTAAATCATTGTAATTTATTTTATGCATCTTGTTATTACTTAAACATATTACCATAATTAATTTATATTTTTTTTTCTTTCAGATTATTAAAGCATCATTCATATTTTACTGCAATATTCTCACCCATGTTTTACAGAGAACCTGCGACAACGTATTTCTTGTTGTGAATCTTTGCTTTCACCACACCTTCAGACACCATTTTTGGGTAGGCTGGTCACAGGTGATGAGAAGTGTCATCTTGCCCCATCCTGCATATTCTTCTGACCTAGCTCCCTCGGATTATCACTTATTTCGAGGATTACAAAACCATTTAGATGGCCTAGGTTAACATCACGAGAGGAGATTGAACATGAGTTAGATTCATATTTCACATCAAAACCTAAAGAATTTTACAAGCGAGGCATTTATAAGCTCGTTGACAGACGGAATCAAGTTATAGAGAGCAAAGGTCATTATTGTTATCAATAAAGATTTTCAAAAACACATTTTTTTTTTTACTTTCAAGATGAAATTTTAAATCGGCAAAATCTTTTGCACCGACCTGATACTTGAAGATTTCTAGACAGGATGCAATATTTGTTACAAAGCAATTAGACATTGGTGCAAATTCTCACAGAAAAAAAGGGGTGAAGTTCTAACAATGGCAAATGATGGAGAAAGATAAATATGTAGTTCCAACAGTTAACAATGGTGGTGGCTATGTTATAGTGTTGGGGTGTTTTGGAGGGAAGAGGGCTGGAGAGTTGATTCAGATCTGACGAATTATGAATAAAAAGAACAATATCATTCGACTGAAGAAAATTACCTTTCAAAAAAAAAAAAACGAAACAAAGCACTTTTTAAAATTATGTTTAAATTACCTTGTAAAAACAAGAAGAAAACTTTCGAAATTACGACTTGGGCGCCTCAATTTCCTGACCTCTCTACTGTTACGTGGATGCATTTATATGTAAGAAATATTAATAAATTCAACAAAAAATATTAAAATCTATAGTAAGGGATTCTACTGACTCCTACTTGTTATTACAAAATAGCTTTAATTTATGAAGTAGTTATTAAGTAGAAAAATTAGAAATGGAACGTTTCGAAGATTCTATAATATTCCAGTATAATCTTGATAATTCAAGATGATTCGAGAAATATGCAAATTAGGTGTTAGCCCCAATAAAAAACCGTTTTGAGAAGACTGTAGTTAGTTGTTAAATGCATTTGCTGACTTAATTAAGTACTGGATTAATTGGATAGGAGTTTGAAGGGAATAACTAAAGCGTGAGAGTGAGCTTTTTCTGTGCTTGAAGAAGCTTAGGAAGGTAAATCATTTACATTTTCTTCTAATAATTGTTTCTTACAGGTTGTCGTAATATTTATGAAAACAAAACATGATTTTGTTGCATAATTTTTTTGTAGTTAAAAGTTTAATTTTTGTCAAAATAAAAGCAAATACACTGTAGTAACTGAAATTTCATATCTTACTTTAAAACAATACAAAAATTTCTTATTTTAAGGGGATTTAAAGAAAATAAACACATGGTAACCCTTAATCGATGGATGCTAAGGCTATCATGGACAGAGCAATTGAGCAACGAGGAAGATTTTATGAAAATAGGAACCATTAAAATAGGAAATTATGCTAACATTCAGAAAGAGACAGATAAAATCCGAAAAAGTCTAGGAAATACCAAAAGATGTCTTCCAGAAAGAAAGAAAAGTATTAACCCTCTAGGGCCATTCGTATCATATTTGATACAGTATGAAAACAAGCCTTGAAAGAAATATTTTCCTGAAAAATTTTTTAAGAGAAATATTTTATAAATTTTAAATGAAAGCAGTACTGACTGCTCAGTCAATGAATACCAAATGTTTCCTTATAGGGAAATACCAAATGTTTCCTTATAGGGAAATACTGTATCAAATATGATACGAATGACCCTAGAGGGTTAACTAGATGGCCGAGTGCTAGATGGCCGTTAACCCTCTAGGGCCATTCGTATCATATTTGATACAGTATGAAAACAAGCCTTGAAAGAAATATTTTCCTGAAAAATTTTTTAAGAGAAATATTTTATAAATTTCAAATGAAAGCAGTACTGACTGCTCAGTCAATGAATACCAAATGTTTACTTATAGGGAAATAGCAAATGTTTCCTTATATGGAATTACTGTATCAAATATGATACGAATGGCCCTAGAGGGTTAAACATCGAAAAATTTACTTGGACGTAAAAGAGTGTTGAAATGCTACTTCATGTCTAATCTTTTACGTGGCATTATAAGCAATGCTGTCTCCTTACAAATGAAAACAAGACATGAAGCGATATAGATGTGGTCCAAATGAAAAAAGCTGAAAATACCGCAGGTAGAACATGCGAGCAAACTTTAACAGGAAGTACAAAGAAAATTATATTTACAATCAAAAAGAGGCAGTTGAAATTTCTCGTATAGGCAATGAGGAAAACATTCCAAAAGCATAGACAATCACATCTACCTCCCATTAGCATGGGACAGGCTAGCCTCCCAGAGAGTAAAATACTACGCCTCCTTGGCCTTACACTCTCGGCGAACCTCAAATGGAATGACTATATTGAATCCATTGCCAAATCTGCTGCTATGAAAGTCGGCTCCCTGTGCAGGGCCCGGAAATTTTTCCCACCTGAATCTATTCTGCACATATACAAATCTACCATCCGCCCGTGTATTGAATATTGCTGCCATATCTGGTCGGGTGCCCCTGCTGCTCTCCTCGGGCTTCTTGACAAAATACAAAGGAGGATCTGTAACGTGGTTGATACTGACTTGGCAGACCGGCTGCAGCCGCTCTCTCACCAGCGTGATGTGGCTTCCCTGTGCCTCTTCTACAAGTACTTTTATGGCTTCTGCTCCGATGAGCTTAGATCACTGGTGCCGCCTAAGCAGGAATTTACACGAGATACTAGATTAGCAACTAGGTCCCACCCTTTTACAGTTAAACAAATAAGATGTAACCGTAAATTCTACTCCAACAGCTTCTTTTCTCGCGCTTCCCGCCTGTGGAACTCCCTTCCACAACTCTGCTTTCCCGACAGTTACAATCTCCAAGTGTTTAAATGTAGGGTCAATAGACACCTCCTATCACACTAACTCCCAATTATTCTCAGAACACTCTCATCTACCCAACCCTCATTCTCGGTATCCTTACCCGCCTATCACCCACCCTCTGACATTTCCTATATTTAATCATCATCATTTCTCCACTCTATGTAGCCCCCTGCGCAGTAGTGGCAGTGAAATACCTTGCTCGGGGTGAAACGCTTATAAAAAAAAAATTTAAAACGGAAAGGAATTAATGAAAGCAAAGTAAACAGGAGGAAATCGCTAGAACCAATTTAAGGAACTTCTGTGAATAAACAGCGAAATCGGAACAAAGAGGGTTCAATGTTAGTTCGAGCATCAAAGACTGTGAAGAATCATGATGAACCATATCCTGAAATAACACAGAAAGGAAAAAGAAGCATACGCATGAGAAACGAAAACAATGAATGTGGTATTTTTCAGCGCGCTCTCCTCGCAACAGAATGGAAGACAAGGTCACTTTAAAGTGAGTTTAACGTCAAAACCGTAGAAAAATTCGCTCAGACCCGTTCGGCACTTCCCCTTTTTGGTACGCCCAAATTATTAAACATACTATCGAGACAGGTGTAAATGGTTGCGTCATCAGCATAGAAATCAAAATGGAGCCATCAGGAAGGTCATGAAAAACAAAGTAGAACCAAGGATAGAGCCCTGGGGCGGGGACACCTGCATAAGTATCAAAGGATCTAGAGGAGTGGCTGTTTAGGACTACATTCATTTTACAATTTGATAAGTAAGACTGAATAAGTTTAAAAATTTGTACGGAGATACCATAACCTTTTAAATAGTGAAGCAAACTGGTGTGTCAAAAACCCTGCCAAACGCTGTCAAGCAACACCATTCTTATCAAAACTTGATAGATTTCTTCCGCAATAATAGTCAATTCATCAGAAGGTAATCTAGAGAAACGAAGGCCATATTACTTCTTTAAAAGAAGTCCCTGCGATATGAAATCTTTAACTAATCCAGCATTCATTAGGACCTCTAGTAGTTTACCAAAAACAGATAAAAGGCTAATAGGCGGGATTGATGGAAGCTGTCTGACGGTTTACCTGCGTTCTTAATAACTGGAGCAACAGGCGAGGATTTCCAACTTCCAGGAAAGCAAGAAGCAGTGAGGTATTTATACAATTTAAAAAGAACAGGAACCGATTCGCGAGCTCATTTCTTAAGAACAATCACAAGCATACCCCCATATTCATATGCTTAGTGTGAGTCCAGAAACGATGGCAAGGTTATCTGCATCTCAATCAACAGCGACCCAGTTCTAAGGATGAAGTATTGGGAAAGGTATTAATCCGTCTCTTTCCTCCAGTTATGGGTTAAATAACAGGACAGATTGGGTGCTACAGCCTTGGTCGGCAACTAGTCTACCGCAGAAAGCAATGGCAACCTACTGCGTGATAATCTTCTGCCTAGTCAGTGATGTCTCTTTCGAGACATGATCGCCCAAGCGTTTATCACGTATGGCACTTAACTGACTGATTCTCCTTCATCCAAAGATGTTAAAGCGGGTCATTTATTGCCAACTAAATTTTTATTTTATTGCTGGTAATACTTTTTTCTTTCCACAATTTATTGTTGTTTTTTTATATAAGTTTTGTGCCTAGTAATACGTTTTTCTTTTCGAGTATCAAGATTCATTGGGGTTTTTTTAAGGGCAGGGGTCCCAAGTCCTACCCTTGTTATTTAACCCATAACTGGAGAGAAATGACGGATTAATACCTTTCCCAAGGGTACCAGTGCTTAAGTGAATGCAGGGTATTCATCTGGGATTCGAACTCGGCTCACCGATTTCTCTTTCCGAGCCGATATCCACTGCACCACAATGCACACCCGTCACTAAACGCTTACAGCACATGGTATTCCCAAACGGTCACCCAACTAAGTACTGACCAGGAACAATGTTACTTAACTTCGGTGATCAAGCGAGAACCGGTGTATTCAAAGTGATAGGCCGGAAGTCGAAGCAGAAAGGAACAATAAGATTTGATGATAAAAAAAACCCCACACCCTTAAGGACTAATACAGGGATAAAAATATTAAGAACCACAAGGAATCGGAGCAAGTGGAAGTCCACGATCGGCTACACCCTGAAAAGACACAGCACATGACAAAGAGAGAAGTACTTTGTCAAGATCTAAACTTATTTATAAACGGAACTTTGTCTGTCTGTGTATGTGTGTGTTTGTGTCCGTTACCTATAGACTCCAAAATGGCTGAACCGATTTTCTTGAAAACGTACACAGTTGTACTATAAGTGTCTGCGAGTGTTCTTAGTTAGGTTTTGTGTCGAGGTACCCCCGATAAATATCGATAACCGATAAGTGAAAATATCGGGTGATAGAAGTGGTCCAATTTTAATCAAATTTGATACACCCATAGACATAAGAAACGATATTCAGAAGTTTCAAGGTTGCAGTACTTAAAATAGTGCAGAAAACCGATAATATATATATATAAAAGACAAGATGTTTGTGTGTGTGTCTGTTTATCTGCCTGTATGTCTGTATTTTTTCAGCCATTTTATTTTAGTTTTTGCTTCGGGTTTGGCTCTAAGTAGGTATGAATGTAGTTCTTAGTTTCAGCCATGATACCATTTACTCAGAGGACTTATTTAGCCTTCAAAATTCAGTTTACGACGAAAAAAAGTTATTTGATATCGATACCAGGAAATCAAAATTTGGCTTACATCCATTCATTTTTCTTTCAGTCTACGGTTTCGCTTTAATTGGAAACAACTATTGCTTTTTAGTCTTTCGTGCCACGTCCAAAGAGTCTGAGCTCCAGGACCATGGATTAGTTTTAAAGCTTTCATTACACCCGAGAAACGCCGGGCTATACTGCTAGCATATATATATATATATATATATATATATATATATATATAGTAGGTGCGATTGGTAAATTGTCGCAATTATTTTATTATTTTAAATATTCTTTATACTGAGTCTGAGCTCCAGGACCATAGCCCAGCTTTCATTATACACGAGCAACGCTGGGCTATACTGCTAGTGACGTATAAGGCGAATAGGCTAATACACAAGAAGCAACAAGGCATTTATTGCGGAAATTAGAGAAAAGAGAAGCCAGTTTAGGAGCACATTTCTTGGAGACTATTACAGAGATGCCATCCAGTCCGCGTGCTTTCTGAGGAGTCAGTTCAGAGATGATAAGAGTAACCATAGAAGGAGTAAAATCACTCACTAGAGACTCAGTTCTAAGTGAAAAATCAGGTAATGGTGCTCCTGATGAGTCAAGAGTATAATCTGAACATTTTGTTTCATCTGTAGAAAGCGTTAACACCTCAAATTGAGTAAAGGAAGGAGGGATAGATGGCTTACAATTATAATTTGCATCAAGAAAAGACATTGAGGTTTTTGGGACACGTAATGAGGAATGTGGATATCGGCTCGGAACGTGAAACCGGGGAGCCGAGTTCGAATTCCAGTTGAATCCATTGTATTCACTTTCGCGCAAATACCCTTGGGAAAGGTATTAATCCGTCTCTTCCTTCCAGTTATGGGTTAAATAGCAGGACAGACTGGGTTCTATAGCCTTGGTCGGCAACCAGTCTACCGCAGAAAGCAATGGCAACCTACTGCGGGATAATCTTCTGTCCAGTCAGTCATGTCTCTTTTGAGACATGATCGCCCAAGCGTGTATCACGTATGGCACTTAACTGACTGACTGAATATAATAATTGAAATACTGATTAAGGCTTCTACTGGTCATAAAGTGGGGGATCGGTTTTCTATTGTTATGAAGTAATCAGCTGATCCCCCATAATTACTACTTAATAATATAATACATCTCTTTTTTTCTCTAGCCATGAATCAAATAACAGGACAGATTGGGTTCTATAGCCTTGGTCGGCAACCAGTCTACCACAGAAATTAATGGCAACCTACTGCGGGATAATCTTCTGCCCAGTCAGTCATGTCTCTTTCGATACATGATCGCCCAAGCGTGTATCACGTATGGCACTTAACTGATTGAATGAGGAATGTGCGTAATTGCGGACTTGCGTTGTAATGCAGTGGACATCGTCTCGGGACGAGAAATCGGGAGAACTATGTTCGAATTTCAGTTGCATTCATTTACGCGGAAATATCGCCTAAGCGTGTATCACGTATAGGATCCAGTTGAGAGATGATACCAGAAACCATAAGAGTTACATGTAAATCTCTTTAATAGAGACTCAGTTCTAAGTGGAAAGCCAGGCAAGGATACTTCTGCTGAGTAAAGAGTAGCGTTTAAAGCTAATTTACGGGCGAAACCGTTTTTCTTTATCAGCAGATGTTAAATCTTCAAATTGATAGAGGAGATAATTAGAAAATTGAAGTCTTTTGATAGTTGATAGTGTGGTTTATTTCTAATTTAATAATTCTGCTTGTTCCTTTCTTAGTTACGTAGTTCCTCCGTCCGTTACGCCACTGAAGAAAGATAACACACTTACTCTCTACACTAGCTGTTCCTTCCTCTCTATCTTTTTATAATTTATAAACGCTACTCTCCTTAGCCTTTCTCTCACCTTTGTCAAACAAAAGGGTAGTAAAGAGTGAGAGAGTAGGAGAAAAGAGCCTATAGCATTACCGTAGCAGTAGCAGCTTAAGCTAGTGGTTGTAGCAGTAATTGTGTGTATATGTGTGCGTACTGTAAAATATAGTAACAATAGGTAGGTTTGTTGTCGTATCCCGCGACCTAAAAACAAAATATCTGGCCTCTACACCACTGGCCATTACTCAGTTGGTCTTTTCTGATTACAATGGACACAGGAGCCATGATTTTCAGTAATAAAGAAAACATTTTCCCTTTCAAAATCTCTCACAAAATAGTATACAATATTTTGGTTATGGTCTGTGCATACGCCGTTTAATATAATATAAGATTACAGTAAAGTAGCTTCTATGGACATTACTTTTATAGATATTTTGATGAAATTGCACTCTGTGTTTTCGTTATTTTATTATCGAATACCTTTATGTTTGAAGACATTACTATCATTTATAATATGACAAAGTAAAACATTTTTAGAGTAAGTCATATTTAACCTTCCGTGGAAATTCCAAGGGTTCAGCTAGTAGGTATAATTCTACTCCAGAGAAAATTTGATGAATGTTTTGTTTCAAAAGATGTTTACATGTTGTCATGACGGCATCCCTGACAGACTGAATGTACTCTTTCAACCATTACTTATACCTCCCCTCACACGAGGTGGGGAGAAGTAGCCTGAGGAGAGCGCCCTCAGAACGGCCGGAAATCAGCCGAGAGTCGGTCTACACACACTGCTACCTTAACGACCATTACGAGTCCCAGTTCTATGGCGAGGGTCGAATCATAGTATTCCACACTAACACGTATTATCGTTTCTACTAACCTAGTTCCAACTATTGTATTCTTTCGGTATTTAATATATATTTGTATATTCCTATTTGGTTGGTTTTACGTTATTCTTACCGGACCTTTAACCGGCTCCACGACACATGTATGATCTTCTATAATGAAAATCGCCAATCATTTAAAATGATAAAAACTGTATTTTCAGCGAAAATTTTTTTAATATCCGAGAAGCATTGTACTTAATCATTGTTTTAGCATTTGGTTATGTATGAAAGAGTGTGTGAGTGAATAAGTGAGAATGAACAAAAATTTTATAGAAACGTCATTTTCATCATTAAATTAAGTAGCTTATTTAGGAAAACAACAATCATGTGTTCCGCGGGTCGCAGTTTGACCCTGGCTGTTGTCAGCAATGGAAAGGATAAAAAATCAACCGTAAAAAAACTGACCTTGACATAGACTCCGACAGGGTGGAATGATATGATGAGGAACGGTCCCATTCCAATTACATTTCGGTAAGTAAATGGCACAACCGATAAGTAACACGTGACTATAGCAGTGTGTATACATTTCGATCATGCCGAATATTTTTAAGGTTTTATTGGTTGCTTCTTCAGAAATGTCACCATTTAAATTTGGAAAGCTGGTGTAACTGTATCCAACGTCTTGACATACATCTCCTTGGATTTTCGTGCAGGTTCCGGCTATTCCAGGTGATCCATAAAAGTTGGACGTTAAAAACAGGAAGTAAGAAAAGAAAATAATTGTTTATAATTCCAGCATGTATTAAAATATAAAAGTTGTAATAAAAACACATTTATTATCAAAAAGAGGTTTGGACTAATGGATGGAGGCTCGGACTGGAGAATTGGAGTTTGAATTCCAGTCGAGTTCATAGCATTCAATAATATCAAAACCCTTTCTCCTCCTAGCTATGGATAAATAGAAGGATGTCATAAAACTATTTATGGTAACCCACTAAAAATGTGCGTTGGTGTGCAGTGGATATCGGCTTGGAACGAGAAACCGAAGAGTCGAGTTCGAATTTCGGTTGCATTCACTAACGCTCTTGAGGAAGATATGAATCGGTCTCTTCTCTCTCCAGCTATGAGATAAATAGGAGGACAGATAAGATTCTGCAGCCTTGGTTGTCTACCAGTCAACCGCAGAAAGCAACGGCAACCTACTGTGGGGAAAACCTTCTGCAGAGTCAGTCATGTCTCTTTCAAGACTTGATCGCCCAATTGGGTATCACGTATGGCTCTGAACTGACTGACTGAATATATGAAAGTCGGTTCTCTGTGTAGAGCCCGGAAGTTTTTTCCGTCTAAATCTATCCTGCACATTTACAAATCTACCATCCGCCCGTGCATTGAATACTGCTGCCATATCTGGTCGGGTGCCCCTGCTGTTCTCCTCGGGCTTCTCGATAAGGTTCAGAGGAGGGTCTGTAATGTGATAGATACCGACTTGGCAGACCGCCTGCAGTCTCTCTCCCACCGGCGAGACGTGGCTTCCCTGTGTCTCTTCTATAAATACTTTCACGGCTTCTGCTCCGATGAACTTAGATCACTGGTGCCCCCTAAATACGAATTTGCTCGAGATACTAGATTAGCAACTAGATCCCACCCTTTTACAGTGAAACCGATAAAATGCAGCCGTAACTTCTACTCCAACAGTTTCTTTCCTCGCACTTCCCGACTGTGGAATTCTCTTCCAAACGATTGCTTCCCCGACGGCTACAATCTCCAGGAGTTTAAATGTAAGGTCAATACACACCTCCTAACACACTAACCTGCTCCCATTCTATCAAGCACTCTTCCCATCTGCCCGACCCTCATCCTCGCTATCCTTACTCATCTGTCACCTTTCTCCTGACATTCCCTATGTCTATCCACTCCTTCTCTTTACCTTCCCCATGCGCAATAGTGGCAGTGGAATACCTTGCTTGGGGTGAGATGATTAAAAAAAAAAAAAATAGTTCTAAACATGAGTAAAGCATCTACTGGGCAAAACGTGGGAGAATCCGTTTTTTTTTATTATGAAGTAATAAAATGACCCCCGCTAATTACTACTTATTAATATAATAATGTAATATAATTCGACTTCTTTCCTTCTAGCTATGGGTTAAATAACAGGACAGATAGGGTTCTGTAGCCTTGGCTGGCAACTACAGAAAGTAATAGCAATTTACTGTGAGAAAAAATCTTCTGCCCAGTCAGTCATGTCTCTTTCAAGACATGATCGTCCAAGCGTGTATCACGTATGGCACGTAACTGACTGACTGAATATAATAGTTGGAATCTATGTAAAGATGCTACTGAGCATAAAGTGAGGGCTCCTTTTTTATTATGAAGTAATTAACTGATCCCCCGCTCATTACTACTTATTTATAAAATAATGTAATATACTCTGTCTTCTCTCCTTTCAGCTATGGGTTAAATAACAAGACAGATTGCCTTCTGTAGCCTTGGTTGGCAACCAGTATACCACAGAAAGTAATGGGAACCTACTGTGAGAAAAATCTTCTGCCCAGTCAGTCATGTCTCATTCAAGACATGATCGTCGAAGCGCTTAACTGACTGACTAAATATAATAGTTGGAATCTAAGTAAAGATGCTATTGGGCATAAAGTGGAGGATCCTTTTTCTATTATTATGAAGTAATTAATTGATCCCCCGCTAATTAATACTTATTAATATAATAATGTAATATATTCTGTCTCCTCTCCTTTCAGCCATGGGTTAAATAATAGGACAGATTGGCTTCTGTAGCCTTGGTAGGCAACCAGTATACCTCAGAAAGTAATGGCAACCTACTGTGAGAAAAATCTTCTGCCCAATCAGTCATGTCTCTTTCGAGACATGATCGCTCAAGCGTATATCACGTATGATTGGCTGACGAAAAATAATGTTTGAAGTTATAAGAATATGTCGGACGTGGAAAAAAACAGTTTGTCGATTCGTCCAATAATCTTATCTGCATGTTGTGGCTAAAAGCAATACTATATATAATCTAACTTCCTTTCACGATCTGGTGTGAACTGTGAGCGTAATGCATATTTGTATACACGAATGTTTTCCTATTTCATGCGGAAATATTTGCTATAGAAATTATTGGAATTTATTTTAGCATAAATAGCTTTCATCGATATACTCATCAACAATAATTTTCCTAATTACATAGTTGATGAACAAATGCTACATTTCCTTAAAAACCTGAACATGATAAAAACAACACATGGTAATAGCCCAACCAACCCAAACATATCACTCTCTTATATCGTAGCCAAATGCACACCAACTACCAACTAGATGAAAATCTCCTAAAAAACTCATAAACACTAATATCTCTCCGACAGACCCCAACAAAAGAATTAAATTTATCATATATTACGCTAAATCCACAACATCCAACTCAATCGTCCGCAACGACTCCTCCCCCACCGTTAGCGATTTGCAAAAAAACAATGTAGTGTATAAATTCAAATGCCCCTTTCGAGAATGTATCTCTAACAAACTATATAACACCTACATTGGACATACTACTAACTCGTTTTCGCGGAGACTTACCTTGCATTTAAATGAAAATTCTAACATATTCCGACATTTAAAACACCACGGCTATCAACACACACTTCTTAGGAAAACACTTGTTGAAAATACGCATATACTTAGACAAGAAAATAATAAACGAAAACTTAAAATTCTAGAAGCTATCTACATCAAACAGTTTAAACCTAGCCTAAATAAAATAAATTTCGACACCTCTACTAACATACTTCAATGCCTATAATCGACGGGAGAGGTCATAGTTATTATACTTACCCACTACACCATAGTAGTAGCAGTCCCCAGACAAATCCCCTCATGTCACTATACTCTCAATTGACCAAAAACCCACTAACACCATTCCTTCTCGGCCTGCAGCCCCGTGCGACACAAAAAATGGACGTGTTTAATTTTCTCGTATAACTCCACTCTGTTAATAATTTAAATGTTCTATGTTCACTGAACATTAAATGTTCATCCTTTGATAATGGCTTATGTAAGCCGAAAGCTCAGATCTGATAAAAAAATCAACAACTATTGCGATTTCTTGTCGTCTTTCCATGACAACACTATCAAGCTAATCAGATCATACGAACGGATCTTACGCAAAATAAATAGACAGAACTTGTCTATATTATTCAATGAAACCTGTATTAATATATATATATATATATATATATATATATATATATGTTTATATATGGTCGTGTATAATGATATACGCGCTAAAAAATCTGCCTTCTTCTACCGAACGCTCGTAGCCCAGAAGTAGAATCGCCGACTGACGCCAATTCGGCCGGGTTTCAATCCTGGGTTAAAAAGCAATCGGAGTCTAACCGTACTGATTAGCTGTGATACAGCGAGACAGATCTGTCTGCGGATGGCTATATATATATATATATATATTAATCTTCGCAGTTTTTCTGTTCAGACAGTTTTCAATTAATTCTCCTGTTTTCTTTCAAGATTCGTAACTTTTTTATAAAATATTGACGCAGTGATTAATCGTATTTAGTTTTATTTTATTTAAATAACTTTTGTCTCAGAATAAATTAGTACAATAGAGTGTCTAGGTGGATGAAAAATCAATAAATCGATTAAATCTTTCATGTTTAAATTCCACGAATCAAATCTGACAATGTAAACCTGGCTTCTACTCTTGAAAAAGATCTCCGATCAGTAATTAATTGATGCAGGAAATGACTTGTAAATTTTCATACCTCAGAAACGAAACTACTCTACTTAAACCATCACAGACAAATATTCCTGTCCACCATCGATATGGCTGATGCTAATATCCTGAAGAGCAACACTCCTAGTTGGCCTCCCTTTTTCAACCGACTAGATGTGAAACGACTATATCAAATCTATATCTGCGTCTACTACTAGAAAGGTTGGATCACTGTGCCAGACCAGAAGGTTTTTCTCGTCAGAATCCATCATGCATATTTATAAATATACCATTCGTTAGTGCGTGGAATATTGATACCATATCTGGGCGGGTGGTCCTGCTATTCATCTCGAGGTTCTCGTCAGAATCCATCTTTCCTATTTATAAATCTACCATTCGTCCGTGCATTGAACACTGTTGCCATATCTGGTCGGGTGCTCCTGCTATTCATCTCGATGTTCTCGTCAGAATCCATCTTTCACATTTATAAATCTACCATTCGTCCGTGCATTGAGTACTGTTGCCATATCTGGTCGGGTGCTCCTGCTATTCATCTCGAGGTTCTCGTCAGAATCAATCTTTCCTATTTATAAATCTACCATTCGTCCGTGCATTGAATACTGTTGTCATATCTGGTCGGGTGCTCCTGCTATTCATCTCGAGGTTCTCGTCAGAATCCATCTTTCCTATTTATAAATCTACCATTCCTCCGTGCATTGAATACTGTTGTCATATCTGGTCGGGTGCTCCTGCTATTCATCTCGACGTTCTCGTCAGATTCCATCTTTCCTATTTATAAATCTACCATTCGTCCGTGCATTGAATACTGTTGCCATATCTGGTAGGGTGCTCCTGCTATTCATCTCGAGGTTCTCGTCAGAATCAATCTTTCCTATTTATAAATCTACCATTCGTCCGTGCATTGAATACTGTTGTCATATCTGGTCGGGTGCTCCTGCTATTCATCTCGAGGTTCTCGTCAGAATCCATCTTTCCTATTTATAAATCTACCATTCCTCCGTGCATTGAATACTGTTGTCATATCTGGTCGGGTGCTCCTGCTATTCATCTCGAGGTTCTCGTCAGAATCCATCTTTCATATTTCTAAATCTACCATTCGTCCATGCATTGAATACTGTTGTCATATCTGGTCGGGTGCTCCTGCTATTCATCTCGAGGTTCTCGTCAGAATCCATCTTTCATATTTCTAAATCTACCATTCGTCCATGCATTGAATACTGTTGTCATATCTGGTCGGGTGCTCCTGCTATTCATCTCGACGTTCTCGTCAGATTCCATCTTTCCTATTTATAAATCTACCATTCGTCCGTGCATTGAATACTGTTGCCATATCTGGTCTTGTGCTCCTGCTATTCATCTCGAGGTTCTCGTCAGAATCAATCTTTCCTATTTATAAATCTACCATTCGTCCGTGCATTGAATACTGTTGTCATATCTGGTCGGGTGCTCCTGCTATTCATCTCGATGTTCTCGTCAGAATCCAGCTTTCCTATTTATAAATCTACCATTCGTCCGTGCATTGAATACTGTTGCCATATCTGGTCGGGTGCTCCTGCTATTCATCTCGATGTTCTCGTCAGAATCCATCTTTCCTATTTATAAATCTACCATTCGTCCGTGCATTGAATACTGTTGTCATATCTGGTCGGGTGCTCCTGCTATTCATCTCGATGTTCTCGTCAGAATCCAGCTTTCCTATTTATAAATCTACCATTCGTCCGTGGATTGAATACTGTTGCCATATCTGGTCGGGTGCCCCTGCTATTCATCTCGAGGTTCTCGGCAGAATCCATCTTTCCTATTTATACATCTACCATTCGTCCATGCATTGAATACTGTTGCCATATCTGGTCGGGTGCTCCTGCTATTCATCTCGAGGTTCTCGTCAGAATCCATCTTTCCTATTTATAAATCTACCATTCCTCCGTGTATTGAATACTGTTGTCATATCTGGTCGGGTGCTCCTGCTATTCATCTCGAGGTTCTCGTCAGAATCAATCTTTCCTATTTATAAATCTACCATTCGTCCGTGCATTGAATACTGTTGTCATATCTGGTCGGGTGCTCCTGCTATTCATCTCGAGGTTCTCGTCAGAATCCATCTTTCCTATTTATAAATCTACCATTCGACCGTGCATTGAATACTGTTGTCATATCTGGTCGGGTGCTCCTGCTATTCATCTCCAGGTTCTTAACAAAATACAAAGAAGGATCTGCAATGTAATCGGTCCTGACTTGACATCTCGGCTTCAGTCACTTTCTCACCGACGTGACGTGGCTTTCCCCTGTCTTTACTGAAAATATTTTCGTGGCAACTACTCTGACGAGTTCTTTTTGCTGATACCCTGACAACAGGAATTTAAGCGTGCTACAAGATTATCCTCTAGGCCCCACCCTTTTACCTTTTAAATAGTTGAATGTAACCGTCACTTCTACTCCAGTAGTTTTTTTCGCACTTCCTTTTTGTGAAACTCCCTTCTGTTTCGATGCTTCCCTAATAGCTACAATCTTTAAACATTTAAATACGACAATAATTGCCATCTTCTCTTCCCTCTGCACCCTGTATTTTCTCTCACTGTAACCTTCTCCCCCACTGAGCAATAGTGGCGGTACCACCTTGCTTGGGGTGAAATGATTAAGAAAAAAAAATGTACACTACCGTCCATAATTATTACGCCACCCCAGTTTTTAAAAGAAGTGATGTATTTCATACTATTTTTAGTATTTATTGCCAAGTAGATAATTCTAAATAAAAATAGAATGGTTCTTTGCGAAATTGTACAAGGCAATGACGTAAAAATGAACTCATCTGAATCACCCTAAATTTTCTTCATTCTTTCATTGATGAAACTGTAATATAGGTAATTATTAAATAAATATTTATAAATTCATTTGATGCACATGTTATTGTGCAGTATTAACAAAAGAACCATTCTATTTTCATTTACAATTATTCACTTGGCAATAAATACTAAAAATAGTATGAAATAGATCATTTTTTAAAACACTGGGATGGCCTAATAATTATGGCTGGTAGTGTATATAGAAGAACGAATATGGCGATTTACGTTCCATTTAAATTTTTGAAGACTGTAATTATCAGGTAAGTAAGAAATCAGAAGGGATTTCCAAAGATGAGAAATGAGAGAAAAGAAACTGTTAGAGTAGAAGTGATTGTAACATCTATTCATTTCAAGAGTAAAATGGTGAAACCTAGTTACTAATCTAGTAGTAACTTTATATAATATATATATTTATACAACATTTTCTTAAGCGTTGGGGTCGCCTAATAATTATGGCCGGTAGTGTACCTCCCTTCTCACTGATGCAAACAGATTCGCAAAACAAGAACATGCAAGTGAATAGAGCAAGAGATACACCTACAGTTTTCACTCTGTCATCCTTTATGTGACGTTTCCCATTAACAATCATAGCTCTCCACAATTTCTATTTCTTTCTAGCTTTTAGAAACTTTTGTCTATTTGTCATCTTTGATAATCTCTGTTCTACCACCTCATTCTTCTTCTATGTGTCGTGTCCTTTCAAATGAAACTTTTTCTTACATTTAAGAGCACGAGAGAAAGTTCGCTGATTCGACTCTGTGGAAGCAGCATCGCTTATTCTCGCTGTAAATCTAGTGGAAGTAAAATAAGTTTACGTTTAACCAGTTAATGAGTTGATATTTACTCTTCTCCTCAACTTGAGAGAGATGTGACACAAGTTTTCTTTTTAATATGGGAAACATGAGCGCGTACTCCCAGGTCAAACATTATCTATCCACCGCGGTTGATAGGTTCAAAACCGGTCTAAATTTGTCTTTAACTGTTCTTATTCTGTCTTAATTGGTCATTCGGCCTCCCAGCCCGAAGGCCGGAAAACCAGAGTTGCTAAGCCGTTCATGAGTTATGTTTATTTAAACGTTACGCTTCTATTTCCAAAAAAACAAAAAATACAACTCAGTAAATTATCTTTCTTTTCAAAATTGTTCTATTCCGAAAGCGCGTCAAAAATACGGAAAACACTCACGTCTGTAAGGGTTAGGTCGGCACACATTAGATTTGGTCGATTCTGGGAGACTGGAACAATTGATCGGCCAAGAAGCATTACCAAATAGTTCTTTCTGACATTTTTCACGAACCACTGAAAAACGATATTCGATATAAATCATTGTTTTGGATTAGACAGCAATCAAAAGAGAGCGTTAATGAACAAATACAGAAAAACGCGATTTAATTCAACATCTTATGCATCGAATTTTGCTAAACGGGATTTTTTTTTTTTTTTTTTTTTTTTGCTAGTATTTCATCCATTTTATACTCGCATTATATCGCAATTCTCAGGCCTCATACTACGGTCGTTTATAAATACGTCCGCCTATCGTCCGATTCATACTCCTCCCGAATCATTTGAACAAGATTAGAGATTTATCTCTTGTTTCCTGTTTAGGATTAGGTTTCTGGTTAAAAGTCATTTTCTTGTCTTTCCCTTTCAGTAACTTACGTCTTCATGACTTTATTGTCTGGTTTAGGTTGAAAAGATGTGCGTCGTGGTGCAGTGGATGTCGACTCAGAACGACAAATCGGGGTGCCGATTTCGAATTCCAGTTGAATTCATTGCATTCACTTACGCACAAATACCACTGGGAAAGGTTTTAATCCGTCTCTTCCCTCTAGCTATGAGTTAAATAGTAGGACAGACTGGATTCTATAGCCTTGGATAGCAAACAATCTGCCACAGAAAATAATGGCGACCTACTGCGGGATAATCTTCTGCCCAGTCAGTCATGTCTCGAAAGAGACATGATCGTCCAAGCATGTATCACGTATAGCACTTAACTGACTGAATGAAGATAATAGTTGGAAACATAAGTAAAGCGTCTACCGGGCAAAAAGTGGGGGATCAGTTTTCTATTGTTATTAAGCAATAAACTGAACCCCCAATAATTACTACATATTAATACAATCCGTCTCTTCTCTCTTCAGCTATAGTTTTAAAGAGCAGGATAGAAAATCTGCCCAGTCAGTTATGTCCCTTTCGAGACATGATCGCCCAAGCGTGTATCACGTGTGGCACTTAACTGACTGGCTGATGTAGAAAAGGTTTATATGTTTGTGCATGTATAGAAATGCTTGTGTGTTTACATGTATGTGTGCGTAATGATACGCGTGTCAAGTGTATTGAAACGATAGATAATTTATTAAATAGGTGTAAGAAATCTTTTGGATGGTAAAGTGTATGAATGTGTGTAAATATATGTAATGTGTGAATGGAAGTAAATAAGTATATCTATGTTCAAATCACTGCATAAAGTCCTCAGATTTTATTTTTCTTGAGACACATTATACGCAGCTCATATGTCAGTCAGTCAGTTAAGTGCCATACGTGACACACGCTTGGGCCATCATGTCTCGAAAGAGACATGACTGAGTGGGCAGAAGATTATCCCGCAGTAGGTTGCCATTGCTTTCTGCGGTAGACTGGTTTCCGACCAAGGCTATAGAACTCAATCTGTCCTGTTATTTGACTCATAGCTAGAGGGAAAAGAAATATATTATATTATTATGTAGTAATTAGTGGGGGATCGGTTTCCTATTGTTATGAAGTAATAAACTGATCCCCCACTTTATAACCAGTAGAAGCCTTAATCATTATTCCAACTATCATATCCAGTCAGTCAGTTAAGTGCCATACGTGACACACGCTTGGGCGATCATGTCTCGAAAGAGACATGACTGAGTGGGCAGAAGATTATCCCGCAGTAGGTTGCCATTGCTTTCTGCGGTAGACTGGTTACCGACCAAGGCTATAGAACCCAATCTGTCCTGTTTTTTAACCCATAACTGGAAGGAATAGACGGATTAATACCTTACCAAGGGTATTTGCGCGTAAGTGAATGCAATGAATTCGGCTGGAATTCGAACTCGGCTCCCCGATTTCTCGTTCCGAGCTGATATCCAATGCACCACAACGCACATCCAAAAATGTAAACAAAAACATTGCCAATATTCTTATTTGTTTGTAAATATATCTTTCATTTTAATTTATGTTTACTTTCATCTCAACACATTCGACTCTAATCGCTTCTTTCTCTTAAAAAAACGAATAGAAATTATATATTATGCGCTTTTTTAACTGTAGAAGGTTGGCCTTAGAGTAGCAATAAAAAGTCACTGAAATTAAGAGAAAATTACTACAAGTATGAAAGAAAAATACTTGATTATACTTTTGCAAATATATCTAAATCCAAGCTTATTTATAAATGGAACTCTGTGTGTGTGTGTGTGTGTGTGTGTGTGTGTGTGTGTGTCTGTGTGTGTGTCTGTGTGTGTGTGTTTATCCGTTGCCTATAGACTCCGAAACGGCTGAATCGATTTTCTTGAAAATTTACACATTTGTACTATAAGCGTCTGCGAGTGTTCTTAGCTAGGTTTTGTGTCGAGGTACCCCCCGATAAATATCGAAAATCGATAATCGAAAAAATCGGGTTATAGAAGGAATGGTCTGATTTTAATCAAATTTGATACACTCATAGATAAAAAAACATAAGAAACGATATTCAGAAGTTTCAAGGCTGCACTTCGTACAATAGTGCAGAAAATCGATAATATATATAGATATATATAGGGCAAGAAGTTTGTGTGTGTGTCTGTTTATCTGTATGTCTGTAATTTTTCAGCCCTTTTATTTTAGTCTTTGCTTCGGGTTTGGCTCTAAGTAGATTTGTAGTTCTTAGTCTCAACCATGATACCATTAGAGGATAAGTCAGAGGACTTATTTAGCGTTCAAAATTCAGTTTACGACGAAAAAAACTTATTTGATATCGATACCAGGAAATCAAAATTTGACTTACATCCATTCATTTTTCTTTCAGTCTACGGTTTCGCTTTAACTTTTTAGTCTTTCGTGCCAACGTCCAAAGAGTCTGAGCTCCAGGACTATGGATTAGTTTTAAAACTTTCATTACACCCGAGCAACGCCGGGTTATACTGCTAGTTATTAATAATTGACAACACTTCATGTAAGAAATTCGCACGACTTAAGACTATTACCACTTGGTGTAAATGCATGAAAAATAAAAATGAAAGAAATACTAGACAAAAATGTAATAATGCTTAGAAGTTCACACAACTACAAACAATTATTAGGAAAACATTTATTCAAATTGCAAATTGTTTGAATTAAGATTAATTGAAAGGAAAATTATACTAAATGATAATTATTCGAAATACATATATTTGAAACAAGTATGTGATTTTGCTTTGAGAGAGATAATGTTGATTTATATAAAACTAAAAACGCCCTTGAAAGATTGTATAGGACTTTTTTGCAGTAAGTGTCATCCCACAATATGAGAATTCTTAGATGCTCATAAAAGAGAATTGGACTTGCAAGAAATTCATATTGCAAATGTAACAGCCGGTTGCCAAAATATTAAGAACACCAAGAAGTATTGTAAATGAAAAAGCTTCAAAATTAGGGCATACTTTAACGAGTATTCTTGAGTAATTGACTATTTTCGAACACTGATCTTCATCGCCAATTTGTTGTGGAGTTGTGGCAAAATTTTGCCGCAAAGTTGTAGTGACCAGTTTGTAAGACATGGAATAAGAAGGTAGGTTCAAAACAGAGCAATAAGAAACACGATATTCAAAGAAGTGTTAATAACAAGTAATACAGAAATAGTAAGTCCGAAGGTATTATTACGCTGCCTGACTAGTAGCTGTCGTTAACCGCCTTGTTAACTGCTGTACTTGACTGCTCGTAACTAACTGCCAAACAGACTGGTGATTTTCTAAGTGCAGTTTAGATGTGGCACAAGGCCGAAAGTAAGAGACACCCATTACGGATCATAATCACTACTCAATTGTAATGATTCTAACGAGACAAGCGTACTACCCATTACATCACCTCGAGGTGCCAATGCCAAACTGACTGCAGTATTCAGTCGCCTTCCCACTCAAGGCAAAATGTGGTACAAGACCTTCTTAATGTGGGTCCTCCGGGCCATATAGCCCGGCCAAAAATATCTGTCTAATGTTCCCCAGTCGGGACTCTACTCTTCGGCGGAGCCTTGACTGGATTAATACTCTTCGCCAGAAGGTAGAGGGTTCGACAGTGTGTAAGGCTGTCAACTGCTCGATTTGACTGCAGTATTCAGTCGCCTTACCACTTATGACAAAATGTGACACAAGGCCTTTTTAATGTGGATCCTCCGAGCCATATAGCCCGGCCAAAAATATGCCTAATGTTCCCCAGTCATGATTCTACCCTTCGGCGGAGCCTCGACTGGGTTAATACTCTCAGCCCGAAGGCAGAGAATTCGACAGTGCGTAAGGCTGTCAACTGCTCGAGTTGAGTTCTCTCCGGAAGTCACGCAGGTAATCTATATGTAGCAAGAGGAAGAGCTCATTCCTCGTAGGAGGGTACCATAACATGTTCACATCTAACTAAAGATTCAATGTAGATAAATGTGTCAAGGAGAGATTTTTTAAACTCTATCTTTTGCTTCATGTTTATAAGACTAGCAGTATAGCCCTGTGTTGCTCGGGTGTAATGAAAACTTTAAAACTAATCCATGGTCCTCAGACTCTTTGGACGTTGGCACGAAAGACTAAAATAGCAATAGTTGTTTCCAGTTAAAGCGAAACCTTAGACTGAAAAAAAATGAATGGATGGAAGTCAAATTTTGATTTCCTGGTATCCATATCAAATAAGTTTTTTTCGTCGTAAACTGAATTTTGAAGGCTAAATAAGGCTCTGAGTAAATGGTATCATGGCTGAGACTAAGAACTAAAATTATATTTACTTAGAGTCAAACCCGAAGCAAAGACTAGAATAAAAGGGCTGAAAAAATACAGACATAGAGGCAGATAAACAGACACAGACACAAACATCTTGCCTTATATATATATATATATATATATATATATATATATATATATATATATATAATTAATCGATTTTCTGCACTATTGTAAAAACTGCAACCTTAAGCTTCTGAATATTGTTTCTTATGTCTTTGTTTATGAGTGTATCAAATTTAATTAAAATCGAACCACTCTTTCCATAACCCGATTTTTTCGATTATCGATTATCGATATTTATCAGGGATACCTCGACACAAAACCTAGCTAAGAACACTCGCAGACGCTTATAGTACAACTGTGTAAATTTTCAAGAAAATCGGTTCATCCGTTTCGGAGTCTATAGGTAACGGACACACACACATACACACGCACACACAGACGAAGTTCCATTTATAAATAAGTTTAGAGAGATATTTTTATCATGTCTTTTTTGAAAATACGTTTCTGTATATAAATCACGTAAAAGAAAGTGAAAAATGTCAATGTCGCATAATACGCACCTTCACAGAAAGACCGACAGGGTGGAATGCCGGCACCATGCACACATTCCGGGGCGAGTATTGCGCACCAGAAATCCGTACTGTAATCATAACAATTGTTCTGAGCCAATTCGCTGATGCTGTAGCTGTAAGACATGGCCTCGTTCTGGCTACGATGGCCCAGAAGGTTTGGTATGGCTGTTGACGTATATGTTGTCCGATTCAAGCAAAATCCTACAGCCAGCGGTTCACATTTCGGTGATAGTTTACGATCTACTAATAGAAGACATAATTTAAAACGAAAGATTGATAACAGTTTTTTTTTCTTTCTTAGTCATGCAAAGTAACAAGAAAGGATTGCTTCTTTAAAATTCAGTCTTACATTGAAAACAAGTAAAAATTGACTAAAATGGTTCATTAATAAGAAAAATACAAAAATAAACGAACTGCATTGTCCCTTAATACCAGAAGTCTTTAACCATAAGTCCGCAAACCAGTCTGTGGGTCATTTGATACCGGACCCCAAGAAATAATTATTGCTTAAAATTATATAATTAAGGAATTGAGCATTCAACTTTAATTTAAAAAGATTTGTTTAAATATTCAGTATTTATCTACTGAATGCTATCTATCATAACTGCAAGTAAATTTTATAATTAATCTAAAATTTTAATTATTTGTAATAATTCTTCAGCTCATTTTCTAATTCCAACTAAATTTAGGATGTTACGTTGAATCTTCCTTGGTTCAATATTATGGTGAGTTGATATTGATATGATAATCGTGTATTAGGCATTGATTCAGGGAAACTAAGCATACAAGGGTGTGGTTAGGCTAGAACCCAGACATAGGGGTAAAAAAAAATATCCACCATTTCTACCCTTTAATTAATTTCTCTTTTTGTTATTGCTTTCTTTAATATTGTCCATCATGAAGACTCGTCTCGTAGACAACCATAATGGCGTAAATATAGTTGCTATTGAACCAACTAAGCAGGGCTAATCTGGTTTCAATAGCAACTTTATTTTCACGGAGTTAATAGCATTAGGCCCAAATGATTTTAAATTCAGACCTTTACTCCACCTATTTTGCTAATCAAAACTGAAAAGCTCAGACTATCCTAAAATTTAACCCAGAGAAGAGATGGTTCATGCCTCTCCTAAAGGTTTTGCTCGAAAGAGAATATATATATAAAGGAAAACTCAACACGTCATTTGAATTGTTTATAAATTATAATTCATTTCTATGAGCTTAATTAACTCATTTCATCAGACCTTACAATATTCCTTTTATTCGCTACAAAAAATTTTCCCGGAAAAATGGAAGGAATATTGAAAGATCTGATGAAATGAGCTAATCAAGCTCATAGAAATGAATTATAATTTATAACCAATTGAAATGACGTGTTGAGTTTTCCTTTATAAATATCATATTGCTCTGGATAACATTCATTGAGTTCTCTATATAGATATAACACTTAATATTTTATATTAAGTTGATCTCATTGGATTATCCTCACCGTTTCTGGACTGGACATATATATATATATATATTTAGTATATCGAGGCAGCAAGTAATTTTCTAGACATATGCTATTAAATATAAGAGACAATGAATGTCTATTATGTTTAATCATGAGCCGTTCTAAACGTTGTATTTTTGCTTTAATTTCAGTTGAAAATAAAGACAAAAATTCTCCAACATTTGGATAATTATTTATTGGTTTTCTTCTAAGCTTTCGGCTCACATGAGCCATCTTCAGAGAGGTAGTTTAGTTTATAATATTTCAGTTTAAACTACCTCTCTGAAGATGGCTCATGTGAGCCGAAAGCTTAGAAGAAAACCAATAAATAATTATCCAAATGTTGGAGAATTTTTGTCTTTATTTTCAACTGAAATTAAAGCAAAAATACGACGTTTAGAACGGCTCATGATTAAACATAATAGACATTCATTGTCTCTTATATTTAATAGCATATGTCTAGAATATATATATATATATATATATATCACGTTAAACGTTATACACGTTTTTATTTATTTATTTATTTATTTATTTAAATAAAACCACCATACACAACCGCTCTTAGCACCCATCAGCATGGATCAGGCTAGTCTCCCTGATAACATAACACTGCGCCTCCTCGGCCTAACTCTCACAGCCGACCTCAAGTGGAATGACTACATTGAATTCATACATAAATCTGCTGCTAGGAAGGTTTGATCACTGTGTAGGGCCAGGAAGTTTTTCTCATCCTAATCCAATTTGCACATATATAAATCTACTATTCGCCCGTGCATTGAATATTGCTGTTACATCTCGATGTTCTTAAAAATTCCATCGAAGAATCTGTAATGTAATTGACCCTGACCTGTATATCAACTCCAGTCGCTTTCTCACCGACGTAATTTGGCTTCCCTCTGTCTCTTCTAGAAAAACTTTCACGGTTTCTGAGCTTAATTCCTTGGTGACCTCTCTGCATGAATTTAGACAAGCTACTAGTCTGGCGATTAGGTCCCACTCTTTTACAGTGAAACCGATCAAATGTAACCGCAACTTCTACTCTGACAGTTTCTTTGCTCGCACTTCCCGCCTGTGGTATTTCCTTCCGTATTTTTGTTTCCCTGATAGCTACAATTTTCAGGAATTTAAATGTAGTGCCAAATGCCATCTCTTATCTTCTTGACTTGTATCCTTTCCCTGACAACCCTTCTCTCATGTTCTTCTTCTTTTCCATTCTACTCTCATGCATTCCTCTTCACACCTGTATTCCCATTCTTTTTTTATTCTCTGACTCCCCCGTAACTTGTTCCTCTTTCTCATCAGACACCTCTTATGAAACCCCCTGCGCACCAGTGGGAGTTCTGCCTTGCTTGGGGTGAAATGATTAAAAAAAGAGAGATAGACAGATATGAATAGACTGAGATAGATAGATAGATAGATAGATAGATAGATAGATAGATAGATAGATAGATAGGAAGAGACTTAGACAGACAGATAGATAGATAGATAGATAGATAGATAGATAGATAGGAATAGGAAGAGACTTAGATAGATAGATAGATAGATAGATAGATAGATAGATAGATAGATAGGAAGAGACGTAGATAGATAGATAGATAGATAGATAGATAGATAGATAGATAGATAGATAGGAAGAGACTTAGACAGACAGATAGATAGATAGATAGATAGATAGATAGATAGATAGATAGATAGGAAGAGACTTAGACAGATAGATAAATAGATAGATAGATAGATAGATAGATAGATAGATAGGAAGAGACTTAGATAGATAGATAGATAGATAGATAGATAGATAGATAGATAGATAGATAGATAGATAGGAAGAGACGTAGATAGATAGATAGATAGATAGATAGATAGAACAGACTGAGATAGATAGATAGATAGATAGATAGATAGATAGATAGGAAGAGACTTAGATAGCTAGCTAGCTAGATAGATAGATAGATAGATAGATAGATAGATAGATAGATAGATAGATAGATAGATAGATAGATAGATAGGAAGAGACTTAGATAGCTAGATTGATAGATAGATAGATAGATAGATAGATAGATAGATAGATAGATAGATAGAGATAGATAGATAGATAGATAGATAGATAGATAGATAGATAGATAGATAGATAGACTGAGATAGATAGATAGATAGATAGATAGATAGATAGATAGATAGATATGATAGATAGATAGATAGATAGATAGATAGATAGATAGATAGATAGATAGATAGATAGGAAGAGACTTAGACAGATAGATAAATAGATAGATAGATAGATAGATAGATAGATAGGAAGAGACTTAGATAGCTAGATAGCTAGATAGCTAGATAGATAGATAGATAGATAGATAGATAGATAGAGACTTAGACAGATAGATAGATAGATAGATAGATAGATAGATAGATAGATAGATAGATAGATAGATAGTGCAGGTGTTACCAATAATATGTATATGTGTGTGTGTTTAGGCAGCAAATTTTCTTACCTGGATTATCGTAGTTAAATCCAAATCTTACAACGGAAAAGGCGATACAAGTAATCCATGCCTTTTAGAAAAAAGTAAATCTTAAACCATATCATTAATCCTAATTTGCTTAATACAAGAAAAGTGATTTCATGACTACATTCTGTCATAGAAAAAATACTTACTTAAATTCTTAGACCCAGATTGATATGGATCCCTCTTTACGTTTGACCCTTTCTTTCCTTCTTTCTTTCGCCCTGAAATATTACTTTTAACAGTTATGAATTAAACCTTTTTAATTTTTGCTCTGTGTGTGTGTATATATATATATATATATATATATATATATATATATATATATCGAGGCAGCAAATAATTTTCTAAACATATGCTGTTAAATATAAGAGACAATGAATGTCTATTATGTTTAATCATGAGCCGTTCTAAACGTCGTATTTTTGCTTTAATTTCAGTTGAAAATAAAGACAAAAATTCTCCAACATTTGGATAATTATTTATTGGTTTTCTTCTAAGCTTTCGGCTCACATGAGCCATCTTCAGAGAGGTAGTTTAAACTGAAATATTATAAAATCCACCATCACCGACGATTTTATTTTGTGTTGACATAAAACTCCGCTTGGCAACGGCAATAGTTACCAAAAATAATAAACGCAGTTCTTAAGTTTGCGATGCGGTTTTATGACGTCACACCGCGGGATAGCGCGAAATGACAACAAAACCATGTAGTCAAATGCAATGTAATATGTTATTTCCTGTTTTAAAGTTGATTTTATTGAGTGTTGGTTGTTTTGATTTGATGTACATGGCCTCCAATATCTGCAGGTTCCTCTTACTGTGTGTATGAGTAAGGATCACCGTATTGTTGACCAAAATCTGTCTGATATTACCTACATGTTTATGTTTTTCAGAGAAATGTTGTTTAATAGTACTCTGATCAGAAAGATGACATGTAAGTCTACGGGAGAGCGTGGTTGTGGTAAAACCAATATATGTACTAGGTTTTTGAGTAGTATCAGAGATGCAATCTCTGAATGGGCATGTAAATTGGTACACTACATTGGTTTTTTGTAAAGAATTTAGTTTAGTGCCTGTTGGGTTATTATAGACTATGAGGTCAATTGTTTTAAACTTTTTATAATATATAATGAGTTTAATTTGATTATTACTTTCGACTGGTTTAACATTTCTACGTATTATGTTTTTGAGAGTTTTTTCATCTTGTTTATAATTATTATGTATTTGGTTGCAATAGTATAAGTTAATAGTGTTATGTTTATTTTGATGTAAACCATTATTATTAATATTATCATTATTGTTAGAGCTATTGTTAATTTTGTTGAGATACATTTTAATTTGTTGATCAATAACGGAGTTATACATATATACAGGATTAATGTGGAGAAGTTTGTCACATAACTGAATAATAAAAACTACAAAGTTTCATGAAATCCTCAGTCCTCGGAATGTTTTTATCTTCCATATGAGTGTTAGAACATCATAGTGGTACCTTCACGAAACTTAGAAGTTGGCATGACTCTGCTCAGTTTAATGACAAACTTTTCCACATTAATCATATTAACGTTCTATTTATATCTCGATATCGAGCACTTTACGATAAAAACCTGCTTCCCAAATTATTATATTATTTTTATCAGTAAACCACTGAAAATATAACATTCTTGGCACTAAGTATTATCACAACTCAACATCAAACCTAACTTCCTACGATAAATAATTTAGTAGTATTGAACATAAGATTGAACATAAGACACGATTAAACCAAATAAGAATAATATAGGAATAATAGCCAAGTGAAGATATATGTAAATATTTAGTTTATAATTTAAGTATTTTATCATTTATTTATCATATTGTCATTAATCTTTGTTAATTATGTAAAAATCAAAACACAATTTTCCTGACTCAAAAAATGAGTAGAAAGTTCCAAAATTAAAAACATTTTTAGAAAATATAATACACACAGTAAAAAAAAAAAAACTTGTGCTAACGATAAATGCGGATACAAAAGAAAACGAAACGAGAAACCGGGGAGCCGAGTTCGAATTCCAGTTGAATCCATTGTATTCACTTACGCGCAAATATCCTTGGGAAAGGTATTAATCCATTTAATGAACGTCCGACGTATATTCTTTTAATCTTTAATTTGTTATCATCCCATTATTCTTTGCTGTTTTTTTCGTTTAATGAACGTCCGGCGTATCTTCCTTCCAGTTATGGGTTAAATAACAGGGCAGATTGGATTCTATAGCCTTGGTCGGCAACCAGTCTACCGCAGAAAGCAATGGCAACCTACTGCGGGATAATCTTCTGCCCAGTTAGTCATGTATCTTTCGAGACATGATCGCCCAAGCGTGTATCACGTATGGCACTTAACTGACTGAAGGGTGGGGAGGAATATAACTGAACCTATCTCTAATGTTTATTTGTACAACTATACAATATTTTTTTTTTTATCTAAACTCAGTTTTTATAATTAATCTAATTTTGTATATTTAACCTTAATTTTAGATTTCGGAAATTACTTTTTTCTATAAAACTTTAAAGATCACAAAATAGATCACAGTTTGTAATGTGGAATAGGTAAAAGTTGATGTAAGAGTGTTGTTAATATTATAAAGGTTTATTGTCTCTAATGGGTCCTAGCTTTGGTATTGGTAGTATTTTTTAGCATGATTGTAAGGTAAGTTCTTTAATGTGTTTGTAGTTTACTGTGGTTTCATGCCTCTAGTTTAAAAGTTTGTCGCTATTCATGTATTTAATGATTTCAATTTTTTCTAGAAGACAAAGGAAACATGGTTCCTTTATTGATTTAGCTATACTTGCTTGTTTGGTGTTTTATTTTCGTTTTTTAACTTCCAAATCTATTTAGAAAGAGACGTCATGTTTTTTTGTTTTTTGTTTTTTTGTTATTGTTTTGGACGTTGTAAACTTTTCTTCGTTACTTATTCCCTCGTATATATATATATATATATATATATATATATATATAATAATTATATATATATAATTATAATAATATATATATATAATAATAATATATATATATATATATATATCAATTAACAATAATATATATATATATATATATATATATAATTCAATTAACAGTATATATATATATATATATAATTCAATTAACAGTATATATATATGTATATATATATATATAATTCAATTAACAGTATATATATATATATAATTCAATTAACAGTATATATATATATATATATATAATAATTCGATTAACAGTATATATATATATATAATTCAATTAACAGTATATATATATATAATTCAATTAACAGTATATATATATATATATATATAATTCAATAAACAGTATATATATAATTCAATTAACAGTATATATATATATATATATATATATATATATATATATATCATCATTTATCTATGACACCCAGATGGTGCATAGGGCAGCAACCTTTTGTTGCTGTTACTGTAACAAACTGTTTTTAACGGAGCTGGGTGGTTAGCCCTATCCCCAACCCCCAACCCCGGTTGACTGGTGGACCATTCTTGGTCTTTACGTTTACAGCATCCGGTATTCCCAAATGGTCACCCATTTAAGTACTGGCTAGGCTCGATGTTGCTTAACTTCGGTGTTCGGACAGGAACCGTTGTATTCAACACGATATAGCCGTGTGTGTGTGTGTGTGTGTGTGTGTGTGTGTGTGTGTGTGTGTGTGTGTGTGTGTGTGTGTGTATATATATAATGCAAAATATCTATTTAATATAAAATATTAAGCGATAGATAGTAAGCTCAATGGATATTAATATATTGGGACAACAGAAACCGAAAGTTCAATTGTATACACCTCAACCCTTCGCCTAACATCTCTGTCCAAAGGTTTTTGTGATATTCTGAGTTAAATGTAACTTGAGTTTTTGGGTTTGAAAAAGCAGTTTGTAATTATTACATCTGTCGAAATAAATTCTGGATTTATAACCACTTAATTGTGTGTTGAATTTTCTCGACACTTTATACATAAATATAAACAGCCCTGACGAGTGAGAACATCATAACTGTGTCCTCACGAAACTTCGAAATCGGCATGTATCTGCTCTTTTAAAGAGAAAACTCTTTGTACCAATCTCCGCTCGATCTAAACCCCGATATCGAGTCCTTTATGATAAAATACTTGCTTATCAAAGTACATTTTATCAGTAAAACCATTTGGTGCTAAACATTATCTCAACTCAAACATATCTATCTATATATATATATATATATATATATATATATATATAAGGCAATCTGTGAGTCTGTGTGTGACTGTAAGCTATGCACGCCTACATTTTTTAAGCTACGCCATTCAAACTTTCTAGAGACCCATATCTACAAGGAAGCCACGTTGACACATACATTTTGAGTTTAAGTTCAGCAATTTTCCCTTTCACAATTTTTGGCCAAATGGTGCCGATTGCTTACATTTGCTCCGTAAAACATCTGAGATCTAAGATGGTTGCTAAATTACGTCGCAGAAATCAAATCACACGTGTTAAACGTGACTAAAAAAAAAAGAAAATGAGCCTTTATATTTAATTTTTATTCCGACGTTTTAAAAATTCATTTGATCAACAAAAAATGTGAATATTTTCACCGTAATTTTGAAACAAAAGAAATATTTTTTTAAAAAGTGTTTTTTCAGACAAAAACAAAATATTAAAAAAAAGCGCCAATGGTTAATTTAATTATTTAAGTCTTTTTTTTTCAGATTTAATATTTCATATTTCAGAAAATAAAATTTAAAAAATATAAAGCTTTTTTTTAGCTAAATATTTCATGCAGGAAATCAACTGTCTGGAAATTCGTGTGGCATTAATGTAACATTTTCCTTTAAAATTAAATGTCAACGTTTTCTAAATATTCTTTGAAAATTTCTGAATTTCTGAATAGTTTTATATTTCTAATTTCGGTAAAACAAAATAAATGATTTTTATTTTTATGTTAAATTCATTTAGTCAACAAAAATGTAAATATTTTCCCCTGTAATTTTGAAACAAAAACAAACGCAATGTCACACAAAACCTCAAATTACGTTTACGCAAAGCAAAAGAAAATGAATTTTTTTAATGCTTCTTCTACTAATAAATGTTCTGAGTTGCACGGGCAACACCGGGCTATAATGCTATATATATATATATATATATATATATATATATATATGAGATACAAAATTAAATATTTGAGAACAACAAAATATGGATTTATTGTCGGGTAGCCAACATTATAATGTTCGTGGTTGTTATAACCATCATCAGAGCTTATATTTACTATTGTGATTTTTTTTTTTGTTACGGCCTGTGAATAGATTTAGAAATGTGATAAAAACATTTTAAGGCTGTTTGAAATAATTGCAGTAAACTATGACGCCAGTCACGAAATATTTACAACGTTTTGTTATTTGAAAGTCGTTGAGATGAAATTTAAATAGTTCGCTGATAGGTTTGTGTATTTTTTGTTTAGTTGTATATATATATATAATTTTTAATTAAAAACAGAATATCTACTTAAATACGAGTATCGGTAAAAATAATGTTCAAAATAATTCATGACAAATTGTCGGTTGCTTATAACCAAGTTTCGTTAAAATTCGTTAATTTCCGTAACATGTTTACATATATATATATATATATATATATATATATGAGTTGTGATAATGTTTAGCGCTAAGATTGTTATTTTTTCTTTTAGTAGTTTTACTGATAATAAGTATTTGTCCAGAAAGTCTTTATCGTATACTCTTATGTATAACACATCAGTCAATAACTCCTGGACCTAACTAATAAAACAACAACTTTTAAGGCAAAATTCGACTTTATTCATCAACATAGTCTCCTTCTAACGCTTCTCTAACAATTCGATGCCTTTTTTTTTTAGAACGATTTCTCTTTGGCCTCGAAATACGCCTCAATTTCCGATATCACTTCTTCATTGGAGCCAAATCTCTTACAGCAAATCCCACAGGTATTAGGGGTTTAAAACGAAAGAACCAAAGCAAATCCCAAGAATAACCACGACATCCATAAATTCACCATATTTACGGACCATAAACCTCTCACGCATGCCTTACATAACACATCACTCAATAAATTCCGGGCCTAACTAATAAAACAACAACTTTTAGGTAAAATTCGACTTTATTCATCAACATAGTCTCCTTCTAGAGTGATACACTGATTCCAACGCTTCTCTAACAATTCGATACCTTTTTTTTTCTTTTTTCTTTTTTTAGAACGATTTGTCTTTGGCCTCAAAATACGCCTCAATTTCCGATATCCCTTTTTTCATTTGAGCCAAATCTCTTTCCCTGGAGCATTCTTTTGGGGTCTGCAAACAGCCAGTAAGCGCTAGGGACCAGATCTGGAGAATATAGTGTGGATGTGAAAGCAATTCGAAGTTCTTGTAGTTTTGTAGTTTTGCCATCGTTGCGATTGACTTGCGACACGTTGTGTTGTCTTCCTAAAAGATCACCTTTTTTCTTTTACATTTTCTTTTTCGCAGTTCCCTTTGTGCTTATACGAATGGATAAATGAAACATCTCGTGGTCTAGGGGTAGAATCGCCGACTGACGCCGATTCGGTGGGGTTTCAATCCTGGCTTAGGAAGCGACCGGAGTCTAAGCCGTACTGATGAGCTGTAATACGGCGAAACAGATCTGTCTGGGGATGACTATAGTATTATTCTATATATATATATATAGATAGATACATTTATGCGGATGTGCCTTGTGGTGCAGTGGATATCGCCTCGGAACGAGAAATCGGGGTGCCGAGTTCGAATTCCAGTTAAATTCATTGCATTCACTTACGCGCAAATACCCCTGGGAAAGGTATTAATCCGTCTCTTCCTTCCAGTTATGGGTTAGATAACAGGATAGATTGGGTTCTATAGCCTTGACTAGCAACCAGTCTACCGCAGAAAGCAATGGCAACCTACTGCGGGATAATCTTCTGCCCAGTCAGTCATGTTTCTATCGAGGCATGATCGCCCAAGAGTGTATCACGTATGTCACTTAACTGATTGACTGAAGATAATAGTTAAAAAATCTTCTACTGGGCAAAAACTGGGGGATCAGTTTTCTATTGTTATTGTCATAAACTGATCCCCCACTAATTACTACTTAATACACTCCGTCTCTTATCTCTTCAGCTATAGTTTAAAGAGCAGGGTAGAAAATTTTCTGCCCGGTCAGTCATGTCTCGACAGAGATACGTGTCACATGTGATAACTGGGATTGTATTCATAATCACTGTGATTAAAATGCCTATTTTAATACGTTTTAAAAGAATTCGTCTCAGCTCTGGTGTTTCTTGTTTATTTTATTTTTTTTTTATTTTTCGTGATAAACATTGATTCCAGTCTTGTAGATATACATATACAGAAACAAAATACCCAGCGATTTTTTAAGTAAATAAAGATTTGAGCTTCTTTATTTTCTTTTTTTCTTTTTCTCTTCGTAAACTGACTCGGCGTTTAACTTAAAGGCAGGACTTTTAGCACCAACAAATCCTTGAGTTTTATAAGGCTTTCTTTTGCTTGTTTATTCTTATAAACCCTTTGCCTTTGCAGGAATTGTGCAGAAAATAGAAGTGACATTTTCTAGCTGTAATGAACCATAAAAGGAGATGTTGGTCCTTGGAATGTAACTTGCGGCCACAAAGCGAAAACCAGTTGACATTTTAAGCCCGTGTGTCGCCATCCACTTGTTGATAAATTGTTTTTAAATCTCATCTTCTTGTAGGGACATCTGATCAAAGGACAGCATCTCTCACATCAATACAATTCGTCTGTGCTTTCCAAAGCCACCCACTATCTTCACATCTGTAAGGGGTTGGGGTCGTAAATACCGAGAAGAAATCCGAAAAATACGCATGCAGGTCGTCAGTATTCAGTTAACAAAAACAAAAGTGTGCTTCTCCTTTCTTGACTTTTGAAGTAAAATGCCTGCAAGTGAGAAATTAATCAAGCGACAAACACCTATGAGTGTGTGTGTGTGTGTGTGTGTGTGTGTCTCTCTCTCTCTCTCACTCTCTCTCTCTCACTCTCTCTCTCTCACTCTCTCTCTCACTCTCTCACTCTCTCTCTCACTCTCTCTCAATCTCTCACTCACTCTCTCTCTCTCTCTCTCTCTCTCTCTCTCTCTCTCTCTCTCTCTGTATTCCATCTGGTTTTCGCGTATGTGGAAGTACAGTTTGGAAGTTTTTCGGCAGCAAAGCAGTCTCTCAACGTTGAAATTAAAATCAGCATGGCGTGTTCGACGTCTGATCCGTTCAATTAGCCCTTTAAAAAGGTTTCGCTGATTTATTTTTTCTTATTTCTCAGGATTATATATATATATATATATATATATATATATATATATATATATATATATAGTGTACCGAGGCAGCAAATAATTTTCTAAACATATACTATTAAATACAATTATGTTTAATCATGAGCCGTTCTAAACGTCGTATTTTGGCTTTAATTTCAGTTGAAAATAAAGATAAAAATTCTCCAACATTTGGATAATTTTTTATTAAGTTAGATTTAAGCTTTCGGCTCACATGAGCCATCTTCAGAAAGATTATTAAGACGGTAACACAATAACATCCATCATCACCGACGATTTTATTTTTTGTTGATATAAAACTCCGCTAGGCAACAGCAATACTTACCAAAAATAACAAACGCAGTTCGCAAATTTCCAATGCGGTTCTATGACGTCACACCGCGTGATAGCGCGAAATGACAACAGAACCATATATTAAAATGCAATGTAATGTGCTATGACCAGATTTAAGCGTGATTTTATTAAGTGTGGGTTGTTTGGATTTAATGTAGATGGCCTCCAATATCTGAAGGTTCTTTTTACTGTGTGTATGAGTAAGGATTATTGTATTGTTGACTAAAAGCTGTCTGATATTGTCTACATGTTTATGTTTTTCTGAGAAATGTTGTTTAATTGTAATCTATCTATCTATCTATCTATCTATCTATCTATCTATCTATCTATATATATATATATATATATATATATATATATACTCTCTAGAAAATGTTTTAGATATTCTACAATTTCACAGTACAAAAAAAGTTGCTTGTCAGACCCAACAGATATAACTGTTGTATCTTTTCGGTCTGACGAGTAGCTTCTTTTGTGTGTTGCGACATATGTATAACCCATGAAACTGTAGAATATCTAAAAAAAATTCTAGATTATATTGCTCTGTTAAATTAAATAAATAAATTTAACATTGAGTTCTTTTGAATCCGTCTCCATCGGAATTTCAGTCAGTCAGTTAAGTGCCAAACATGAAACACGCTTGGGCGATCATGTTTCGAAAGAGACATGACTGACTGGGCAGATTATCCCGCAGTAGGTTGCCATTGCTTTGTGCGGTAGACTGGTTGCCTGCCAAGGCTATAGAACCTAATCTGTCCTGTTATTTAACCCATAACTGGAAGGAAGAGATGGATTAATACCTTTCCCAAGGATATTTGTGCGTAAGTGAATGCAATGAATTCAACTGGAATTCGAACTCGGCTCCGCGATTTCTCGTTCCGAGCCATTATCCATTGCACCACAACGCACATCCTGCATATCGGAATTTACGTGAATTAAATACCAAATATTCTACGTTCTTTTTTTTTATATTAACAAAAACCTTTAATGAATATTTTTACATTCTATGCTACTCTCCTTTTCCCGATTTAAACTTTTTACATGTCTAGTCTTCTTTGGCAAACATTGTTACATTTCGTGTTAGACTTCACACAATACATTCTTTTAAAATGTTATAACCTCCTACTCGACTTTATTCATCTCATTTGATGACCCTCTTTATTTTATTTTAGTTTAATTTTATTTCATTTTTTAAAAACACCTTATCTATCTATCTATCTATCTATCTATCTATCTATCTATCTATCTATCTATCTATCTATCTATCTATCTATGTAGGTTTCTTTTAATATCTATCTATCTATCTATCTATCTATCTATGTAGGTTACTTTTAATATCTATATCTATCTATCTATCTATCTATCTATCTATCTATCTATCTATCTATGTAGGTTTCTTTTAATTTTAATCTATCTATCTATCTATCTATCTATCTATCTATCTATCTATCTATGTAGGTTGCTTTTAATATCTATCTATCTATCTATCTATCTATCTATCTATCTATCTATCTATCTATCTATGTAGCTTTCTTTTAATATCTATCTATCTATCTATCTATCTATCTATCTATCTATCTATGTAGGTTTCTTTTAATATCTATCTATCTATCTATCTATCTATCTATGTAGGTTTCTTTTAATATCTATCTATCTATCTATCTATCTATCTATCTATCTATCTATCTATCTATCTATGTAGGTTTCTTTTAATATCTATCTATCTATCTATCTATCTATCTTTCTTTTAATATCTATCTATCTATCTATCTATCTATCTATCTATCTATCTATGTAGGTTTCTTTTAATATCTATCTATCTATCTATCTATCTATCTATCTATCTATCTATCTATCTATCTATCTATCTATGTAGGTTTCTTTTAATATCTATCTATCTATCTATCTATCTATCTATCTATCTATCTATCTATCTATCTATGTAGGTTTCTTTTAATTTTATCTATCTATCTATCTATCTATCTATCTATCTATCTATCTATCTATCTATCCATCTATCTATCTATGTAGGTTTCTTTTAATATCTATATCTATCTATCTATCTATCTATCTATCTATCTATCTATCTATGTAGGTTTCTTTTAATATCTATCTATCTATCTATCTATCTATCTATCTATGTAGGTTTCTTTTAATATCTATCTATCTATCTATCTATCTATCTATCTATCTATCTATCTATCTATCTATCTAGGTTTCTTTTAATATCTATATCTATCTATCTATCTATCTATCTATCTATCTATCTATCTATCTATCTATGTAGGTTTCTTTTAATATCTATCTATCTATCTATCTATCTATCTATCTATCTATCTATCACTATATATATTTGCTGAATTTCTACTAATTCTATATTCTATAGATGATGACATATGCTTAATAACAGATGAAGGATGTTTAGATTTTTGGTGCGTATATAAAGGATCTTTTCGCTGTTTATCAACTCTTTGGGGTTATTTAATCCGAAACATGATTTGGATTATAAGAATAACTTTTCTTTTTGCATTAACAACTGTTTTTGAGAATAACAATGATTTTGAGACAAAAATTCAATTATTTAACCCATAGCTGGCAAGAGAAGAAGGATTCATAACGTCCCTTTTTTAAGGCTTATCAACCCTTTGTGATTTATTTAAATCCAAAGTACGTTTGGAATTGTATGAATAATTTTTTTGTGAGTGAATAATACAGTAACCCTTTTTGAAAATAATAATGATATTTTTTCAGATATAACTCCGACTCTTTAACCCATTACTGGGGCGTAGATTAATTTATACCTTTCTCCAAGGGTATTTGTGCGTAAGTGTATGTAACGAACCAAACTAAAATTAGAATTTGGTTCTCTGATTTTATATTCCGCGCCGAAAATCGTCATGCTGAATTCAAATTCTGGCCCGTTGAATTCGCACTTAAGCCCTTTATAAAATTTATGATTGCTTAATTTATTTTTTGTTTGTTTTTTAACTTTTTTTTTTTTTCGGCTTACCAATTTTTGTGGATTATTTAGAGTCGAAACACGGTTTGTATTGTAGAGACAGTTTCTTTTTGGGTACTGCTATAGTGCCCTCCTACGAGGAATGAACTCTTCCTCTTGTTTTATGTAATTACCTGCGTGAGTTCCGGAAAGCAGCTAACAGCAGTTGACTACCTTAACATATTGTCGAACTCTCTGCCTTCGGGCGGAGAGTAATAAACCAGTCGAGACTCTACCCTTCGGCGGAGCCTCGGCTGGGGAAAATTAAACAGATTACCCACATTAAGGTCTTGTGGCACATTTTGTCTTACATGGGAAGGCAATTACATACCGTAGTTAACAGGAGCAGTTAACAGCAGTTGACGACAGCTACTAGTCCAGCAATAAGCAGCGTAATTATACTTTCGGACCTATTTCTCTTGTTTCTTGTTATACCAATCCACTGTTTTGAACGTACTTTCTGTTTTCCGTGTCTTACTTCCGGCAAAAGCCGGTCACTACAACTACGCGGCGAAGTTTCACTAAATAACATAAGTGCTCGAAAAGAGTAATCGGAGACTCAAATTCCAGTCGGGTTCGTTACATTAACTTACGCATAAATACCCTTGGGAAAGATATGAATCCTTCTCTTTTTCGCCAGCTATCTTAGGTTCGACCAGTGATTACTCTAATGAACTCCAATTTTAGCCTCCTTCAACAGATTTCCAACAGAATTTAGGTCCAGTGACTGAGAGCCGAGTTCGAATTCCAATCTGGTTCATTGCATTCACTTACAAGCAAATACCCTTGGAAAAGAAATTGTTATGGTGACCCCCTAAGAGGAATGGATTCGTCCTCTTGTTATACGTGATTACCTGTGTGACTTCCAAGAGTAGTTAGCGAGAGCCGTTAACGGCAACTACTAGTCAGGCAATACACAGCGTAATAATAACTTCGGACGTATTTATTTCCATATTACTTATTATTAACACTTCCTTTGAATATCTTGTTTCTTGTTATACTAATAAGCTGTTTTGAACCTACCTTCTTGTTCCATGTCTTACTTCCGGTACAAACTGGTCACTACAACTTTGCGGCGAAGTTTCGTCACAACTCCACAACAAAATGGCGATGAAAATCCAAAACAGATATAAATCCATCTTGTGGGAGGTTACTCTGATTAATTCCAATTTTAATCTCCTTCAACAGATTTTCAACAGGATTTACTGAGAGCTGAGTTTGAATTCCAGTTGAGTTCATTACATTCTTTTACACAGAAACACCATTTGGGAAATATATGAATCCATCTCTTCTCTCACCAGCTATCTTAGGTTTGACCAAGTGTGGGAGGTTACTCTGATGAATTCCAATTTTAATCTCCTTCAACAGATTTTCAACAGGATTTACTGAGAGCTGAGTTTGAATTCCAGTTGAGTTCATTACATTCTTTTACACAGAAACACCATTTGGGAAATACATGAATCCATCTCTTCTCTCACCAGCTATCTTAGGTTTGACCAAGTGTGGGAGGTTACTCTGATTAATTCCAATTTTAATCTCCTTCAACAGATTTTCAACAGGATTTACTGAGAGCTGAGTTTGAATTCCAGTTGAGTTCATTACATTCTTTTACACAGAAACACCATTTGGGAAATATATGAATCCATCTCTTCTCTCACCAGCTATCTTAGGTTAACGAGCAGCTGACTGCCTTACGCACTTTTTTTTTTATAAGCGTTTCACCCCGAGCAAGGCATGTCACTGCCACTACTGTGCAGGGGGCTACGTAGAGTGGAGAAAGGCTGATTAAATATAGGAAATGACAGAGGGTAGGTGATAGGCGGGTAAGGATACCGAGAATGAGGGTTGGGTAGATGAGAGTGTTGTGAGAATAGTTGGGAGTTAGTGTGATAGGAGGTGTCTATTGACCCTACATTTAAACACCTGGAGATTGTAACTGTCGGGAAAGCAGACTTGTGGAAGGGAGTTCCACAGGCGGGAAGCGCGAGAAAAGAAGCTGTTGGAGTAGAATTTACGGTTACATCTTATTTGTTTAACTGTAAAAGGGTGGGACCTAGTTGCTAATCTAGTATCTCGTGTAAATTCCTGCTTAGGCGGCACCAGTGATCTAAGCTCATCGGAGCAGAAGCCATGAAAGTACTTGTAGAAGAGGCACAGGGAAGCCACATCACGCCGGTGTGAGAGCGGCTGCAGCCGGTCTGCCAAGTCAGTATCAACCACGTTACAGATCCTCCTTTGTATTTTGTCAAGAAGCCCAAGGAGAGCAGCAGGGGTACCCGACCAGATATGGCAGCAATATTCAATACACGGGCGGATGGTAGATTTGTATATGTGCAGAATAGATTCAGGTGGGAAAAATTTCCGGGCCCTGCACAGGGAGCCCACTTTCCTAGCAGCAGATTTGGCAATGGATTCAATATAGTCATTCCATTTGAGATCCGCCGAGAGTGTAAGGCCAAGGAGGCGTAGTATTTTACTCTCTGGGAGGCTAGCCTGTCCCATGCTAATGGGAGGTAGATGCGATTGTCTATGGTGGTTAGTTGATAACAGCTTTGTTTTAGAGGCATTGAAATTTACCAACCATTTCCTACCCCAGGTCACTACGGATTGGAGGTCCCTTTCAAGTACGGCAGCGAGGTTCACTTTGTCGTCCAGACCTGGTTTCTGATCGATGCGGGAGTAGATTGTTGTGTCGTCGGCATACATGCCAACTTGGGATCTAATGGTGTCGGGGAGATCATTAATGTAGATCAGAAAGAGCGTGGGACCTAGGATAGAACCTTGAGGGACGCCCGCGTTCGTCTGGTAGTTTTGGGAGGCATGCCCATTTAATACCACCTTCAATGTGCGGTTAGAGAGGAAAGACTGGATGAGGTCAAACAGATGTCCAGTTATCCCATAGCTCCGCAGTTTGCACAAGAGGCCAGCATGCCAGACCCTGTCGAATGCTTTGGAGATATCCAAGGCAACGGTTCGGGCTTCACCATTCTTGTCAAGTGTCTGGTATATGTACTCGGTAATGGTCGTTAACATATCAGCAGTAGACCTAGTGAAGTGAAACCCATACTGTTTGTCAGAGAGAAGCCCGTTGGCCATAAGATGCTGAATCACCTCGGCGTTGATAATGGATTTGAAAACTTTGCCAAAGATTGGAAGGAGACTAATAGGACGGTAATTGGCGGGGTCTGAGGGTTCGCCAGAATTCATAAATATAGGTACTACGCAGGAGGACTTCCAACAGGCAGGAAAGCAGGAAGCAGATAAGCAGAGGTTATAGAGTTTAGAGAGGACAGAGGAGAGTTCTGGGGCACATTTCTTCAGTACTATGACTGGGATTCCGTCACCGCCGCTCGCTTTGTGTGGGTCAAGTTGCGCAATTGTCGAACTCTCTGCCTTCAGGCGCAGTGTAATAACCCAGTCGGGGCTCAGCCGAAGTTTAGAGTCTTATCTGGGGAAAATTAGACAGAAATTATGGTCCAGGCTATATGGTCCGGATTACCCACATTAAAAAAGGCCTTGCGCCACATTTTGCCTTAAGTAGGAAGGCGAATAAATACTGTAGTTACGAGTAGTCAACAAGAGCAATTAAAGAGCAGTCAAGTACAACAGTTAACGGAAGCAGTTAATGATTGGGTATTTCTATATTGCTTATTATTAACACTTCTTTAAATATCTTGTCTCTAGTTATACTAATACACTGTTTTGAGCCTATTTCCTGTTTTCCGTGTCTTACTTCCGGCACAAACAGGTCACTACAATTTTGCGGCAAAGTTTCGCCACAACACAACGAATTGGCGACGAAGATCTAAAACAGGTACATTACATTAACGTTTTTTTGTGAATAACGATGATTTCTTCTTGACACTCCTTCTACTATTTCGATGTGCGTTGTGGTTCAGGGGATATCGGCTCGGAAAAGAGGAGTTCAAATTCCAGTCAAATTCATTGCATTCCCTTTCGTACAAATACCCTTTGGAAAGGTATTAATCAATCCATCTCTTCCCTCCAGCTATAGGTCAAATAACAACAGATTGGGTTCTATAGCCTTGGTCGGCAGCCAGTCTACCGCAGAAAGCAATAGCAACTGCGGGAAAATATCTTTCTGCCCAGTCAGTGATGTCTCTTTCGAGACATGATCGCCCAATCGTGTATCACGTATGGCACTTAACTGACTGACTGATTACTACTATTTAACCCATACCTAGAGGAAAGTAGATGGTTTCATACCGTTCTCAAAGGGTATTTGCACTTAAACAAACCCAATTGAAATTCGAGCTTAGCTCTCCGATTTATCATTCTGAGCTGTTATCCACTACACCACCTGCACATCCAAATGCTTTTAGGGAAGTTATAAAAGCCTCCCTTCTTTTCAGCAGCAATGGGTTAAATAGCAGGGTAGACGCGGCTTTATATCTTTCATTGGAAGCCAGTCTAAGAGAAAAATAATTTTGACTTCAAAACCTGTTGTGCTCATAACTCCATTTCTTAAAATATCTTACATAATCCAGAATGCACAGAACGCGTAACGTAGTGGTTTTATGGCCCTAAAGGCCACAAGTCAGTCAGTTAGTTAGTTAAGTGCCATACGTGATACACGCTTGGGCGATCATGTCTCTTTCAAGACATGACTGACTGGGCAGAAGATTATCCCGCAGTAGGTTGCCATTGCTTTCTGCGGTAGACTTGTTGCCGACCAAGGCTATAGAACCCAGTCTGTCCTGCTATTTGACCCATAACTGGAAGGAAGAGACGGATTACCTTACCCAAGGGTATTTGCGCGTAAGTGAATACAAAGGATTACAACTGGAATTCGAACTCGGTTCCCCGGTTTCTTGTTCCGAGCCGATATCCACTGTACCACAACGCACATAAATATCTTACATAATCCAGAATGCACAGAACTCGTAACGTGGTGGTTTTATGGCCCTAAACGACACAAGAGAGTGTAATAATCCCGACGAGGAGGATTTCCGTTTCATATCTGATTAACTTTTTTGTTCAGAACTCTGTTTCATATAAAGGCAAATTGCTTTGTTCGTAGTGACTAAAAAAAAATCTTTACATAGTCTGAAAAAAAAATATAAAAACAATATTCTGTGATTAAATCTAAAGTAATCGCCGAGAAAAAAAAAGTTTAGACGAAAGGATTTTAAGCTCTGCATTGGGGATAACAAACATTATCGAATTGGTCTGCTCTTTCTATCGATTCTACTTTATCATATTTTCTTTTATTTCTTGATGAGCTATCCATTTTTTTATCTCTTTCCTTATCAATTTGCGCTGATTGTGTTTTACTCTCGATTTGATCTTTCCCTCTTTTTCACTGAATGTCCAGATCTTCATCAACATTTTATTTTGGAAATAGTGATTTCTTTCTCATCAACAACTCGCTCATATCCCCCCCCCACACACACACATGCACTGCGCTTATTCAGGTATACATATCCTCAAATACAAGCAAATACCATACAGATATACACATATAACCCTGTATACATGCAAGCATAGCCACGTACACGATTTCTCTCTTTTGGTTTTTTATTCTGACAATCTTTTGCCGCAGGTTCCAGAAAGCTCAATCGCTACCAATGACGTATTAAATGGCGGGAAAAAATCTCACAAATCAGTTGGCAACTTTTCCGTTTTAAACTCACTGGATTGCTATGTATTGTCAGTTCTTCAATATGGCAGTGAATGCTGGACAATATCATCAAAGATGAAGGAAAAACTTGAAGCAACAGAAATGTTGTTCTACTGTATTGAGAGACAGGAAAATTTCGCTAGAAACAAAGAATAGAGTACTGGATGCCAGTTCTTCAATATGGCAGTGAATGCTGGACAATATCATCAAAGATGAAGGAAAAACTTGAAGCAGCAGAAATGTGGTTCTACAGAAGGATGCTGCGAATATCAAGGATCGAGGATGTGAGCAATGATGAGGTTTTTAGAAATGATGGAAACGAAAAGGAAATTAGGAAGAGACAGCTAAAGTTCCTGGGACATGCATTGAGGAAGGAGGTCTTGGAGAATCTGATACTAACAGGCTAGATAGAGGGAAAAAGAGACAGGGGAAAGCAACGGATAACATATTTGAAGGACCTAATCAGGGGAATGATGGAACGAGGGTTGCATGGTGTAACAGGAGAAGGTGTGTTAAGAGCCACCAGGGATAGGGAGACGTGGAAAGCCATGATCGCCTACGTCCTGAAAGGACAGGGCACATAGAAGAATATATATGCCAACTGTTTATAAGAAATTATGTGGATATAAAGTGGGGGATCAAATCTATATTATAATCAATATATAAATTGATCCCTCATTTTGTGGCCATGATAGTTTCTATACATTTATATTCTAGATTTATGGGCTTCAGCTAGTGAATGACAGAACGGGGCTTGCGTGGTGTAACAGGATAAGGCGTGTTAAGAGCCACTAGGGACAAAGAGACGTGGAAAGCCATGATCGCCTACGTCCTGAAGGGACAGAGCACATAGAAGAAGATATACCAGGCACTCTGTTTCGTGTCCACAATAAAAATGCCGGGAGACATTTTGATCAAAAAATCAAATGAAAAACGCGTTGACATTATTTTTTTTTCACTCGATAACACTCCATGAAAAGCAGTAAAGCCACTAAGATACAAGAGATTACTGGATATGAAAGAATTAGTAACAGAAAGATTATGAATGAGCGAGAAGCGTACATAGTAATCAGGAGAACAGCGATTGTCATTTAAATTTTTATTGGCATTTAAATTTTTAAGATTTAAGTTGGCTGGAAAACATGAAGCCGGAAGGGAGTTCCACAAGTGAGAAGTGTGAGAAAAGAAACTGTTAGCAGAAAATTTAAGGTTTCATCTAGCCTGCTCAAGTACAAATAGTGAGAACTCGACCCGGGTCTGGTACTGCGCTTAAAGTCATAAAGTCTATGTACTATAGCGAAGAGCTTAATCGAACGATTACCTGAAAGTGTTTATGAATAAGTAAGGATTAGGCGACGGGAAAATGTAATGTCCGAACAGCGGCAACATCAGTAACTTTAGAATCCTTGACCCACGTGTCGTACTGAGAATTAAAGTCACTGAAGACAAAGATGTTCTCAGATGGATGGACAAAAAATGCGTTTTCTATACTGTCTGGTATTATGTCTAACATACTAAGGTCCTCTTGGAAGATGGGGAGGGTGATAAAAGAAAATAAGATAGTAAAGTTTAATAATGAATGACGGAAGCAAATGAAAGAGTAGTCTGGGGCATCAAGAGACAATTCATCGGAAGATTATCTCGGCTGTAAACACCTAGGTCATGCATGTGAATGTTGGAATTTTTTCAGCAAAAGGAAAGATAACCTGGAACCAAGAATTCATAGATAGACATGAAAGAATGTAAGTTAGTTTCACAGAGGGCAAAGATATCTGGCAACGATTCCAAGAGGAACGATTCTACCTGCAGAAAATTCCACAAATATTAGTGAAAAAATGTCACTACAAATACTCGATATTATGCAACTGTTGATCAGAGCAGCCTCTCTAAATGCTAAGAAAAAGTTCTGGCTCATAATGACCAGTCAGAAGCGGAAGCCAACAAACTGCCAAACCGGTACCCTTACAATTCAGTAATTCATTGTTGTTTGGGTATAACATTTTTTTGGGGGGAATATGAATTATTGAATAAAAGAACAGAAATTATGACTAAGTGTAAACATACCATACAATACCTATTAGGTTTATACAACCATAGATGAAAACGTTATAATTTCTTCTAATTTTAAAAATTACGCATTCAAACATTACCCGTCATGTTTGCATTCAAAAACATTCCCGTTACGTGAGCGTTCTTGAAAAATAATTTTAAAAAATATGTGGTGGGGGGTGTAAATCAGTTATTGCAAATCGCCTGAAGACACCACATGGTAGAAACTTAGGTCGCGTAATAACTCGTTTACATATTAAGAATATATATATATATATATATATATATATATATATATATATATACTCCTAAATAAACGGAAGGAGATCATTAGTATGTGTCGTCATAGAAATAAGTATAAATTACAATAAGCATCTTTTTCTTTCAATTAGTTACAACAAGTCTTTTTTGAAATTTTGGCTAAGCATTTAATTCCCCCATACCTACCACTACTAACTCAATGATCAAGCCACATACCTCCCACTACCAAAGAGGAAATTACTACTAAAATTCCACTAGCTTAACCCTATAAAAACCAATATTTCCCATCCCCTTCCTTTACTAGAGTAAACTCCTGGGCTTAGAATTTTTACACATTTTTTGTGTATATGGGGTTGAGAATGCATGTCTTGAAATGACTGTTGAAAATGACTATTTTCCTTCTAAGTTTTATCTGCATTTACATTATATATATATATATATATATATATATATATATATATATAATTGAATGGAGCAAATTAAAAGTTATAAAATTTTAACTTGGTATAAGCACCAATACCCATTTTATTAGAAACGCGCCAAGTCAAATCTCCCGTCCAGTTTATCACACACGGGAAGATTCCCATTAAAATGTAATATTGACAATTAACAATAAATTAATGGGCAAGTCATTTATACAGACGGTCCCGCATATTAACAATCTATGGACATCAAAATCAATAAACCTATAAATATCGACTAGTTAGATTTATCTCAATGATAAAAGCTATAAACAGGTAGCTTGAAGATAAAAAAGATACAATTAAAATATCTAGGTACCATTAAAATATCCAGTTACCTTAACGATAATAAGGTACCATTAAAATATTTAGGTAACTTGAAAATAAAAAGTAACTCAAAATATCCCAGTACATTAACGGCAAAAATTATCTTAAAAGATAAAAGGCACCTTAAAAATCCAGCTTCCTTAAAAATAATATGGTACCTTAAAGCTAAAAATGTGCATTTAAAATACCTGGATACTTTAAAGATAAAGGGGTACCTTAAAATGTTCCTTAAAAGATAAAAATGTACCTTGAAAATATCCAGGTATGTCAAAGCTAAAAAAAGTACCTTTAAAATATTCAGGTATCTTGAATATAAAAGTGGACATTAAAATGTACATTAAAGATTAAAAAAAAGTACATTATATATATATGGCTGTCAAGATAAAAGATGCCTTAAAGATTTAACATTCCATTTTATTTTAGGTCCTGTTTTGCTAATTGGTAGTGACAGGAATGACCGCTGGGTTCGCTTCCGTTCAAATACCTTTTGGGGAGTGACGTATCAGTGGTTTGAACGGAAGCTCAGATTGGAAACTTCAGTCAGTGTTGAAAATATGTCTAAGTGGACAACTCTACACTGAAAACTGGTTGGGCACGATACTATTAATCTCACTCTGTAAACGTCTTTTAATCTATTGTTCATCCAATAACAGACCCTAGAGCCACTCAAGGTAGAGAATTACTGACTGAGATTGCTGTAAGAGCGTAAACGAAGGAAGTATAAAGTGCGTATTATGAGGACTTGTAAGCAGACCTTGAGGTTCTTTTTTATCTCTTTTTTAATCAATTCGCACCAAGTAAAGCAATAATGCCCCTAAGATGAAAGAAAGTGAAAGATGTTGAGAGGGGACTGTGAACCGGATAATAGGCGAACCTATCTACACCTATTAACTTGAAAAGTTTAAATCTAAACTTATTTATAAATGGAACTTTGTCTGTGTGTGTGTGTCTCTGTGTGTGTGTCTGTTACCTATAGACTCCGAAACGGCTGAACCGATTTTCTTGAAAATTGACACAGTTGTACTATAATCGTCTGCGAGTGTTCTTAGCTAGGTTTTGTGTTGAGGTACCCCCGATAAATATCGAAAATCGATAATCGAAAAATACGGGTTATAAAAGGAGTGGTCCGATTTTAATCAAACTTGATACACTCATAGACAAAGACATAAGAAACGATATTCAGAAGTTTCAAGGTTGCAGTTCTATCCTTGGATGACTTATTTGACTCCGATATTGGAAACCGATACCCAGATATCCTACCGGGGCTGATCAAAATCAGTTTTTCAGCCCTTTTATTTTAGTTTTTGCTTCGGGTTTGGCTCTAAGTAGGTATAATTGTAGTTCTTAGTCTCAGCCATGATACCATTTACTCAAAGGACTTATTTAGTCTTCAAAATTCAGTTTACGACAAAAAAAACTTATTTGTTATCGATACCAGGAAATCAAAATTTGACTTACATTCATTTATTTTTCTTTCAGTCTACGGTTTCGCTTTAACTGGAAACAATTATTGCTTTTTAGTCTTTCGTGCCAACGTCCAAAGAGTATGAGCTCCAGGACCATGGATTAGTTTTAAAGCTTTCATTACACCCTAGCAACGCCGAGCTATACTGCTAGTAAACCATAAATTGAAAAATGCCTTCTCTCGGAAGTCTGTCCACAGTGTAACACTTTTGCTAGGTACCTCCACTAAATCGCTAAAAAAAACTGCATATGAATAAAAATGGCCAGAAAATTAATAAAAATGAAAATTTTCTATCAAAATATTTATATTATTATTAAGAGGAAAGATCAAATTAATTTTTAATTATTTAAAAAAAAAATTATAGCCCTTCTAAGGTTTTTGAAATTTGGCAGAAAATCTTGTTTTGATTTGAGTTAGCGGGTAACCAAAACATTACGACTGTTTACAATGGAAAACGTAATATTACATCACTCATTTATTTCCGGTGACGAACACAGTAATTTGGGAATTCTCGCAAAAATCAAATAATAGTTGGATTTTGATGAAACTTTCCGTACTCATTCACAAATAAATGAAATTAATTTTGAAATTATTATTTTTTAAGAAATCTTGGTGAAAATATATTATTTACATCTGTTACCCCCATCCACGTAAATCAATGAAATGTTAATAAATTTTACTTTGTTGCGGTAAATGATTTCATTAGTTAAAAGCAGGACTCATTGGGGAATATAAATCATCTATATTTTTAATTTGACCTCTGTATCCGAAAATCTGCTCCGAATAGTCAAATAAAAAATGCAATATTTTTTTTTAATTTGATAAACTTTTAAATGCTTGAATAAATAATAAAAAATAGGGACATTATAGTCAGAAGAAATTTTTTTTTCCATAACTAATGAAATTTTAAAAGGATTTTCATTTTGTTGTAAATTATAATAATTTAAAAAGTTTCAAAAATATTTTTAAAATACTTTAAAGATTTGTTGCCGCTAGATTTTTAAGTTAATAATTGAAGATCAAATTGTCTATCGAAAGTTGAAAAGTTTAATACAAATCGTTTGGCCTTCATATTTATTTTGTGTGTGTGTGTGTGTGTGTGTGTATTTGAATTGTTTTGTATGGTAATTTCCATGTGCAATTTCCTTCTTTATACGAAAAGAATTTGTAAAATTTTGTCATATATGAGCGTTATGCACTCTTATCATATCAATCAAGCACCTGTCAACACGTTTTGATGTACGGCGTACAGGTCAAAAAGTTAAACTTTGGGATTATAAAAATAGTTTTATTCTAAATTTCAGGCTATAAATAAGTAATACTCGTGTAAATCAAATTTATTTAACATAAAATTTGCTGATTTAACAAAAATAATACGTCACAGATGTATATATTATTTTTGCCAGATTTTTAAAACCGAGAATTAACTTTTGTTTAGAAATGTGTCAATCGCTCAAATATGGCGTCTAAATTTAAAATTTTTTAAAAATCTCAAACTTTTATATTCCAATCAATATAATTTTGTTTTAAATTTCTATCTTTGTAAATCTGCTGAACTCGTTACCTGTCTGCATGCAGGCAGTTTGCTGCCAGTAGATATTCTTGATTACTATTTTGTCTTTCCAAAAAATGTCGAGGCTCTTAAGCATGTCCATCAATTCTTTGTGGCATATTTTGTCGAATGCTTTTGCATAATCGATAAAACTTAGGTACAATTCCTTCTTCATTTGCATTGCCCTTTCGGAGAGCATCGTAATCATAAATATGGCGTTCCTTGTTCCAGTGTCCTTGACGAACCCGCACTGTTCCTGTCCTATCTCTGGCCTTGTTCTGCTTCTCGATCTATTCATCAGGATTCGAACGATTTTCACATTCACTAGTTCCATTCTTTTCTACTTTATCACACTCTTTACTTTCGTTTTCCGAATGTTCATTTTTTGTTTTCTAGATAGACTTACACTAATTTCACTGTCTCGATTTTCCTTTGCTCTAGTTTAATTGATTGGCTTTCTATGTCTCAACTTTCATTTTCACTAGGGTTTTTCACTTTCACTTTCACTTTCTTGATTTTATTTTCTCTACCTTCATTTTTTTCTACATACACGTGTTCTACTTTCACTTACTGAACTTTCATTTTCTCTACCTTCTCTTTACGAATGTTTTTTCTAGTTTAATTTACTTTACCAGATTGTCTCCTTTTATTTCTGCTTTCTCTACTTTCACGTTTAATAGATATTTTTTTTTAGTTTCATTTGTACTACTTTTACTTACTCTAATTCTGTTTCTGTTACAGTTGCTTGCACAAGTCAAAACCATAACAAACTACGTGCCCAAACTTGATACATATCCAATTGGCAAAAAAAAAAAAGTTCTCTTCAGACAGTTTCTCTCTTGGACAGTTGCATTAACTTCGGAAAGATTACGTCCTCGATCGCTACAATCTTGAACATGTATAGGGCCAGGCTTTATCTATCCTAAGAATCTTCATAATATGCATCACTGTTTCTCTGCTTGTACGCCGTTACAACAAACTCATTTAGTCACACTGAATCCTTAGTCAGTCGTTCTTGGTTTTTCCATTGGCTGATTAATAGTAAAGTTATTGCTGTTGGTAAAAACATTGCAACTGGAGATAAAATTAAACAATTAAACGGTCTTCAAACAGAAATAATTTTATGTACTTTTACTTACAATCTGTATTCTCTTCAGCTGGTGTAGTGCAATGATGACAAACTGGTGAAAAATACAAAGAACATCAGAGATAATTTCCTTTAAATACTTGAAATCATAAATTTATGACTGAAATCGCAATAATCTTTGGCATTTAACTCAGACACGAAATTTTGCAATAATGACAAACAGGTGAAAAATACAAAAAACATCAGAGATAATTTCCATTAAATACTTGCGATAATAAATTAATAACTGAAATCCCAATAATCTTAATATTTTTTCTTTTGGTATCTTTCACAAGCCTTGCTTCGCCATTCATTCTTATTCTTCATATGCCGTGTCCCTTTAGGACGTAGGCGATGATCGACTTCCACTTGCCCCTATCTGTTGTCGCTTTTAATTTTTCCTCTTGGTATCTTTCACAAGCCTTGCTTCGCCATTCATTCTTTCAAGCCTATCAAGGAGGTTTCGCGTTGCTTCCCCCTGTCTCTATTCGTGATACACGCTTGGGCGATCATGTCTCGAAAGAGACATGACTGACTGGGAAGAAGATTTTCTATCCTGCTCTTTAAACTATAGCTGAAGGGAGAAGAGACGGATTGTATTAATAAGTAGTAATTAGTTGGGGATCAGTTTATTACTTAATAACAATAAAAAACTGATCCCCCACTTTTTGCCCAGTAGAAGCTTTACTTATGTTTCCAACTATTATCTTCATTCAGTCAGTTAAGTGCCATACGTGATACACGCTTTGGGCGATCATGTCTCGACAGAGACATGACTGACTGGGTAGAAGATTTTCTATCCTGCTCTTTAAACTATAGCTAAAGGAAGAAGAAACGGATTGTATTAATAAGTAGCAATTAGTGGGGGATCAGTTTATTACTTAATAACAATAGAAAACTGATACCCAACTTTTTGCCCAGCAGAAGCATTTATGTTTCTAACTATTATCTTCATTTAGTCAGTTAAGTGCTATACGTGATACACGCATATGTCCCGCACTGCTTTTCCCTGTCTCTCTTTCCCTCTATCCGTCCTGTGAGTATTTGATTCTCCTGACCCTCCTTCCTCATTATGTGCCCCAGGAACCTCTGCTGTCTTTTCTTGATATCAAGTATGTGTTTTCCTCGTTTAATACCTTGTCGTACTCTGGTTAGCTTTTGAAATGCGTCCTTGGCTATGCCGATGCTTCTTTGGATCTCAGTGTATCCGAAATTTTGTTATGATTCAAATTAATTCCTCCCTATTTAAGACGAAACAAACAAGATTTCTTGAGAAAAACAAGACGAATTGATAGCCTAACAGATTCGTCTGCAGACTTTGCTTGCAGAAATATATTATTGTTGATCACCTTTTTGCCTCTATTCTTAATGGAAATTTTTTAATCTCTTTCGCCAAAGGCGACTGAATCAGAAGTGTACAAATTAATTAGATAAAAATACAATTTACACTGAAAATTACATAAAATAATTTATAAAGAAAAGAAATGTTTACCTGGTACAATGACATATATTGAGTCAGGGTCAATGACGAACAGAAGTTTGTTTCGCGTAAAAGCAGATACTAAAAGACGAGAAATGGCGTCTGGAAAATTGTCTTTTGTAGTAACTTCTCCTTGGAAGAATATAGTGAAATCAACGCGAACACTTCCAGGCCTGAGAAGGGAAATTGAAAATGGAATTATAAATAATTACACCGATAATAATAATAATAATAATAATAATAATAATAATAATAATAACAATAATAATAATAATAAAGCAGCAACAAAAAAATTAAACATCAAAATAAAAACAAGGCAGTCACGCAGACGTGAAGATCCACCTTGGAAAAGAAAAATCGAAAAAGAAATCGAACAACTAAGAAGTGAACTGTCAGTACTGGATGAACTGAGTAGAGGAATAAATGTAAGAACTAGGAAAAGAAGAAGAGCCGAAAAAAAATATAACATCAGGAATGAAAATGACGTCTTATCAAATAAAGAAAAAATAAAGCAAAAAATCCAACTGAAGGCTCAAAGAATAAGACGCTATGAAAAAAGAGCAAAATTTTACAGACAAAACAAGATCTTTCAGACTGATACAAAGAGATTTTACAGGGAAATAGGTAAAAAAAGAATTGAAGTGACAGTACCCCCCAGAATGGAAGAAGTCACACAGTTCTGGGAAAAGATATGGGCTTGCCCTAAAGAACCTAGCAAGGAAGTACATTGGATTACGCAGGAGATAGAACGAATGAAGAATAAACCCGAACAGACATGGTCTGGAATTACAGAAGATGATATTAAATTTGCACTAAAAAAAGCACACAATTGGAAAACTCCAGGTATAGATAAAATTCCTAACTTTTGGCTATATTATTTAAATGCAGCACATAAAAAATTAGCCAAAGAACTCCAAGAAATGGTTGACGATCCCACTAAAATTCCTGCATGGATGACAAAAGGAATTACATTTCTTCTACCCAAGAATGGTGACACAAACAACCCGAAAAACTACAGACCAATTACATGTCTTCCGACAACATATAAACTACTAACATCTATTTTAACAAAACAAACATATTTATTCTTAGAAAGAAATGACATGATACCGCTTGAACAAAAAGGGTGCAAACGTGGCTGTTATGGCTGTAAAGACCAATTGCTAATTAACAAAATGATCCTGGAAAACTGCTACAAGACAAAGAAAAATCTTAGTACTGCCTGGATAGACTACCGAAAGGCATTCGATAGTGTGCCACATGAATGGATTTTAAAGACTTTAAATATATACAAGATATCGCCCGTCATCATCAATTTCATCAAACAGTGCATGTCTATATGGAAAACAACCCTTTACCTCAATCATATAAATGGAACCTATAAGTCTGATGAAATAAACATCAAAAGAGGTATATTTCAAGGTGATTCTTTATCTCCCTTACTATTCTGCATATCATTAATAGCACTAACCAGTCAACTTAATAAGACAGAATGTGGTTATAAAATAGGCCAAAAGAAAATAAGCCATCTATTTTACATGGATGACTTAAAGTTATATGCTAAGAATGATAATGAGCTGGAAGGTCTTCTGCAAACTGTAAAATGCTTCAGCGAAGACATTGGAATGAAATTTAATTTGAATAAATGTGCTAAAGCTACAGTTTTACGTGGATCAATACAAGAAACATCCTCAATTAGCCTAGACCCTGCTGTAACAATAAAAGAATTGAAACCAGAAGAAGCTTATAAATACCTAGGTGTAAATGAGAGCGAAAACATTCACCATAAAAAAATGAAAGAAATAGTGCGTAAAGAGTACTATAGAAGGCTACGAATGATATTAAAAACTGAATTAAATTCACAGAATAGAGTTATGGCCATTAATAGCCTTGCAATCCCAGTTGTCCAATATAGCTTCAACATCTTAAACTGGACTCTAAACGACATCAGGCGAATGGATGCTAAAACAAGAAAGCTTCTTTCTAAGCATAGGATGCATCACCCAAAGGCTGATGTAGACCGTCTATACATACCCCGTAAAGAAGGTGGAAGGGGTCTTATTCAGCTGGAATTGTCATACAAGACAACAACTATTGGCTTACTAACATACATAGAAACAACAAAGGATTGGATGATACAATTAGTAAGGCAACATGAAGAAAGAAAGAAAAAATATTCAATAATAAAAGAAGGCAGTAAATACAAACAAGAATTACAGTTAGTAGATTCTGTAGAAAAGCAAAACAGTAGCCAAGAACCAACTATTGCAGCAAAAAATATGAAAATGAAAGCCAAAGATAAAGCTCTTGAAAAGATGAAACAGCGCTGGCAAGACAAACCTCTGCATGGCCAATATCCAGTACGTGCCAATAAATCCAATGTTGACAAAGTTAATACTCATCGATGGTTACGTGCATCTGGATTAAAGTCTGAAACTGAAGGATTTATACTTGCAGCACAAGACCAAAGTCTTTTCACGAGAAACTTTCAGGCAAATATTATGCATAATAATATGGATCCAAAATGCAGGTTTTGTGATAAACACCAAGAAACAATAGACCACCTAATCTCAGGCTGTTCTGTGCTTGCCCCAAACGAATATAAAAATCGCCACGATAGAGTTGGGCAATATTTACATTGGGCAATGTGCAAACATTATGGAAAAGCTGTAAACAAACACTGGTATGAACATCATCCAGCACCGGTTACAGAAATAGAAGATGTAACCATTCTATGGGATTACACCATCTACACAGACAGAAAAATTGAAGCAAACAGGCCAGACATTATTGTTAAAAACCAGAAGGAGAAAACTTGTCTATTAATTGATATGGCTTGTCCAGCGAATTGTAACATAGCAACCAAGGAATTTGAAAAACTGTCAAAATATAAAGACCTGGAAATTGAAATAGAAAAAATGTGGAAATTGAAAACAAGAGTTGTGCCAGTGATAGTAGGTGCACTTGGAATGATAAAAAATGGAACAAAACAACACATTGAAAGAATCCCTGGAAACCCCAGCTTAAGAGATATACAAAAAATTGTCTTATTAAGTACAGCCCACACACTAAGGAAAACTTTATCTATGTAATGCTGGAGATGATAGAGAAGATAGAAAAACATGATATGGAGCCATAACAACACGCCACTACCTGCCTTATGTCTCCCCGCAGACTTGGTTGGTAGTGAGACCAAAGCAGAAATCGAAATATGATGAAAAATGACATAATAATAATAATAAACAATAATTTTAGATTTTCTGGTTTGTCTTCTTTATTACAAAACGTGATCAGTAGAAAATGTCATCAAGTCATTTCTGAATTTTGGTCTCAGGTTGGGACTCGGAAGGAAATGTGTATACAAGAGTAGTCCAATAAAGAAGAAGAAAAAGAAGAAGAAGAAGAAGAAGAAAAAGAAGAGGAAGAATAAGAGGAAGAAGAAGAAGGAAGAAGAAGAAGAAGAAGAAGAGGAAAAATAAGAATAAGAAGAATAAGAAGAAGAAGAAGAAGAAGAAGAAGAAGAAGAAGAAGAAGAAGAAGAAGAAGGAAGAAGAAGAAGAAGAAGAAGAAGAAGAAGAAGAAGAAGAAGAAGAAGAAGAAAAAAAGAAGAAGAAGAAGAAGATATGAAAAGCGTTTCTATCTACTAAATAAGATATTCCAAAGGGACCTAAGAATTTTTACAGGTTTGAGCTTGAGTTTGAGTTTTGTTTAATGGCATATCAACACCTCTGTGGGTTATTTAATGCCAAAAAGTTAGGGCCTTAAGGTATCTTTTTTTAATGTTCAGTTATAGTGAAAAGGTTGACTTAATCAGATTTTAATAAAAATTATTTGTTTTTATTCTTTTTTATTTCAGAAAACTGAAAATGTCTTCTAGTTTTGTATTCAAAAATATTTTGCTGAGAATTATTTTTTTCTCTGAAAAATGTGTTATGGTAATAATTTTTTTCTTCAAAAATGTATTTTGGTAATATTTTTTCTTCAAAAATATATATTTTTTATAAGAGTCTATTTTTATGTATATATTTCTATAAAAGTGTATTTTTATGCTTTCATAGAGTTTTGAACCCAGTTTGAGGGTTAACTATTTGCCCATAGCTGGGAACCTAATAGGTGCTAGCACCTAGGATCACGGTGGACCTGAAAACAATAGCAATTAAGAGGTGGTTCAATGCCCCTTAAAACCTCCCAAATAAGAGGCATTGCTGCCGAATGAGGTTTTACAGCGAAATTGGAAAAGCCTTTATAGAAGTCAAAAAGACACCATCTATCAAAGAAGTGCGAAAAATTTCGGAGAATATTGGGAGCAAATCAAACCAATTTAATCCCCATGCAGAGTGGATCCAAACAGAACATAAAAGAACATTTAATAATTCTGCTTGTTTTTTCCTTAGTTAGTTACGTAGTTCATCTGTCCGTTGCACCACTGAAGAAAGATAACACACTTACTGTCTACAAGAGCTTTTCATTCCTCTCTGTCATTTTACTCTCCTCGGTTTTTCTCTCACCTTTGTCAAACGTAAGGGTAGTAAAGAGTGAGAGTGTAGGAGGAGAGAGCCTATAGCATTACCGTAACAGTAGCAGCTTAAGCTGGTGGTTGTAGTAGTAATTATGTGTGTATATGTGTGTGTACTACAATACACACACATACACACACTGTGTGTTTTACAATATAGTAAAAATAGGTAGATTTGTTGTATCCCGCGAACTAATAACAAAATTTCTGGCCTCTACACCCTCGGCCATTACTCAGTTGTTTTTTTTCTGTTTACAATGGACACAGGAGCCATGATTTTTCAGTAATAAAAAAACAACATTTTCTCTTTCAGGATCTCTCACCAAATAGCGTACAATATTTTGTTTATGGTCTATGCATACGCCGCTTAATATAAGATTACAGTAAAGTAGCTTCTATGGACATGACTTTTATAGATATTTTTATAAAATTATCATCTGTGTTATCTTTATTTTATTATCGAATACCTTAATGTCTGAAGACGTTATTATCATTTGTAGTATGGCAAAGTAACATTTTTCCAGGAAATCATGATTATCTTTCCGTGGAAATTTCACGGGTTCCACTAGCGAAGGATAAATCTGTACAATAATGAAAAATATAACCAAGGATAAAGTCAGGCAAGCTCTAAAAAATAGAAATCCCCTATAAATGACAATTTTCCCTACTTTTATAAAAAGTCATCAATCTATAAATTTCTTGCGTAAACTTTATGTTGTGGAGAAGTTTTCGCACTGAAGGTTACAATCGTGCTATGTAGGTTGCTAATCAACTTAACGTACCCAAAATGTTAGGAACTTGGTAATCTTCCACTGAAAACTGACTCCTTAGTATTCGGCTAACTGCCGACTAATATCAACTGCCTAGTTGTTCTAATAAACTCCAATAGAAAGTCTAAAGAAGTCCTATGAACTTCCTGTGAACTCTTATTAATATAGGAGGGAGAGTCCATTATCTGAGGAATAGGTATGTTTCACCATCATACTTTATCAATTCTATTTAATGATCGAATGAAATTCCAGAACAGATTACCGAATGTATTGCCTCACACCAAAAACCGGTGAAAGAGATGATCCAAAAAATTATAATGTCATGTCAGTCCATCACATGTAAACTGATGACGTAAATTATACAGACTCTTTTCTGTGAGAAATATTCACACATAACTCAGTGCTTAGGCAGAGGAAGGAAACAGTCAGACAAACAAGACATACCTGATAAAGTAAAACAATTTATTGTCTTGCAAAAACTGATTTTGCGGCTACTTCGTAGCCTGGTATAGTCCTTCTCGCTGCGTAGCTTGTTAGTTCCTTCGTCTGAGAAGGGTATGGGAAACCACGTGGAACGGCGGTCCGCGACGTACAGGAAATTCTGGGGTCAGCTTCTGCTGCAGTTCCATTCGGTCGAAAGTCGATAGTTCTTGGAGAATTTTTCTCTCAGATGGATAGGCATTGCCCAAAGGGTTTCCTTATAAGAAAGGAAGGATGTCGAGATATTTTCTCTGATAAGGTTGAGGCTGTTAGCCCAATGGGTCTCCAATACTATGGAGAGATGGTCTCGATATAGCGAGACATGAGGGTGCCAATTGTTGGCCCCGCTGGTTGAATCTCGGCACGTTGATCTCCGAAGCTGTCCGTGCCAACCGAGCAAGCAAGTCCGTCCAAAAGGAAGGAAAAAAAGGAAAGACTGAAAAAAAAGGCGCGAGCCTCTTCCTGGCGTAAAGGCCCGCCTCAAGTCCAAGACGAGGTTCGGGTCTTCGGCCAATCAGGAGACCTGTTATATCTGTAAATTTCCAACATTTCTCGATAAAGATTCTTTCTCTCAAACAGACTGGATGCCGAACAGGTTCATATGGTTGCAAAGATCAACTACAGTATTTACATTATTCGGACTACTGTCCTTATCTTTGTTGACGTTTGTACGACGTTTAATAATAGATCATTCTATTTGTCTATATTTCTGAGATGAGGTAGTATTTACAGTATTTACATTATTCGGACTATTGTCCTCATCTTTGTTGCCATTTGTACGACGTTTAATAATAAATCATTCTATTTGTCTATACTTCTGAGATGAGGTAGTATTTACATTATTCGGACTATTGTCCTCATCTTTGTTGTCATTTGCACGACGTTTAATAATAAATCATTCTATTTGTCTATATTTCTGAGATGAGGTAGTATTTACATTATTCGGACTATTGTCCTCATCTTTGTTGTCATTTGTACGACGTTTAATAATAGCTCATTTTATTTGTCTATATTTCTGAGATGAGGTAGTATTTACAGTATTTATATTATTCGGACTACTGTCCTCATCTTTGATGCCATTTGTACGACGTTTAATAATAAATCATTCTATTTGTCTATATTTCTGAGATGAGGTAGTATTTACAGTATTTACATTATTCGGACTACTGTCCTCATCTTTGTTGCCATGTGTACGACGTTTAGAAATAGATCATTCTATTTGTCTATATTTCTGAGATGAGGTAGTATTCACAGTATTTATATGATTCGGACTATTGTCCTCATCTTTGTTGCCATTTGTGCAACGTTTAATAGTAGATCATTCTATTTGTCTATATTTCTGAGATGAGGTAGTATTTACAGTATTTATATTATTCGGACTATTGTCCTCATCTTTGTTGACATTTGTACGACGTTTAATAGTAGATCATTCTATTTGTCTATATTTCTGAGATGAGGTAGTATTTACAGTATTTATATTATTCGGACTATTGTCCTCATCTTTGTTGACATTTGTACGATGTTAAATAATAGATCATTCTATTTGTCTATATTTCTGAGATGAGGTAGTATTTACAGTATTTATATTATTTAGACTATTGTCCTCATCTTTGTAAGCACCGGTCTTCTTCAGGTGCTAGGAACTTCGATTCAAACCCTTTATTACAACTCCTAGTACCTGAAGAAGGCCGGAGCGTACAACGGCCGAAACGTTGTACAAATAGCAACAAAGATGAGGACAATAGTCCGAATAATGTAACTGCTGTAAGTGCTACCTCACTCAGAAATATAGACAAATAGAATGATCTATTACTAAACGTCGTACAAATGGCAACAATGATGAGGACAATAGTCCGAATAATGTAAATACTACCTTATCTCAGAAATATAGACAAATACTAAAGGTCAACTTCTAATAAACTAAGTTATCTAGGAAATGTGCAGGAAAACAGGTAGAAATCTTAGCAGAGCTTGGATAGATTACCGTAAATGCTTTGATAGTAGGCGATCATGGTTCTCCACGCCTCCCTATCCTTTATAGCTCTTAGTATGTTTGCTCCTGTTACTCCTGGCAACCCCCGTTCCGTTATCCACCTGATCAGACCCTGAAAATATGTTATCCGCTGCCTTCCTCTGTCTCTCTTTCCTTCTATCTGGCCAGTCAGTATCAGGTTCTCCAAGCTCTCCTTCCTCATTGCGTGTCCCAGGAACTTCAGTTGTCTCTTCCTGATGCTCAGTATTAATTTCCTTTTTGTTGCCATTCTTTCCAACACCTCATCGTTGCCTGCATGCTCAGTCCACGATATCCGCAGCATCCTTCTGTAGAACCACATATCCGCTGCTTCCAGTTTTGTCCTCATTTTCGATGATATTGTCCAGCATTAACTGCCGTATTGAAGAACTGACATCACATAGCAATCCAGCACTCTTTTATTTGTTTCTAGTGAAATTTTCCTGTGTCTTAGTACTTTACTCAGCTTCTGGAACGCGTCCTTTGCCATGACAATTCGCCTTCGGATCTCTGTGTAGCACTTTCCATCTCCTGTTAGAACACTTTCTAGGTATTTAAATTTTTGTACTTGCTTGATTCTGGTATCCCCCACCTGTATTTGGCATTTTGGGTTGCACCTTTTGCTGATGACCATGCATTCAGTTTTCTTGAAGTTTATTTGTAGTCCTTTTTTGTCACTCTCCACCGATACCTTCTGTAGGAGGTCTTGTCGTTTCCTTTCCGTGTAGATTACTGTGAAGCCTTTTATAGTGTCCCACACACTTGGATCTTTAATATTTTGGAAATGTACAAAGTTAAATCGGTGATAGTAATTGATTACATCTTTCCTGACAAACGATACTTAAACTTTGATCGACATACGCAAATTAAATAAACATTTAAAAAAAATTATCCTTGAAAATTGCAGGAAAAAAAGTAAAAATCTCAGCACACCTTGGATTTTCTTCTTTTGTGTACCCCGTCTTTTCAAGACGTAGGCGATCATGGCTTTCCACATCTCCCTACCCCTGGTGGCTCTTAGCCCGCTTTCTTCTGTTACACCACGCAGTCACCGTTCTGTCATCCACTAGATCAAACCCATAAATCTAGAATATAAATATAGAAACTAGCATGGCCACAAAATGAGGGATCAGTTTATATATTAATTATAATATAGAATTGATCCTCCATTTTATATCCACATTATACTTTCTTATAAACAGTTGGCATATATATTCTCTTTCTATGTGATTTGTCCTTTCAGGACGTAGGCGATCATGGCTTTCCACGTTTCCCTATCCCTGGTGGCTCTTAGCACGCTTTCTTCTGTTAAGCCACGCAGCCCTCGTTCCATCATCTACCTGATTAGGTCCTTCAAATATATTATCCGTTACTTTCCCCTGTCTCTTTTCCCTCTATCTGACCTGTTAGTATTAGGTTCTCCAAGCCCTCCTTCCTCATTGTATGTCCCAGGAACTTTAACTGACTCTTCCTGATGTTCAATATTAATTTTCTTTTCGTTTCCATCCTTTCCAAAACTTCATCATTGCTCACATGCTCGATCCATGATATTCGAAGTATCCTTCTGTAGAACCACATTTCAGTTGCTTCAAATTTTTCCTTTCATTTTTGATGATATTGTCCAGCATTCACTGCCATATTGAAGAACTGACATCACATAGCAATCCAGTTCTCTCTTTGTTTCTAGCGAAATTGTCCTGTTTCTTAATACTTTACTCAACTTCTGGAATGCTTTCTTCGCCATGCCAATTCGCCTTCGGATCTCAGTGTCGCACTTTCCGTTTTCTGTTAGAACACTTTCCAGGTATTTAAATTTTTGTACCTGCTTGATTTTAGTATCCCCCACCTGCATTTGACATTTTGGGCTGTCATTTTTGCTGATGACCATGCATTCGGTTTTCTTGCAGTTTATTTGAAGTCCTTTCTTGTCACTCTCTTCAGCTACCTTCTGTAGGGGGTCTTGTGGTTTCGTTTCCGCGTAGCGTGCCGAACACTTAGATTCTTAAGGCTTTGGAAATGTACAAAATTTCATTAGTGATTGTGCATTTTCTTAAAGTGCTTAATAATGTAAAACTCTCTGCTCATCTTGGATAGTTTACCGTAAAGCCTTCGAATGTGTGCCACACTCGTGGATCCTTAAGATTTTAGAAATGTAGAAATTCTCCTCGGTGATAATAGATTTTCTTAAATATGACATGAAACCGTGGAAAACCACATTAACCCGAAATCACACCAAAGATACTGCCACTTTCGATTGTTCGAATATCTGACATTGTAAATGCAATGCCGATACCGTCTATTTTTTTTTTTTTTTTTTGCACCCTTTTCATATTTTGTCGTTTCCTCAATCCTTCCCGCATTCAGTTTTTCTTTTCTTTGCCTTTCAATCCCTGTAACCTCCTGTGTACTGAGTGCATGACTGCCTTGATTGGGGTGAAATGATTTAAAAACTGTTGTGGGGCGTTACCCACTTAACTCTGGACTCTTCCTACCAGTATATTAACTGAGAGTTAATCACTCTCGTGGCTTCACTTCAGCTCAGCACAGTCTGTCTGTCTGTCAGTCACTAGTAAGCCAAGTTTGTTTACTATTTTCTCTTGTATCTATTTTTGACTTAATATATATTGTTAACCATACCACCGTGTGTCGCGTTATCATTTCGTGGTCCCATCACCGATCCACATCAAAAACGTAATACATTGCTAAGATTTTTGCCATTATATAGACTGAAAATAAAGAAGAAATGGATTGTCACTGATGAAGAATTTGTTTAATATTCCAAAGATTTTAATGTTTTCCAGACCTTGTTTTTTTTTTTGGTTTTTTTTTGGTTTTTTGTTGATACTCTCGTTTTAAAAATGTGAATAAATTGTAAAAAATTGTAAAAAAATTCTGCTTACCTGATAAGGACGACTTCTGTTCGATTATACATGTCAGAGTAAGGACTTTTGTCGAAAACAGATTTCATCTAGAAAAGAAAAAAAAAACAATTGTGTCATCAAGAAATAAATTTATCAAACATTTTTTTTATTTCTCAGTCAGTCACTTAAGTTCCATACTTGAAACACGCTTGGGCGATCATGTCTCGAAAGAGACATGACTTACCGGCCAGAAGATTATCCCGCAGTAGGCTGCCATTGCTTTCTGCGGTAGACTGGTTGTCTGCCAAGTCTATAGAAGCCAACCTGTCATATTATTTAACTCATAACTAGAGGGAGAAGAGATGTATTTTATTATTAAGTAGCAATTAGTGGGGTTATCAGTTTATTACTTCATAACAATAAAAACCGATCCCCCACTTTATGCCCGGTAGATACCTTAATTATGTTTACATCTATTATATTCAGTCAGTCAGTCAAGCGCCATATGTGATACACGCTTGGGCGATCATGTCTCGAAAGAGACATGACTGACTGGGCAGAAGATTATCCCGCAGTAGGTTGCCATTGCTTTCTGCGGTAGACTGGTTGCAAGCCAAGGCTATAGAACCCAATCTGTCCTGTTATTTAACCCATAACTGGAAGGAATAGACGGATTAATACCTTCCACAAGAGTATTTGCGCGTAAGTAAATGCAATGAATTCAAACTGGAATTCGAACTCGGCTCCCCGATTTCTCGTTCCGAGCCGATATCCACTACACCACAATGCACATCTCTCATCTGTCCATAATTTTTCGTTTTTCGTTTTTCTTTGCTTGTGATTATTTTTATATCTCCCCAACCTTACGCCTTAAACTACGTTAATCTTCCTTTAAAATGCACCCCAGTTATTTTATCTCTCCCCATTTTACTTGCACCCATGCTATTCTTTTTGGGGTCTCGACAAAATCCAAAGGAGAATCTGCAATGTAACCGACCCGACCTGGCAGCACGACTCCAATCCAGAAGACTGCTAGGAAGGTTGAATCCCTGTGTCGGGCCAGGAAGTTTTTTTTTCCGCCTGAATCCATCTTGCACATATACAAATCAACCATCCGACCGTGCATAGAACACTGTTATCATATCTGGTCAAGCGCCTCTGCTGTTCATCACAGTGTTCTCGACGGGCTCCAAAGGATAATCTGTAATGTGATTGGTCTCGATCTGGTAGCTCAACGCCACCCAGTTTCTCAACGGCGAGGTGTGGCTTCCCTCTGCCACTTCTACAACTAATTTCACCGCTTCTGCTCCGATGGGCTTAGCTACCTGGTGTTCCCTCTGAACGAATTTGCTCGAGCTACTGGACTAGCAACTAAGAGTTTACACACAATGTCAGTTGCTATCTCTTAAGTTTTTTTTTTCTTAATCGTATCACCCCGAGCAAGGCGGTAACGCCACTGATGTGCAGGGGGCTACATAAGCGTAAAAACATTAAGTAGAAGAGAGTGAAGAGGAATATGAACCAGTTAGAAAGGAGCAAGAGAAGGATGGGAATACAGGTGTGATGGCATTTCCAAAGGTGGAGAGAAAGGAAAGGATATACGGGGTGGTGAAGAAAAAACTAGTGTCAAGTGGTTAAGAGATGAGCATTGACATTGCGTTGTGGTGCATTGGATATCGGCTCGGAACGAGAAATCGGGGACCCGAGTTCGAATTCCAGCTGAATTCATTGCATTCACTTACGCGCAAATACCCTTGGGAAAGGTATTAATCCGTCTCTTCCTTCCAGTTATGGGTTAAATAATTGGACAGATTGGGTTCTATAGCCTTGGTCGGCAACCAGTCTAGCGCAGAAAACAATGGCAACCTACTGCGGGATAATCTTCTGCCCAGTCAGTCATGTCTCTTTCGAGAGATGATCGCCCAAGCGTATGGCACTTAACTGACTGACTGAATATAGTAGTTGGAATAATGATTAAGGCTTCTACTGGTCATAAAGTGGGGAATCAGTTTATTACTTCATAACAATAGGTAACCGATCCCGCACTAATTACTACATAATAATATAATACATTTCTTTTCCCTCTAGCTATGAGTCAAATAACAGGACAGATTGGGTTCTATAGCCTTGGTCGGAAACCAGTCTACCGCAGAAAGCAATGGCAACCTCCTGCGGGATAACTTTCTGCCCAGTCAGTCATGTCTCTGTCGAGACATGATCGCCCAAGCGTGTATCACGTATGGCACTTGACTGAATGATTGACATTGCTCCTTCATTTTTGTGTTTCTCGTTTTATCATAATTTCATTACTTTCTTTCTTCCTTCTTTTCTTGATAGTTTCTCTCTCTTTTTTTTTTCATATTTTTCACCTCTTCTTCTTTCATTGTCCTCCAAATTGTCTTCTCCTTTTCGTCGTCTTCATTTTTTTATTTTCTTCAGAATTTTCTTATTTCTTTCTATATTTCTCCTTTTTATTTCATTCTTCTTTTTGCATTTTTCCTTTTCTTTCTTTTTCTTATTTTCTATATATTTACTTTTGATCTTGTAATTTAAGCTATGCGCATTTTCATTTTTCTTATTCCTTCGTAATATTTCTTCTTCTTCTTCTTCTTCTTCTTCTTTGTAGCTCTTAGTAAAGTTTACTAGATCTCCATCCACTCATCCATTTACACATTCTCCACTTCTCTTCCTTCTTTTAAAACTTACTTCTTCCATTTGACTTTAAATATTACTGACTTTCTTATTGCCTTCATTCTTTCTAGTATTCATTGTTTTTTATCATATTTTTCTTAATTTCTGTCTTATTTTCTATCTTCTTTTCGCTTTTCCACTTTTCTTTTTTTTTCTTTTTTTTCTTTTTTTTTACCTCCTTCATCTTTTTTTTTCCATGAGTTCCAACCTTTCAAGCTAAGCCTCTCGCTAATCTATAGCTATTTCTATGAAAAGTCTTCAGACAAAATACATTCCCAATTCAACCATCACAGGCCTTTATAGCTAAGCCTCTTGCTACTCTATCGCTATTTCCATGTAAAATGTTCCGATCAGAACTGTGCAACTCTCCAGCTACTATGTAACTATTTCCATGGCAAATATTCAGACGAGCTATATTCCTTAGTTCCACCAATTCTGACTTTACAATGTAGTCTCACGTTTCTATGTGGCCATTTTAATGGCAATTTTTAGACGATCTAGATTCCTTAGTTCCACCAATTCAGACCTTTACATCTAAGCTTCTCGTTACTCTATCGCCATTTCCATGGCAAATGTTCAGACGAGCTACATTCCTTAGTTTCACCAGTTCAGACCTTTACATCTAAGTCTCTCGTTACTCTATCGCTATTTCCATGGCAAATGTTCAGACGAGCTGCATTCCTTAGTTCCACCAGTTCAGACCTTTACATCTAAGTCTCTCGTTACTCTATCGCTATTTCCATGGCAAATGTTCAGACGAGCTGCATTCCTTAGTTCCACCAGTTCAGACCTTTACATCTAAGTCTCTCGTTACTCTATCGCTATTTCCATGGCAAATGTTTAGACGAGCTACATTCCTTAGTTCCACCAATTCAGACCTTTACATCTAAGCCTCTCGTTACTTTATCGCTATTTCCATGGCAAATGTTTAGACGAGCTACATTCCTTAGTTCCACCAATTCAGACCTTTACATCTAAGTCTCTCGTTACTCTATCGCTATTTCCATGGCAAATGTTTAGACGAGCTACATTCCTTAGTTCCACCAATTCAGACCTTTACATCTAAGTCTCTCGTTACTCTATCGCTATTTCCATGGCAAATGTTTAGACGAGCTACATTCCTTAGTTCCACCAGTTCAGACCTTTACATCTAAGTCTCTCGTTACTCTATCGCCATTTCCATGGCAAATGTTCAGACGAGCTACATTCCTTAGTTCCACCAATTCAGACCTTTACATCTAAGTCTCTCGTTACTCTATCGCCATTTCCATGGCAAATGTTCAGACGAGCTACATTCCTTAGTTCCACCAATTCAGACCTTTACATCTAAGTCTCTCGTTACTCTATCGCCATTTCCATGGCAAATGTTCAGACGAGCTACATTCCTTAGTTCCACCAATTCAGACCTTTACATCTAAGTCTCTCGTTACTCTATCGCCATTTCCATGGCAAATGTTCAGACGAGCTACATTCCTTAGTTCCACCAGTTCAGACCTTTACATCTAAGTCTCTCGTTACTCTATCGCCATTTCCATGGCAAATGTTCAGACGAGCTACATTCCTTAGTTCCACCAATTCAGACCTTTACATCTAAGTCTCTCGTTACTCTATCGCTATTTCCATGGCAAATGTTCAGACGAGCTGCATTCCTTAGTTCCACCAGTTCAGACCTTTACATCTAAGTCTCTCGTTACTCTATCGCTATTTCCATGGCAAATGTTTAGACGAGCTACATTCCTTAGTTCCACCAATTCAGACCTTTACATCTAAGCCTCTCGTTACTTTATCGCTATTTCCATGGCAAATGTTTAGACGAGCTACATTCCTTAGTTCCACCAATTCAGACCTTTACATCTAAGCCTCTCGTTACTCTATCGCTATTTCCATGGCAAATGTTCAGACGAGCTGCATTCCTTAGTTCCACCAGTTCAGGCCTTTACATCTAAGTCTCTCGTTACTCTATCGCTATTTCCATGGCAAATGTTTAGACGAGCTACATTCCTTAGTTACACCAATTCAGACCTTTACATCTAAGCCTCTCGTTACTTTATCGCTATTTCCATGGCTAATGTTTAGACGAGCTACATTCCTTAGTTCCACCAATTCAGACCTTTACATCTAAGTCTCTCGTTACCTATCGCTATTTCCATGGCAAATGTTTAGACGAGCTACATTCTTAGCGTCTCACCTCAATTCAGACCTTTACATCTAAGTCTCTCGTTACTCTATCGCTATTTCCATGGCAAATGTTTAGACGAGCTACATTCCTTAGTTCCACCAATTCAGACCTTTACATCTAAGTCTCTCGTTACTCTATCGCTATTTCATGGCAAATGTTTAGACGAGCTACATTCCTTAGTTCCACCAGTTCAGACCTTTACATCTAAGTCTCTCGTTACTCTATCGCTATTTCCATGGCAAAATGCTTAGACGAGCTACATTCCTTAGTTCCACTAGTTCAGACCTTACATCTAAGTCTCTCGTTACTCTATCGCCATTTCCATGGCAAATGTCTAGACGAGCTACATTCTTAGTTCCACCAATTGAGACCTTATGATCAAGTCTCTCGTTACTCTATCGCCATTTCATGGCAAATGTTCAGATGAGCTACATTCCCTAGTTCCACCAATTCAGACCTTTACATCTAAGTCTCTCGTTACTCTATCGCCATTTCCATGGCAAATGTTCAGACGAGCTACATTCCTTAGTTCCACCAATTCAGACCTTACATCTAAGTCTCTCGTTACTCTATCGCTATTTGCCATAAACGTTCAGACGAGCTACCTTAGTTCCACCAATTCAGACCTTACATCTAAGTCTCTCGTTACTCTATCGCTATTTCCATGGCAAATGTTCAGACGAGCTGCATTCCCCAGTTCCACCAATTCAGACCTTTACATCTAAGTCTCTCGTTACTTCATCGCTATTTCCATGGCAAATGTTTAGACGAGCTACATTCCTTAGTTCCACCAGTTCAGACCTTTACATCTAAGTCTCTTCGTTACTCTATCGCCATTTCCATGGCAAATGTTCAGACGAGCCACATTCCTTAGTTCCACCAGTTCAGACCTTTACATCTAAGTCTCTCGTTACTCTATCGCCATTTCCATGGCAAATGTTCAGACGAGCCACATTCCTTAGTTCCACCAATTCAGACCTTTACATCTAAGTCTCTCGTTACTCTATCGCTATTTCCATGGCAAATGTTCAGACGAGTTGCATTCCTTAGTTCCACCAATTCAGACCTTTACATCTAAGTCTCTCGTTACTCTATCGCTATTTCCAATGGCAAATGTTTAGACGAGCTACATTCCTTAGTTCCACCAGTTCAGACTTTTGAAAGATTCAAGTCTCTCGTTACTCTATCGCTATTTCCATGGCAAATGTTCAAACGAGCTACATTCCTTAGTTCCACCAATTCAGACCTTTACATCTCAGCCTCTCACTACTCTATCGCTATTTCCATGGTAAATGTTCAGACGAGCTACATTCCTTAGTTCCACCAGTTCAGACCATTTTGGGCTACTGTCGCATTCTATGTCCTGTCTTATAATACCTCCCATATATTTGACATTTTTTACTTGTTCGATCTTGGTATGTCCAATTTGTAATTAGCATTTTGTATTTTAGGCTTATCTAACAACCATGCATTTCGTCTTCTTGCACGAAACGCCAGTATACCACCAAATTCGGTGACTATCAGAATTCCAGCCTTCAAAATATATATATATATATATATATATATATATATATGGCTTTAAAAAAGAACAGACGTCATATTATTTAAACCCGAGGAACCTTTCGGCCAACTCTTATCAAGGGTTCTCGTTGGCTTTAATTTTAAGGGAATTAAGGAAAAGGACAAGGCAAAATAAATTACTTACAATGCTGGGAGATGATGGAACTCGTTTAAAAATAAATTTATTGAAAACAAACACATAAAATGTAAGGAGGTTGTACACATATAATTCCACAAGAGTGTTTCAAAGTGAAAAAAATGTTACACTCACAGACTCACCAGCAATTGTAAGGAGCGTAAAAACCGCTCTTTCTGTCTGCACAGGCTCGGCTGTTGAATTTTCAAGCAAATTGCTCCCAAAATACGAAGATGATGTGTATAGCGAGCACAGTTCAAACAGTAAACCAGCTGTCCTCATATGCCGAGGCACACACTTGATTGTCCAAAATTTTATTTTGCCTTGTCCGTTCCCTTAATTCTCTTAAAATTAAAGCCAACGAAAACCCTTGATAAGAGTTGTCCGAAAGGTTCCTCGGGTTTAAATAATATGACTTCTGTTCTTTTTAAAGCCATTAGTAATTTCTGTGGGTACAAATCGTTATATATATATAGCACAAGACGAGGGGCCATACTGAATATATCAATTTACCGATTCTTTGTTATTTTTCTAACCATGGAACATGAGCTGAAAATGTATCTGCAGAATACGAATGAGTTTAAAATTCGTTGTTGACATAATATAGATTAGTTTTGTTTAAGGAAGATCAGCAAACTGAGTAGAATAATGCGGCGAAATGTGTTCTCTGAACAATATCTTTGCTTTAACCCATGATAACTAATCTGTGAACGTTTTTAAAAATAAGAAATAGTTCGCATTCTTTAAGATTTTTAGTAATATTTTCATTGCTTATCTAAACTTATTTATAAATGGAACTGTGTGTGTGAGTGTGTGTATCCGTTACCTATAGACTCTGAAACGGCTGAACCGATTTTCTTGAAAATGTACACAGTTGTACTATAAGCGTCTGCGAGTGTTCTTAGCTAGGTTTTGTGTCGAGGTACCCCGATAAATATCGAAAATCGATAATCGAAAAAATCGGGTTTAGAAGGAGTGGTCCGATTTTAATCAAATTTGATACACTCATAGACAAAGACATAAGAAACGATATTCAGAAGTTTCAAGGTTGCAGTTCTTACAATAGTGCAGAAAATTTTATATCGATTCCAGGAAATCAAAATTTGACTTACATCCATTCATTTTTCTTTCAGTCTACGGTTTCGTTTTAACTGGAAACGACTATTGCTTTTTAGTCTTTCGTGCCAACGTCCAAAGAGTCTGAGCTCCAGGACTATGGATTAGTTTTAAAGCTTTCATTACACCCGAGCAACGCCGGGCTATACTGCTAGTTTATTAATATAATTTTCTTTGTGCGAATTCTTTTAATATTAATATTAATTTAATTACTAAATATACACATTCCTTTACTTATGTCTATGACGCATAATGTTTTGTATTTGGTCGTAAATACTTAAAATTTGTAAAAGATTTCTTAAAATAATTGAAAAAACAAATTCATATGATCAGCATGTAGAGCGTCATTTCACAACGTAAAATGCATTTAAAAATAAAACGGTAAAAGCAAAGTATATAAATAAATTATAATAATATCCGCATTTCCGGTTGTAGGGAAATTCGCGCATGCGCTTGTGGTAAGAGGTCCGATCTTCATGCGTTATAAAGAATAAGAGATTAATAAAAGGAAAAAAAAACATTATGAAAATAAAACAGACAAAATAAATAAACACGGTCTAATAGAAATAATGACATTTCTTATTTAAAGCAGTGATGTATTAAAATGAGAAAAATATCGTGAAAATATTAGCTGCTGATAAAGTAAATAAAAATAAAAAATAGATTGGATATTTTTAAAATTTCATCTTTCAATAAAGTTTAAATAAAAATGGTAGTTCTTTGTAAAAAGAAGTTGAAATGTCAAAAGATTATTCAAAATTCAAAATCAATAAAGAACCTCTTAGAAATAAAATATTTCAGTATTTGAATGGCAATACAGTGTTTTATACTAAAAAGCAGAAATAAATAGCAAGTAGGGCAGATTTTGATAAAATTATCCTTTGACGGGAAAACAAAAAGCCAAATTTAGAATCGCAGTTCACACAAGAAAAATGAAAAAGAAAGAAATATTATCGTATCCGAAACGGTAACTGAAACGAATTTTTTGTTCTTTTTTTTTTTTTTAGCGGAGCGAAAATAGATATAACTAAGAGAAAACTAAAATATAACAAGGGAAATTGTTACTAACATTATTTACGTTAGGACAATAAGCCCTTAAATTTATAACTATTATCACAACGTTTTAACCGCTCTGGTCTCTTCAGGTGTCTGTTAATCCTAGTAAATTTCGAATTGAACCCATTATTCAATTTTTTTTTTTTTTTTTAATCGTATCACCCCGACCAAGGCGGTAACACCACTGATGTGCAGGGGGCTACATAAGAGTGAAAAGATTGGAAAAAAAGAAAAAGCCGGAAACCACATCCTAAACAGGGAACAAGGGATGAGCCTCTTAACCTGTTCAATAGATGTGGGTGGAGTGTGAACCGGGCGATAGATAGATCTATCTACTCCAATGTTCTCGTTTCGCTGTAAGGCCGGTCGATTCTGGAATCGGGATATTGCACTTAATCAAAAAGTTGGGGTTTGGCGTGATAAATAAAGCAACACAATATCTTTTTCCAAATCAGAATCGTTTTTTTTTGTTTTTGTTTTTGTTTTCTTTTTAGGAAATGAGTTTAAAGATTAACATTTAGGTTTATATTTAATCAGCGTTAGAATTTTATTCTGGTGATCAGTGAACGCTGTACAGCACAGCCTTACATACTTTGTAATTTTACTGAAGTTTTACAAATTTTATATTGGCAAGATGCAAGGCGCAAACATATTAAATCATTGTAGCATCAGATAAAACCTTCACTTATTTTAAAGGAAACTTATACTAAAAAAGTTAGTATTACTATGATGCAATCTGATCTAAAATGCAGTGGTTTTAGTTCTATTTTCAATAAACAATGCATATTTAAAACTTAATACTCAATAACTAGTGAAATCTATTAATCTAATTGTTGTCAGCACTTACCACATAAAACTCCAGTCATCACATTAAATTTAATGTTGATTTTCTGAGAAAAGTGAAAGATTAAACTGCCCCACAATCCATGTCTAAACTGTTCGACTCTCCATGTTTAAACTGCTCTAATCTCTATGTCTAAACTGTAATATTTTTCTTGACTAAACTGCCCCAATCACTATGTCTAAACTGCTCTACTCTCCACGTCAATCAGCACTATCTCCATGACTAACCTGTCCCACAATCCATGTCTAAACTGTTCGACTCTCCATGCTTAAACTGCTCTAATCTCTATATCTAAACTGTAATATTTTTCTTGTCTAAACTACCCCAATCATCATGTCTCAAACTGCTCTACTCTTCACGTCATTCAGCACTATCTCCATGACTAAACTGCCCTACAATCCATGTATAAACTGCTCGAGTTTCCATGTCAAAACCGACTTACTATCCCAGTCTAAACTGCTCTACACTTCACGTCTAAACTGTTCTGCTCCCGACGTCTAAACTGCCCTATTCTCTACGTCTAAACTGTCCTACTCTCCACGACTAAATTATCCTAATCTACACGTCCAAATTGTCCTACTCTCCATATCTAAACTGCCCTATTCTCCACGTCTAAACAGCCCTATTTTACATGTATAGACTGCCCTACTATCCATGTCAAAATTTCCCTACACTTCACATCTAAGCTGCCCTACTATTCATGTGTAAGCTGTCCCACTTTCCATGTATAAACTGTCCTACTTTCCATGTCTAAACTGCCTTAATATCCATGTCTAAACTGCCCTACTCACCAGGTCTAAACTACTCTACTCTTTACGTCTAACGTGTTCTACTCACCACGTCAAAACTGTCCAACTTTCCACTTCTAAACTGTCCTACACTCCACGTCTGAACTGTCTTACTCTCTACGTTTAAACTGCCCTACTGTTCATCTGTTTACTGTCCTACTTTCCGTGAACAAACTTCCTTACTATCCATATCAAAACTGCTCTATTCTCTACGTCTAAACTGTCCTACTCTCCACGTCTAAATCGTCCTACTCTCTACGTTTAAACGGCCCTACTCTTCATCTCTAAACCGCCCTACTTTCCATGTCGAAACTGCCCTACACTCCATGACTAAGCTGCCCTGCTCTCCACATCTAAACTGTCATACTCTCTACGTCATAACTTCCCTACTATTAATCTCTAAATTGCCTTACTCTCCATGTCTAAATTGCTTTACTCTCCATGTCTAAATTGCCTTACTCTCCATGTCTAAATTGCCTTACTCTCCATGTCTAAATTGCCTTACTCTCCATGTCTAAACTCCACTACTATCCATGTGTAAACTGTACTACTTTAAATGTATAAATTGCCTTACTCTCCATGTCTAAATTGCCTTACTCTCCATGTCTAAATTGCCTTACTCTCCATGTCTAAATTGCCTTACTCTCCATGTCTAAATTGCCTTACTCTCCATGTCTAAACTCCACTACTATCCATGTGTAAACTGTACTACTTTAAATGTATAAATTGCCTTACTCTCCATGTCTAAATTGCCTTACTCTCCATGTCTAAATTGCCTTACTCTCCATGTCTAAATTGCCTTACTCTCCATGTCTAAACTCCACTACTATCCATGTGTAAACTGTACTACTTTAAATGTCTAAATTGCCTTACTCTCCATGTCTAAATTGCCTTACTCTCCATGTCTAAATTGCCTTACTCTCCATGTCTAAATTGCCTTACTCTCCATGTCTAAACTCCACTACTATCCATGTCTAAACTGTACTACTTTAAATGTATAAATTGCCGAACTTTCCATGTTCAAACTGCCTTACTATCCTTGCCTAAACTGCCCTATTCTCTACGTATAAACTACCCTATTCCTCATCGTTAAACTGCTCTACTTTCCATGTTCAAACTTCCCTATTATCCATGTCTAAAATGTTCTTCTCTCTACGTCTAAATTCCCTACTCTCTACGTCTAAACTGTTATACTATGTCTAAACTGCCCTACACGTCATCACTATACTGCCATACTTTTCATGTCTAAACTGCCCTACTCCCCACGTGTAAACTGCCCTACTATTCATGTGTAAAAATCCCTACTTTTCATGTATAAACTGCCTAACATTCCGTGTCTAAACTGATTTAGTCTCCATGTCTAAGCTGTCCTACTCTAAACGTCTAAACTGCTCTATTCTTCATCTCTAAACTGCCCTACTTTCCATGTTCAAACTTCCCAACTATACATGTCTAAGCTGCACTAGTATTATTCATGCGTAAACTGTCCTACTCTCCACATCTAAACTCTTCTACTCTCCACGTCTGAACTGTCCTACTCTTTACGTTTTAACTGCCCAATTCTTCATCAATAAACTGCCCTACTTTCTATGTACAAACTTCCCTACAATCCATGTGTTAACTGTCCTACTCTCTACGTCAAAACTGTCCCACTCTTCATCTTTAAACTGCCCTGCTATCCATATCGAAACTGCCTTACACGCAACATCTAAGCAACCCTACTATCTATTAATAAACTATCCTATTTTCCGTGTATAAACTGCCCGAATTTTCATGTCTAATCTGCCTTAATATCCATGTCTAAACTGCTTTACTCTCCATGTCAAAACTGACCTACTCACCAGGTCTAAACTGCCCTATTCTTCTCCTCTAAACTGCCCTACTTTCCGTATTCAAACTTCTCTGCTATACATGTCTAAGCTGATCCACTCTCCATGTCTAAAATGCTATACTCCCTACGTCTAAACTGTTCTACTCCCCACGTCTAAACTGCCCTACTCTCCATTTCTAAACTGACCTACTCTCCACGTTTAAATTGCACTGTTCTTCATCTCTAAATTGCCCTACTTTCCATGTTTAAACTTTCCTACAATCCATAACTAAACTGCCTTACTCTCTACGTCAAAACTGTACTACTCTTCATATCTAAACTGCCCTACTAACCATGTCAAAACTGCCCTACTATCCATGTCAAAACTGCCTTACACTCCACATCTAGACTGCCCTACTGTCCATGTGTTAACTGCCCTACTTTCCATGTATATACTGCCCTACTTTCCATGTCTAAACTACCCTACTGTCCATGCCTAAACTGTCTTACTCTCCACGTCTAACTTGCTACATTCTGCATGTCTAAGTTGCTCTACTCCCCACGACGAAACTGCCCTACTCTTCATTTCTAAACTGCCCTATTTCCATGTCGAAACTGACCTAAATTTCACGTCGTAACTTCTTACTCTCTACGTCTAAACTGCCCTACTCTTTATCTCTAAACTGCTCTACTATCTATGTCTAAACTGCCCTACTATCTATGTCTAAATTGCTCTACTCTCCACGTTTAAACATTTCTACTCCTCACGTCTAAACTGCCTTGTCTCCACTTCTAAACTGCCCTACTGTCCATGTCTAAAGTGTCCTACACTCCACGTCTAAACTGTTCTACTACCCACCTCTAAACTGTCCTAATCTTCACGTCTAAACTACCATACTCTTCATCTCTACACTGCCCAACATCCCATGTTCAAACTGCTCTACCTCTTACGTCTAAACTGCCCTACTATTCATGTCTAAACTGCTCTACTTTCCATATCTAAACTGTCACATTCTCCATGTCTAAACGGCTCTACTCTCGACGTCTAAACTACCCTAATCTCCATGTCTAAACTGCCCTGCTATGAATGACTAAACTGCCCTACACTCCACATCTAAACTGCCCTAATTTTCATGTCGAAACTGCTCTACTATCCATGTCTAAACTGCCCTAATATCCATATCTCAACTGCCTACTCTCTATGTCTAAACTGCCTTACATTCCATGTCTAAACTGCCCTACCTTCTACGTCTAAGCTGCTGTATTCTTCATCTCTAAACTGCCCAACTTTCCATGTCCCAACTGTCCTACTATTCATGTCTAAACTGTCTTACTCTCCACGTCTAAACTACCCTTTTTGTCATTTCTAAAATGCCCTACTGTCCATGTTTATACTTCCCTACTATCAATGACTAAACTGCACTAATCTCTACGTCTAAACTGCCATACTATCCATCATGTCTTAACTGCTCTACTCTTCATGCCTAAACTTTCCACTCTCCATCTCTAAACGGCTCTACTCTCTACGTCTAAAATGCTCTATTCTCCATGTTTATACTACGTTACTATCCATGTCTAAACTGCCCTACACACCACATCTAAACTGCCCTACTATCCATATGTAAATTGCTTTACTTTCCATGTATAAACAGCTCTACTCTCTATGACTAAATTATCCTACTCACCATGTCTAAACTGCTCTACTCTTCATGTCTAAACTGCTCTATTCTTCATGTCTACACTGGCCTACTTTCCATGTCTAAATTGTCCTACTATCCATGTCCAAACTGCTCTATTCTCCACGTCTGCATTGCTCTACTATCCACGTCTAAACAGCCCTACTATCCATGTCTAAACTGCTCTACTATCCATGGCTAAACTGCTCTACTATCCACGTCTAAACTGCCCTACTATCCATGTCTAAACTGCTCTACTATCCATGGCTAAACTGCTCTACTATCCACGTCTAAACTGCCCTACTATCCATGTCTAAACTGCTCTACTATCCATGGCTAAACTGCTCTACTATCCACGTCTAAACTGCTCTACTATCCATGTCTAAACTGCTCTACTATCCACGTCTAAACTGTCCTACTATCCATGTCTAAACTGCTCTACTATCCACGTCTAAACTGCTCTACTATCCATGGCTAAACTGCTCTACTATCCACGTCTAAACTGCCCTACTATCCATGTCTAAACTGCTCTACTATCCATGTCTAAACTGCTCTACTATCCACGTCTAAACTGCCCTACTATCCATGTCTAAACTGCTCTACTATCCACGTCTAAACTGCCCTACTATCCACGTCTAAACTGCCCTACTATCCACGTCTAAACTGCCCTACTATCCATATGTAAATTGCTTTACTTTCTATGTATAAACAGCTCTACTCTCTATGACTAAACTATCCTACTCACCATATCTAAACTGCTCTACTCTTCATATCTAAACTGCTCTATTTTTCATGTCTAAACTGCTCTACTCTTCATGTCTACACTGCCCTACTATCCATGTCAAAACTGTCCTAATCTCCATGTCTAAACTGCCCTACTATCCATGTCAAAACTCCATGACTAAACTGCCCTACTATCAATATTAAAACTGCCCTAGTCTACACGTCTAAATTGCTCTCTTAACCATGTGTAAACTGCACTGCTTTCCATGTCTAAAGTGCCTTACTTTCCATGTCTATACTGCTTTACTCTCCATGTCTAAACTGTTCTAATCTCCACGTCTAAACTGCTCTACTTTTCATCTCTAAACTGCTCTACTTTCCATGTCCAAACTGTCCTACTCTCCATATCTAAACTGCCCTATTCTCCACGTCTAAACTGCCTTATTCTTCATGTCTAAACTGTCCTACTTTCCACATCTAAACTGCCTTACTTACCATGTATAAATTGCTCTACTTTCCATGTTTAAACTGTCCTACTATCCGTGTCTAAACTGCACTACTCTCCACGTCTAAACTACCTTACTCTCCATGGAAACTATTTTAAAACTAGAACTTGTAAATCTTTACATGAACTACGTTTGCTGTTTACAGAAAACGTAGTTTATGTAAATTGTAAATAAATTTTAAGTTTTAAGTTTAAAGAAATTGTAGTTTTCTGTAGTTTACGGGAAATATTTGAAATAATCACGTTTGCTAATAAAAATGCTCTGTTTAACCAATGAAGTGAATTAATTCCTTGCAGTCACTTACGTAAAAATATCCTTTGGAAAGGTATCAATCCGTCTTTCCCCTCCAGTTATGTGTTAAATAATAGGACAGATTGGGTTCTATAGCCTTGGCTGGCAACCAGTCTACCGCAGAAAGCAATAGTAATCTACTGCGGTATAATAATATATAATTATATATATATTATATATATAATTTGGAAATGTGTTATTTTCGCAAACTAGGTTTCAACCTTTCGGTATCTTCAGACGATTTATAATTACTATATTTTCTAACGATTTTTAAACGTAAAACAGGGATTTTTTTCGAACTCGTGACTGGAATTTTTAAGCAACAGAAATTTTTCAAAATTAGGGAGGAATTACTTAAGAATTTTAAAATACTTTCATCCAGGTCTCCTAAGATGTAATTATAGGTGTGATTACATCTGGACATTACTTCTGATTTTTTATTTCGTAATTTTTTTTTGTCTCTGCAGCTTAGATGTGATTTCTCAACATTTTTTTCAAATCATTTTCACTCCTATCAAAACAATTATGACATTAATGATCAGAAGGAAGAGAAAACAGTAATCAGGAGGATAGTAGATAGCTTCATATATTTATCTAAATTTTTGCAGATAAACGTTAGCTAGAGAGTATGGAGCGGGAAGAGAGTTCTACAAGAGAGAAGTCCGAGAAAAAGAAAATGTTAACATAGAACTTACGGTTAGATATAGTCAGCTCCTCTCTAATTTGATGAGATCTCGATGCCAGAAATTCGAAATTTGTACATACCATAGCGAAAAGTTCATCCGAACGATTACCGTGAAAATATTTATAAAAAAGACAGAGTGAAGTAACCTTACAGCGATGAGAAAGATCCGTTTTGATTGGTTGGTTGGCTGTTTCTTTTTTATGGTATATCAACCTCGGCGGGTCATTTGTTGCCAACTAAATTTTTTATTTATTTATTGCTGGCAATACCTTTTTCTTTCAACAATTTATTGTTTTTTATATAAGTTTTGTGTCTAGTAATACTTTTTTTTCTTTTCGAGTATCAAGACTCATTGGGATTTTGTATTGTTTTTTTTTTAAGGGCAGGGTCCCCAAGTCCTACTCTTGTTATTTAACCCATAATTGGATGGAAGGGACGGATTAATACATTTCCAAATGGTACCAGTGATTAAGTGAATGCAGGGTATTCAACTGGAATTCGAACTCGGCTCACCGATTTCTCTTTCCGAGCCGATATCCACTGCACCAGAACGCACATCCGTCACTAAGCGCTTACAGCACCTAGTATCCCCAAGCGGTCACCCATCTAAGTACTGACCAGGTTCAACGTTGCTTAACTTCGGTGATCGAGCGAGACCCGGTGTATTCAACGTGATATGGCCGTAAGTACGCACATCCGTCATTAAACGATTACAGCACCTGATATTCCCAAGAGGTCACCCATCTAAGTACTGGCCAGGCTCAACGTTGCTTAACTTCGGTGATCGAGCGAAAACCGAGGTATTCAACGTGATAGGCGGTAAGACAATCTGTTTTGAAGAAAGAGAGAAACGATCGGCATAATTGTCGCTTTCTGTCATCCAATACACGCTAGCAAGAGTTTGGCTGATAATAAAGTCTAATGTGCTATAATTTATTATTTGATGTTGAAATCTTCTTTCATAAGATTCAAAGTGTTATTTTGTTATAATATGGGATGAATTATTGCAAAGGTTAATCATCAGTTTAAGCGTGAATGCCACAAAATAAAAGTACCATTAACATTTAACAGATACCGAAAAGTAAAGAAACATATCATGCCAATAAGAAATTTAATGAAAAAAATCGATATAATTTCAAAATCCGTAATTTCTTTAATTTTTCAATAAAATTTAACAATAAATTATATTTCTTCCATTTCGAGAAAGCATTACAAAACAATTCTACTTAATAATTATCCTTATACATTTTGATTAATTTTAGTGCATAAAATGTGATCTCTCCTAATACTTGTCGCTTTTATTACCATAATGTGTATACGTTATATGTCGTCGGTTTTATCACGTATCCAAGAATTTAATTTATTCTTTGCTGATCGCTGTCTTTATGATGGTGATTTTTTAAGCGAAGATGTGGCACAAGGCCAAAGTATGAGGCACCCAAGGAGGATGGAACTCACTATTCAGTAGCCACTTCCCCACCGACGAGATGTGACCTCCCTTTGTCGGTTCTATAAATATTTTCTTGGCTTCTGCTCCAACGAACTTAAGTCACTGGTGCCTCTACAACAGGTGTTTACTCGTGCAACCAGATTGGCAACTGGGTCCCGACCATTCAGAGTTATATTAACCAAATAAAAACGACAATTCTACTCCTGCAGCTTCTTCTCTCGCACTTCCCTCCTATGGAACTCGCTTCCTTATTATTGCTTTCCTGACGGTTACAACCTCCAGGAATTTAAATGCAATGTCAATACTCATCTATTAATCACTTGACTCTAGTTCTTTCACCACCTCGTATATCCTTTCCGTACTCTCCACCTTTGTAACTCTCATCACACCTGTATTTCCATCCTTCTCTTTCTCCTTTCTATTTGGTTCGTCTTCCTCTTCACTCTCTTCTAATTAATCTTTTTACTCTTATGTAGCCCTCTGTACATCAGTGGCATTACCGCCTTGCTCGGTGTGATACGATAAAAAAAAAAAAGTAATTGATCTAGCAAAGGCAAGCTTGTTAACTATTACACAACGTTGAAGTGTCCCTTCACGATGACCGTATTGATGACCACAACGAGCGGATTCCGGACTAGACTCTTCCAGTTTTGCTAAAACCTAGTCTCGTCATGCATTTCCAATCGCCGTTTAGTTTTTCAAGAGTTGGTTGAAGGTGAAACAAAATCGGTTGTAGAAGAAAATGCCAATAGCATAATATTGTTCAAAGTGAATCCCAAGACAGCATTTAAAAAACAATTCCACTTAATAATTATTCTGATACATTTTAATTAATTTTAGCGTATAAAATGTGATCTCTCCTAATACTTGTCGCTTTTATTACCGTAGTGTGTATGGGTTATATGTCGTCGGTTTTATCACGTATCCAAGAATTTAATTTATTCTTTGCTGATCGCTGTCTTTATGATGGTGATTTTTTAAGCAAAGATAAGATGTGGCACAAGGCCAAAGTATGAGGCACCTAGTGAGGATGGAACTCACTATTCAGCAGTAATTGAGCTATCAAAGACAAGCTTGTTAACCATTACACAACGTCGAAGTATCCCTTCACGATAATCCGGACTGGAAGCTCTCAGTTTCGCTAAAACCTAGTCTCGTCATGCATTTCCAATCGCCGTTTAGTTTTTCAAGAGTTGGTTGAAGGTGAAACAAAGTCGGAGTAGAAGAAAATGTCAATGGCATAATATTGTTAAAAATAAACCCCAACTTGCCAGGAATGACTCACTCACTTAATTTCATGGCCTCCCTCTGCGTCCCAGATTAAATGAGATATGCAGAATCCATATTGCAACGGACTGCCGTCGACTCTGTTATCCTTTCAAATGACTCCTTCTGTAGCATGTCTGTCACGCGTAACCCTCTTTATCCGCTTGTTCAATCGTTGAGATCTGTTGTAATCATCATCCACTTATTCCACTGTTGGGATCTTTAACATTGATCGAGCTTAGTCTAGGTCCTCGTCTTCGGCATTGCTGCCTTTTATATATATATATATTTTTAATCGTTTCACCCCAAGCAAGGCGGTAAGGCCACTGATGCTCGGAGGGCTACATAAGCGAAAAAGATTAGATAGAAAGAGAATAAAGAGAAAGGCAAACCAGTTACAGGGGGTGTCAGAGAAGGGAGCAAAAGAAGGACGAGAATACAGGTGTGGTGACAGTTGCAAAGGTAGAGAGAAAGGAAAAGATATACGGGGTGATGTAGAAAGAACTGGAGTCAAGTGGTTAAGAGATGGGCATTAACATTGCATATAAATGCCTGGAGGTTGTAGCCGTCAAGAAACCATTTCAAAAAAAATTCCACTTAATAATTATTCTGATACACCTCCCCATTGCAAATGGATAATCTTAGAACTTGTCAACTCATGTTCTTATTTATATGTACGCGTACTGAGAACCCCCTTAAATCAAAATAGAGAGGAAGTAAATGAAGTCACACCGACTTTTTAAACATTTTTCTTATTTATTCCCAAGGGGTTAAAAAATAATTTAATATCCAAAAGAATTTTCATACAAAAGAAAATAGAAAATAATTTTGTTTTAATATAAATGCAACCAACCGCAACACCAACCACTGCATAGGTGGATGATGATTACAACAAATCACAACGATTTAACATGCAGATAAAGAGGTCTACGCACAAAGGACATGCTATAGAAGGCGCCACTCGAAATTATAAGAGGCAAGGGAATTATATTCTCTTATTTTCTTCCCTTATTACATAAGGTAGCAATATTGAAGATGAAGACCTAGACAAAAAGCGACTAACCCCCCAAAACCCCAACAATGGAACAAGCGGATGACGATTAAAAAATATCTCAACTGTTGTACAAGCGGACCTTATTGTTAAATAAAAGAGAGAGAAAATATATTGAAAGAAAGAACCAAAATAAAAAAGAGGGTAATATAGAAAGAGAAAGAAATGGAAACATACAAAGGGATACAGAGTACCTCTAAGTGGTGTAATGGTTAACAAGCTTGTCTTTGCTAGATCAATTACTTTGTTTTTAATCGTATCACCCAGAGCAAGGCGGTAATGCCACTGATGTACAGGGGGCTACATAAGAGTAAAAAGATTAATTAGAAGAGAGTGAAGAGGAAGACGAAACAAATAGAAAGGAGAAAGAGATGGATGGGAATACAGGTGTGATGAGAGTTGCAAAGGTGGAGAGTGCGGAAAGGATATACGAGGTGGTGAAAGAACTAGAGTCAAGTGATTAATAGATGAGTATTGACATTGCATTTACATTCCTGGAGGTTGTAGCCGTCAGGAAAGCAAGAATAAGGAAGCGAGTTCCACAGGCGGGAAGTGCGAGAAAAGAAGCTACAGGATTAGAATTGTCGTCTTTATTTGGTTAATCTAACTGTGAATGGGTCTCCCATCCTTTCCACGACACCCTCTCTATCTTGTTTTTCTTTCTTTCCGCTCTACTCTCACGCATCTCTCTTCACACCAGTGTTTCCATTCTTCTCTTAACCATTCTTATCCATGTGACCTGTTCCTCGTTTTCTTCACTTTCCTTTCATACAAGTCCTTCGCAACAGTGGCAGTAATGCCTTGCTTGGGGTGAAACGATTATTAAATAAAAGAGAGAGAAAATATATTGAAAGAAAGAACGAAAGAAAAAAAGAGGTTAATATAGAAAGAGAAAGAAATGGAAACATAAAAAGAGATACAGGGCACCTCTAAGTGGTGTAATGGTTAACAAGCTTGTCTTGCTATAATTATTGCATATGAGAAATGAGTTCGATCTTCACTGGGTGCCCTATACTCTCAGCCTTGTGCCACTTCTAAGCCGCACTTAGAAAATCATCATAGAGATAGAGAAAAAGGGAGAGAAAGAGAGAGAAACGAAATTAGAGGAAGATAAAGTAAGAGTAAGAATCAGATTTGTTTTAAAAAGAAAGCAAATATAATGAAAAAGAAAAAGTAGCGTAAAAAATGAGTGCCCTGCCATGGGCTCTCTTGCTTTCGCTACTCCTTCGGGGTTCGTGAAAAAGGGCTCCTACGTCGACCTGTACCCGAGAAACGGGTCGCGACGACGGATCGGAGGGGAAGTGCGTCCATTGCCGGCCGTGCGGATGAGAGCGTCGCGCCGAAGCGCCTACGCCATTTAGATGCCGATTGAGAAGAGCTAAGGGTGATCGCGAGAAAGGGAGAGAAGAGCGACGACGGCAGCGACGGCAGCAGCAGCAGCAGCGACGCGAATCACAGCCACAGTAGCAGCAGCTACGGCGGCCACTGCCGCGCTCGACTCGTTCCCCGCGGCCTGCTCCTTACCGTCGGCGACGCGAGCGCAAAAGTAGAATCCGGAGGGGCGGCGAGATCGGAAAAAAGGGGGAAATCCCCTCCCCCACCGAGCCGCGTCGGTGACGCACTCCGGAACGATGTCCGCGCCGGCCTGTGATGGGCGCCGCTGCCCGAAGACTACGACCAAATTCAATATAGTGGTTCCATTTGAGGTCTGAGGACAGGGTAAGTCCGAGGAGGCGTAGTGTATTGCTCTCCGGGAGAATCACTTGGTCCATGCTTATGGGAAGCAGGAGAGGTTGCCTGTAATGGTTGACAAACAACAGCTTGGTCTTAGACGAATTGAAGTTGACAAGCCACTTCTTGCCCCAGTTCACCACAGAGTGTAGATCCCGTTCAAGGTCAGCAGCGAGATTATGTCTGTCCGCCACGACAGGTTTCTTACTGGTGTGGGAGTATATTGTAGTATCATCTGCGTAGATGCCTACTTGGGACTTGATCTCATCTGGGGGGTCGCTGATGAAAATAAGGAAGAGCGTAGGGCCCAGGATAGAGCCCTGTGGGACACCAGCATTCGTGCTGTGGGATGAAGAGGCACGCCCATTCAAAACGACCTTCATTTTGCGGTTATTTAAAAAAGATTGGATTAGGTCAAGCAGGCGACCGGTAATACTGTAACCCCGTAGTTTGCATAGGAGGCCAGAGTGCAAAACCCTGTCGAAAGCCTTGGAGATGTCCAGAGCAACCGCGCGTGCCTCGTCAAACTCATCAAGGGCCTGTAGTATGTACTCCGTTAAGGTTGTTAGAAAATAATTGCGACAATATACCAATTGCACCTAATATATATATATATACTAGCAGTATAGCCCATTGTTGCTCGGGTGTAATGAAACCTTTAAATGAATGTAATGAAACCTTTAAAACTAATCCATAATCCTGGAGCTCAGACTCAGCCTAAAGAATATTTGAAATAATAAAATAATTGCGACGATTTACCAATCGCATCTAAGATATATATATATATATATTCTAGCAGTATAGCCCAGAGTTGCTCGGGTGTAATGAAAGCTTTAAAACTAATCCATAGTCCTGGTGCTCAGACTCTTTGGACGTTGGCACGAAAGACTAAAATGCAATAATTGTTTCCAGCTAAAGCGAAACCGTAGACTGAAAGAAAAATGAACGGATTTCCTGGTATCGATATCACATAAGATATTTTCGTCGTAAACTGAATTTTGATGACTAAATTAGGCCCCCGAATTAAATGGTATCATGGCTGAGACTAAGAACTACAATTATATCTACTTAAAGCCAAACCCGAAGAAAAAACTAAAATAAAAGGGCTGAAAAAATACAGACATACAGGCAGATAAACAGGCACGCACACAAACATCTTGCCTTTTATTTACATATTATCGATTTTCTGCACTATTGTAAGAACTGCAAGCTTGAAACTTCTGAATATCGTTTCTTATGTCTTTGTCTATGAGTGTATCAAATTTGATTAAAATCAAACCACTCCTTCTATAACCCGATTATTTCGATTATCGATTTTCGATATTTATCCGGGGTACCTCGACACAAAACTTGGCTAAAAACACTCGTAGACGCTTATAGTACAACTGTATAAATTTTCAAGAAAATCGGTTCAGCCGTTTCGGAGTCTATAGGTAACGGACTCACACACACACAGACACACCTATACACACACAAAGTTCCATTTATAAGTTTAGATTGATACAAGAATTGTTAATTTTTACCAACGCAGACGCTTAAACTGTTGTCCATCACAATTCACACTGCTTTGGATTCTACTTTTCATGCTTTAACAAACATTTTGCACACGTCTCTTTGTGTATTAATTTCTTGAAATGCATCTCTTATGCAATTTTTAAAATCACTAACACTTCTTCGTTTTTGACTATAAACTTTGACTATAAACTTTGTCCTTGAGTACTCTTCAAAAGAAGAAATCCATTGGAGTCAAATTATGTGAACCTATTGTCCAGTCAATGAAACCTCTTCGGCCAATCATTTCTCATTAAATGTTTCATCAAAATACTCACGGATTGTTTTTGAATAATGTGGAGGCTCGACAGATCTGCGAGATAACGTCAGATACCGAGAGATAACGAGAATACAGCGTCGGTAGTTCATAGTAGCTCTGAGCTCCACTCAGCAGAATACAACACCCGTCAGCTTCCGACGTGGACATACTAATTCTACTACGGCTTCACTTCAGAGACTTGTATATATCCTTCTTACTAAACCCGTATTGCTGTTCCCATTCCCGGGATGCACAACAGTAATAACATAACCAATACACAAACTTATTTCACTTGCTTTTGGACCAACCTGTATATACAGAGGATGCATATTTTGAACCCCAATGTATAGTGCAACAACCCATAACTTTATTCTTAGAAAGAATATTAAAAAAATAATGAATTTTGTTTAAACTCTTTCAAGAATCAGAAAAAAATTATTTTAGGAAAATCATTCGAGCAGTGAATGCTGGACAATATCATCGAAAATGAGGACAAAACTGGAAGCGGCCGAAATGTGGTTCTACAGAAGGATGCTACGGATATCGTGGACTGAGCATGCAAGCAACGATGAGGTGTTAGAAAGAATGGCAACAAAAAGGAAATTGATGCTGAGCACCAGGAAGAGACAACTGAAGTTCCTGGGACATGCAATGAGGAAGGAGAGCCTGGAGAACCTGATACTGACTGGTCAGATAGAAGGAAGGAGAGACAGAGGAAGGCAGCGGATAACATATTTGCAGGGTCTGATCAGGTGGATGACTGAACGGGGGTTGCCAGGAGCAACAGGAGTAAACATACTAAGAGCCACAAGGGATAGGGAGACGTGGAGAACCATGATCGCCTATGTCCTGAAGGGACAGGGCACATAGAAGAAGAAGAAGAAGAAGAAGAAGAAGAAGAAGAAGTTATTAATGTGTTTTCGCAAGAAGGTAGATTGGATATAAGGTTAGTTGAGTGTTCTGTCTCCCTCAATCTTCCTTAATATTTACCTTTTTGGTCATTCGTCTCCACGAAATAAAACATAATTTTTTTCTACTTAGTAAAACAAGTATACAATCTATAATCACGATTTGGCAAAAGTTTATTCTAATTCAGTTAAGTGCCATACTGATACACGCTTGGGTGATCATGTCTCGAGAGTGACATGACTGAATAGGCAAAATATTATTTTGCAGTAAGTTGCTATTACTTTCTATGGTAGATTGGTTGCTAGTCAAGGCTATAGAATCCAATCTGTCCTGTTATTTAACCCATAACTGGAGGGAGGAGACGGATAAATATCTTTTCCAAGGGTATTTGTGCGTAAGTGAATGTAAGGAATTCAACGAATTCGAACTCGGCTCCCCGATTTTTCGTTTCGAGCCGATTACTGAAGTTATAAATATTGTTCTCGCAAAGAAAGGGCTGTGGAATTGTGTTTCTAACGCTGTAAATTCAAATTCAAACTCAGATTTCTACATACAAATTTTATTTCAACCCTACTTTCATTTTTTAATCATTTCACCTCTAGCCTGGCGAGGATTTCACTTCACTTTAATGAGGACAAAAGAAGTGTGTGAATAAGGACAGAAGATATCGATTGGCGTTCCATTTAAGGTTTTTAAAGATTGTGGGATACAGAAAAGCAAGAAATTGGAAGCGTGTTCCTCAGGCGAGAAATGCTAGTAAAGACATTATTAGGATAGAACATACGGTTGCATCTAGAGTAAAACGGTGAGACCTAACTGCCCATCTAGTAGCATGTTATTCATGTGGTCAAATCATCAACGAGTAAAACTTATCAGGACAGTTGCCATACAAATACTTTTAGAAAAGACAGAAGAAAGTCACATCACTTAGGTGAGCGAGAACGAGGTGAACGAGAACGGGAACGAGGTGAACGAGAACGAGATGAACAAAAACGGGAACGAGGTGAACGAGAAACGAGAACGAGGAGAACGAAAACAGGAACGAGGTGAACGAAAACAAGAAATAGGTGAACGAAAACGGGAACGAGGTGAAGGAGAACGAGAACGAGGTAAACGAGAACAAGATGAACGAGAAGAAGGTGAACGAGAACGGGAACAAGGTGAAGGAAAACAAAAACAAGGTGAACGAGAACGGGAACAAGGTGAACGAAAACGAGAACAAGGTGAACGAGAACGAGGTGAACGAACAAGGTGAACGAAAACGGGAACGTGGTGAACGAGAACGATAACGAGGTGAACGAGATGAACGAGATGAACGAGAACAAGGTGAATGAAAACGAGAACGAGGTGAACGGGAACGAGGTGAACGAGAACGAGGTGAATGAGAATAAGGTGAACGAAAATAGGAACAAGGTGAACGAGAACGAGGTGAACGAGAACAAGGTGAATGAAAACGAGAACGAGGTGAACGGGAACGAGGTGAACGAGAACAAGAACGAGGTGAACAAGAACGAGGTGAATGAGAATAAGGTGAACGAAAATAGGAACAAAATGAACGAGGAACGAAGGTGAACGAGAACGAGGTGAACGAGAACAAGGTGAATGAAAACGAGAACGAGGTGAACGGGAACGAGGTGAACGGGAAAAAGAACGAGGTGAACAAGAACGAGGTGAACGAGAACAAGGTGAACGAAAATAGGAACAAGGTGAACGAGAACGAGAACGAGATGAATGAGAACGAGAACGGGGTGAACGAGAACGAGGTGAACGAGAACGAGAACAAAAGGTGAACGAGAACGAGAACGTGAGCGAGAACGAGAATAATCTCCCTGTGTCTGTTCTTCTTATTTAAATAAACAAAACCAATCTACTCCAGTTGATTAATAAAATAGGTTACTTTGAAATTCTCTGAACGTTACCCGAAACGATAGACATCTGAAGAAGACCGGAGGTGAAAACTGTCGAAACATTCTGATAGTAACAACAAAAACGAGGGTATTCGTCCGACAGTAAATGATGATAACTCTTTGCCTCGGGTAGAAATTAATGAATTCAGTAATGCTTGAATTGAACAATTTTTAAAGGCATATACTTATAGTATTAGATCGGCATCGGAAATTCAATTTGCGTACCCGATTATCTTTGACTTGAGGAAGTAATCAATGATGTTTGCATTAAATCGATCATTATTACCCTGGGCGTTAAGCAGCAAGTGCGATGATGGGAGGAGAGGGCTGGGTTTTTTATTTTTCTCTTTTGACAGAATTTAGAAGACAAATAACTTCAGACATCAGAGTTCGTTGGTTGATTCATTTTGTTTAACGGCATGCCAACACCTGTATGGGTTATTTAAGACTGAAATCTAAGTACTTTGAACACAATTTTATGGCTCTATCTAAATATCTTTTGAACGCAATTGCATGCCTTCAAAGACAGATAAAATGTATTGTTTATAATTCTGCTATAAAATGTATCATTTGTCATATTGCTTTAAAATTTTATTGCTCGTCGTTTCACTATAATTGATAGTTGATCAATAGAAATATATATAAATAAATATATATGGTTGATAATTTTACTATAAATGTATATAGTTGATAACTTTACTAGAAATATAATATAGTTGATAATTTTACTATAAATATATATGGTTGATTATTTTACTATAAATATATATGGTTGATAATTTTGCTATAAATATATATGGTTGATAACTTTACGATAAATATATATGGTTGATAACTTTACTATACATATATATGGTTGATTACTATAAATATATATGGTTGATAATTTTACTATAAATATATATAGTTGATAATTTTACTATAAACATATATGGTTGATAACTTTACTATAAATATAATATAGTTGATAATTTTACTATAAATATATATAGTTGATTATTTTACCATAAATATATATGGGTAATAATTTTACTATAAATATATATGGTTGATTACTATAGATATATATATAGTTGATTATTTTACTAGAAATATATATGGTTGATAAGTTTACTATAAATATATATGGTTGATAAGTTTACTATAAATATATATGGTTGATAAGTTTACTATAAATACTGGGTGCAATGGGTCAATTTTTTCTAAATGACGCAAAATGAAAATAAGACTGACATCTGATTTTAACAAATATATTTACTAAAAGGACATGCGTTGACGCAGTGGATATCGACTCGGAACGACAAATTGAGGAACCAAGTTCGAATTCAAGCTGAATTCCTTGCATTCATTTACGCATAAGTACCCTTGGGGAAAGTTATTCATCCGTCTCTTCCCTCCAGTTATGGGTTAAATAATTGGGTTCTATAGCCCTAGCAACCAGTCTACCGCAAAAAGCAATGGCAACCTACTGCAGGTAATCTTCTGCTTAGTAAGCGATGTCGCTTTGTAGACATGATCGCCCAAAGCGTAATTCTTCTATTGAGCAAAAAGTGGGGGATCAGTTTTCTATTATTATTAAGTAATATCCCACTAATTACTAATTATTAATACAATCCGTCTCTTCTCCCTTCAGTTATAGTTTAAATAGCAGGATAGAAAATCTTCTGCCCAGTCAGTCATGTCTCTTTCGAGACATGATCACCCAAAGTGTATCATGTATGGCACTTAACTGACTGAATGAAGATAATAGTTGAAAACATAAGTAAAGCTTCTACTGGGCAACAAGTGGGTGTTCAGTTTTCTATTGTTATTAAGTAATAAATTGATCCCCCTCTAATTACTTCTTATTAATACAATCCATATTTTCTCCCTTCAGTTATAGTTTAAAGAGCAAGATAGAAAATCTTCTGCCCAGTCAGACATGATCGCCCAAAGCGTGTATCACGTATGGCAATTAACTGACTGTCTGATTGACTAAAATTACAAAAAGATATCCTCAGCATCCTTCTGTAGAACTATATTTCTGTTGCTTCAGCCTCTTATTTTAAGGAGATTCTCCAGCATTCACTGCTATATATGAGAAGGCTGATATTATGAAACAGTTCAATACACTTTTCTTTCTTTCTAACGATCTTATCCTTTTCTTAGTAGTGTGTTTTGGAAATACGAATGCGCCTGGGGATTTCAATATTTCACATACCAACATCTGTTAAAACACTTCACAAGATAATTAAATTATGTGCATTGTGGCGCAGTGGATATCGACTCGGAACGAGAAATCGGAGAGCCAAGTTCGAATTCCAGTTGAATTCATTGCATTCACTTACGCGCAAATACCCTTGGGAAAGGTATTAATCCGTCACTTCCTTCCAGTTATGGGTTAAATAACAGGACAGATTGTGTTCTATAGCCTTGGTCGGCAACCAGTCTACCGCAGAAAGCAATGGCAACCTACTGCGGGATAATCTTCTGCCCAGTCAGTCATGTCTCTGTCAAGACATGATCGCCCAAGCTTGTATCACGTATGGCACTTAACTGACTGACTGAATATAGTAGTTGGAATAATGATTAAGGCTTCTACCGGTCATAAAGTGGGGGATCAGTTTATTACTTCATAACAATAGGAAACCGATCCCCCACTAATTACTACATAATAATATAATACATTTCTTTCCCCTCTAGCTATGAGTCAAATAACAGGACAGATTGGGTTCTATAGCTTTGGTCGGCAACCAGTCTACCGCAGAAAGCAATGGCAACCTACTGTGGGATAATCTTCTGCCCAGTCAGTCATGTCTCTTTCGAGACATGATCGCCTAAACGCGTATCACGTATGGCAATTAACTGACTGCCTGGTTTGAGTTTGGCATCTCTAATTTTTAATTTATTTTTCTTATTTTCTCACATTCCACTAACTTTGATAGGAGTCTTAGTAATTCTGAGTTTGAGTTTTGTTTAACGGCATATCAACACCTCTGTGGGTTATTTAATGCTAAACATCTGTTAAAACACTTCACAGATAATTAAATTATTTTACTGGTTTGAGTTTGGCATCTCTAATTTTTAATTTCTATTTTAATTTATTTTTCTTATTTTCTCGCATTCCACTAACTTCGATAGGAGTCTTAGTAATTCTGAGTTTGAGATTTGTTTAACGGCATATCAACATCTCTGTGGGTTATTTAATGCCAAAAACTTAGATTTTAAGGTACTTTTAATGTTCAGTTATAGTGAGAAGGTTAATATAGTCAGATTTTGATGAAAAAAGTTTTTATTCTTTTTTTTTATGAAAAAGTTTTTTTTTTATTTTAGAAAACTGAAAATGTCTTCTAGTTTTGTATTCACAAACATATTGCTAGTAATCATTTTTTCCTTAAAAATGTATTATGGTAATATTTTTTCCTTCCAAAATGTATATATTTCTATAAAAGTCTATTTTTATACCTTCATAGTGTTTTGACTCAGGTTTGGGGGTTAACTATTTGCCCATAGCTGGGATCCTAACAGGTGCTACCACTCCGAATCAGGGTGAACCTGGAAACAACAGCAATTAAGAGGTGGTTCCATGCTTCTCCCAACCTTCCAATTAGAGGCTTTGCTGTCGGATGTAGTTTACCGTCATACCCAGGACCGCTTTCTAGTTTTCTTTCAGGTATAAGGCATGAACAACGAGTACGTGGTCTGATTAATGGCGAATTATTTTAAACCTTTTCAAAATGATGAAATGTCAGAATTCTTCGCTACTCTATCGCTATTTCCATGGCAAATGTTCAGACGAGCTACATTCCTTAATTCCACCAGTTCAGACCTTTACATCTAAGCCTCTCGTTACTCTATCGCTATTTCCATGGCAAATGTTCAGACGAGCTACATTCCTTAGTTCCACCAGTTCAGATCTTTACATCTAAGCCTCTCGCTAATCTATCGCTATTTCCATGGCAAATGTTCAGACGAGCTACATTCCTTAGTTCCACCAGTTCAGACCTTTACATCTAAGCCTCTCGCTGCTCTATCGCTATTTCCATGGCAAATGTTCAGACGAGCTACATTCCTTAATTCCACCAGTTCAGACCTTTACATCTAAGCCTCTCGTTACTCTATCGCTATTTCCATGGCAAATGTTCAGACGAGCTACATTCCTTAGTTCCACCAGTTCAGATCTTTACATCTAAGCCTCTCGCTACTCTATCGCTATTTCCATGGCAAATGTTCAGACGAGCTACATTCCTTAGTTCCACCAGTTCAGATCTTTACATCTAAGCCTCTCGCTAATCTATCGCTATTTCCATGGCAAATGTTCAGACGAGCTACATTCCTTAGTTCCACCAGTTCAGATCTTTACATCTAAGCCTCTCGCTACTCTATCGCTATTTCCATGGCAAATGTTCAGACGAGCTACATTCCTTAGTTCCACCAGTTCAGACCTTTACATCTAAGCCTCTCGCTGCTCTATCGCTATTTCCATGGCAAATGTTCAGACGAGCTACATTCCTTAGTTCCACCAGTTCAGATCTTTACATCTAAGCCTCTCGCTACTCTATCGCTATTTCCATGGCAAGTGTTCAGACGAGCTACATTCCTTAGTTCCACCAGTTCAGACCTTTACATCTAAGCCTCTCACTACTCTAACGCTCTTTCCATGGCAAATATTCAGATGAGCTATATTCATTAGTTCCACCAGTTCAGACCTTTACATCTAAGCCTCTCGTTACTCTATCACTATTTCCATGGCAAATGTTCAGACGAGCTACGTTCCTTAGTTTCACCAGTTCAGACCTTTACATCTAAGCCTCTCGCTACTCTATCGCTATTTCCATGGCAAATGTTCAGACGAGCTACATTCCTTAGTTCCACCAGTTCAGACCTTTACATCTAAGCCTCTCACTACTCTAACGCTCTTTCCATGGCAAATATTCAGATGAGCTATATTCATTAGTTCCACCAGTTCAGACCTTTACATCTAAGCCCCTCGCTACTCTATGGCTATTTCCATGGTAAGTGTTCCGATAAGTTACATTTCTTAGATGGTGACTTTTTTCTTTCACTCCCTCCCACTAACTTCTGACTCAGTGAGGGTATATGTCGCAGTTGTATCTCAGGTGTCATGGGATGCAGACGCCAGGGGATTATCCATTTCCGGAAATCCGATGCGACTAACAGACGATTAACGCATATAACTTCTTGAAAATATACTTGAAATGTTTTTGTAAGTGAACTTGAGTGAATTTAGAAACTCCCACCGGATTTTTGTAAGTTTTTCCGAAATAAATTTCCTCACGAAAAAAAATCCGTGCAGACCATAAGAAACTCTTGCTCTGTTTCAAAGAAGACGCTTTTTCATGTCTAAAAGATGTTGTTTTCGTGCAAACGATTATTGACCGACAGAAAAAACAGCAGGAGTCGATAATCAATTTCTTTTTTAACTTTTTTTTGGTTTTTTTTTTTGTTTTGTTTTTTTTATATTTGCGTTGGTAGAATAATTAACAGATCATTACAAAATATTTCCAAGAGGAAATAGATTTAGGTAACAGCAGAAGGTTTGAATCTTAAGATCAAATACACAATTAATACGAAATATTGTTCTGTGTAGTATGATAACCTACATCCGGAAGCAAATCTTTTGATCAGGCGATTGGAGGGTTTGAGGAACACGCAACCACATCTTAATTGCTGTTATTCTCAAATCCACCCTGATTTGGTGGTAGGACGTGTTACGGGCCAATCTACGGGTAAATAGTAAACCCCAAACAAAGAGTAAACATTATGAAAGAGTAAAAATTCATTACAAATCAACCATCTGACAATGCATAGAATACTCTTGTTACATTTGATCGACTCCAGCCACTTTTTCACCGGCGGGATGTGGCTTTCCTCTGTCTCTTCTAAAAATATTTTCATGGCTTCTGCTCTGACGAACTTAGGTCACTGGTGCCTCATTCACAAGAATTTACTTGTGCAACCAGACTGGCAACAAGGTCCCACTCTTTTATGCTTAAATCAACCAAATTCAGACAATTTTACTCTATCAGCTTTTCTCGCACTTCCCTCCTGTGGAACTCCTTTTCGTATACTTGCTTTCCCGACGGCTACAATCTCCAAGAATTTAAATGGAATGTTAATTCTTATCTCTTATCCACTTGTCTCCAGTCATTTCTACATCACCCCGTATATATTGTTCTTCTTTCTCTCTACCTTCACAACTGTGTTTCCATCCTTCTGTTGCCCTTTATCTGACACCCCCTTTAACTGGTTCGTCTTTCTCTTTCACTCTCCTCCTGCCTAAACTTGCTCCCTTATATAACCTTGCTACGTATCAGTGGTGCTACCGCTTAGGGTGCAATGAATAAAAAAAACGCATCAGCAATACACATTTATATAAGAAAAATACCAGCAATTAATATTTTCAGCAGAACTATTGAATTAATTCTAGGTTCTCAAGAACAGTAAATGTCAATACTAAATGACCCATAAGCGGTTGATATGCCATTAAACAAACAAGTTAATCAATATGAAATGAATAAATGTATTTTTCTAAATATTTTTTATCTCTGTTAAACAGGTATCAGTTGATCAATGTCTAGTCATATGCACGAATTTACAGCAAATGACGTAGCTATTTGATCCTATCAACAGACTAAAAAAAAAAAGAAAGAAAGAAAGAAAAATTTCCGTTTATTGGGAAACAGATAGTTCATTTTCGAACTATGGCTTCGTCTATTATCCATCATAAGAAGATAAAGATGATGGTGCAACAATAAATATATAATATCGGACATTGAGAGCTGGTTTTAATAAAATAGTGCTCGATGTAATATAACAAAGCTGTAAATTGTGTAAATTGTGTACTGAATTGCGTTGTGGTCCGGTGGATATCGGCTCGGAACGAGAATCCGGGGAGCCGAGTTCAAATTCCCAGTTGCAATCCATTGTATTCACTTACGCGCAAATACCCTTGGGAAAGGTATTAATCCGTCACTTCCTTCCAGTTATGGGTTAAATAGCAGGACAGATTGGGTTCTATAGTCTTGGTCAGCAACCAGTCTACCGCAGAAAGCAATGGCAACCTACTGCGGGATAATCTTCTGCCCAGTCAGTCATGTCTCTTTCGAGACATGATCGCCCAAGCGTGTATCGCGTATGGCACTTAACTGACTGAATTGACATGGACCATTACATAATTTAAAATTTGTTAAATATATCGGGTTTTCGCAATGATGGGGACGTCCATATTTTATACGCGTTTTATACGCGTATCAAAAAACGTATTCGGTGTTTAATACACTATCATCAGGCAGTGAAATGCCTGATGGCGATGCATTAAACACCGAAACTTTATAGATATTAAGTTGCAGTGTGCTATAATAATAATAATAATAATAATAATAATAAAAACAACATGAAAACAGAAAGAAAAAATATTCAATAATGGAAAGAAGGCAGGAAATACAAACAAGATTTACATTTAGTAGATTCTGTAGAAAAGCAAAACGGAATTCAAGAACCAACTATTGCGGTAAAAAATATGTAAAAGAAAGCCAAGGATAAAGCACTTGAACAGATGAAACAACGCTGGCAAGACAAACCTCTTCATGGCTAATATCCAGAACGTTCCAATAAATTCCAATGTTGATAAAGTTAATACTCATCGATGGTTACGTGCATCTGGATTAAAGTCTGAAACTGAAGGCAGTTTTCTTGCTGCGCATGACCAAAGTCTTTTCACAAGGAACATTCAAGGCAAATATTATACATAATAATGTGGATCCCAAATGCAGGGTTTTATGATAAACACCAAGAAACACTTGACCATCTAATCTCAGGATGTTCTGTACTTGCTCCCCAAATGAATATAAAAATCGTCACAATAGAGTAAAGAAATATTTACACTGGACAATGTGCAAACACTATGTTAAATATGTAAACAAACACTGATATGAATAACACCCAGCACCGGTTACAGAAATAGAAGATGTCACCATTCTTTGGGATTACACCATCTATAAAGACAGAAAAATTGAAGCAAATAGGCCGGACATTATTGTTAAAGACCAAAAAGAAAAAAAGTTGCTTATTAATTGATATGGCTTGTCCAGCGGATTGTAACATAGCAACCAAGGAATTCGACAAACTGTCAAAATATAAAGACCTGACAATTAAAATAGAAAAAATGTGGAAATTGAAAACAAGAATCGTGCCAGTGATAGTAGGTGCACTGGGAATAAAAAATGGAACAAAACAACACATTGAAAGAATCCCTGGAAACCCTAGCTTAAGAGATATACAAAACATTGTCTTGTTAATTACTGCCTACACACTAAGAACTTGGTCCATGTAATGCTAGGGATGTTAGGGAGATATGAAAAAACATGAATTGGAATCATAACAACACACCACTACCTGCCTTAGGTCTTCCTGCAGATTTGCTATATATATATATATATATATATATATATATATATATATATATATAAATTCAGATGAAACTTACCGAGGAAATAGCCATTTTCAACATGTCATTTTAAGGCATGCATTCTTCGACCTCTTATTAACAGAGGATGAGGAAAACTTCTAAGCCCAGAGGTTAGCTTAGGTAAGGGAAGTGATTCGGATATATTGGCTTTATTTAGGTTGGGCTAGGGGAAAGAAATTAGTAGTAATTTCTCCTTGGTAGTGGGAGGTATGTGGCTTGACACTTGAATTAGTAGTGGTAGGTGGCGGGGACGTAACTGCTTGGCAAAAAAAATTTTAAAACTTTATTAGGACTAATTGGGGAAATAGGATAATTATTGTAATTTATACTTATTTCTATGGCGACACATACTTATGATCTCCTTTCATTTGTTTAGGAGTATATTTTGGTCTTGAAATTTTCAAATTTTAATTTTTTCTGTCAAACATAGATTACATCTATCTCTTAAGCTATTAGGGGTCCTAGCCTTGCCTATGAGTTTCCATTTTATCTGGGGATCAAAGTTACTTTCTTTTGATTCCCAGTATCTTCTAGAATATATATATATATATATATATATATATATATATATATATAATGTTAATAAAATAGTGCTCAATGTAGTATAAACAAAGCTATTTTTGAGAGTCAGTCTGTAATACGCACCTGATGATTTGCACAAAGAATGAAACTCCGAGTCGTGCGATCGGTGTAGGACAATATATATATATAATAATTAATATATATATATATATGTGTGTGTGTGTGTGTGTGTGTGTGTGTGTGTGTTTGCGCACGCGCGTTCTGGATCTTCTTATTTCTAATCACTCATCGAACGATTTATCTACACGATTACGGAGAGCGCCTCTTTCTACTGATCCGGGTTCGATTCTTTTCCCCACCCACATTTTTTTCACGTTTACATTTTTCTTTTTCCTTTTCTGTCTTTTTTTTTTTTTATTCCTTTTCTTTCCTTGTTATCCTTTCTCATGCTCTCTCTTCTTTCATTAACCCCACTATTCTCTCTTATCCACGCTCCCTTTCTCCCTCTTTCACTCTTTCTATCTCCGTCTCTCTATACCTCTCTTCTCATCGTCATTCTTTCTCATGCTCTCTTTTCTTTTATTACCTCTCTGTCTATATCCATATCTTTCTCCATCCCTCTCCCCTCTCTCAGTCTCTCTCCCCCTATATTTACCTTTCTGTCCCCCTCTCTCTCATCTTCTATCTCATCCACTCTCCCTCTCCCCTGCCTTCACTTTTTCTCTTTTTCCTACCTCTCCTCCTTTCTCACCCTG
>JBBBDQ010000461.1:915000-960000 GCA_037127315.1 Ascarosepion bandense
TCTTCACTGGGTGCCCTATACTCTCAGCCTTGTGCCACTTCTAAGCCGCACTTAGAAAATCATCATAGAGATAGAGAAAAGGGGAGAGAAAGAGAGAGAAACGAAATTAGAGGAAGATAAAGTAAGAGTAAGAATCAGAGTTGTTTAAAAAAGGAAGCAAAAATAATGAAAAAGAAAAAGAAGCGTAAAAAATGAGTGCCCTGCCATGCGCTCTCTTGCTTTCGCTTCACCTTCGGGGTTCGTGAAAATGGGCCCTTACGTCGACCTGCACGCCAGGAACGGGTTGCGACGACGGATCGGAGGGGAAGGTCGTCCTGTGTCGGCCGTGCGGATGCCGAGCGAGAAGAGGTGTGGGTAATCGCGAGGGAGGGAGAATCGCCACCACAGCAGCAGCAGCTACGGCGGCCACCGCCGCGCTTGACTCGCTTCCCAAAGGAGAATCTGCAATGTAATCGACCCGACCTGGTAGCACGACTCCAGTCCAGAAGACTGCTAGGAAGGTTGAATCACCGTATCGGGCCAGGAAGTTTTTTTTTCCGCCTGAATCCATCTTCCACATATATAAATCAACCATCCGACCGTGCATAGAACACTGTTATCATATCTGGTCAAGCGCCTCTGCTGTTCATCTCAGTGTTCTCGACAGGCTCCAAAGCATAATCTGTTATGTGATTGGTCCCGATCTGGTAGCTCGACTCCAGCCACTTTCTCACCGGCGGGATGTGGCTTCCCTCTGTCTCTTCTACAAATATTTTCATGGCTTCTGCTCTGACGAACTTAGGTCACTGGTGCCTCATTCACAAGAATTTACTCGTGCAACCAGACTGGCAACAATTTCCCACCCTTTTACAAATGGAGCCGTCAACTTTATTCTATCAGCTTCTTTTCCCTTACCTCAAGTAGAATGACTATATCGAATCCATTGCTAAATCTGCTGCTATGAAAGTCAGCTCTCTGTGCAGGGCCCGGAAGTTTTTCCCGCCTGAATCTATCCTGCACAACTATAAATCTAGTGTATTGAGTACTGCTACCACATCTGGTCAGGTGCCCCTGCTATTCTCCTCGGGATTCTTGACAAAATACAACGCAGAATCTGTAATGTGATCGATACCGACTTGGCAGACCGGCTGCAGTCACTCTCTCACCAGTATGACGTAGCTTCCCTGTGCCTCTACTATAAATACTTTCATGGCTTCTACTCCGATGAACTTAGCTCACTGGTGCTCCCTAGGTATGAATTTACACGAGATACTAGATTCGCACTTCCCGACTGTAGAATCCCCTCGGTATCCTTACCCGTCTATCACCCTCCTTCTGACATTTCCTATCACTTTTCCCTATGTAACCCCCTAACCACTGTTTCACATCACTTTTCCCTATGTAACCCTCTAACCAATCTGTCTCATCACATTCCCCTACGTAATTTCCTAACCACTCTGTCTCATCACTTTCCCCTATGTAACCCCCTGCGCATCAGTGGTAGTTAAATGCCTTGATTGGGGTGAAAATATTAAAAAAGAAAACTTCCCGTCTGTGGAACTTCCTTTCGTACACCTGCGTTCCTGACGGCTACAACCTCTTTCTTAATAAGGGATAAGAGATGGGAATTGACATTGCATTTAAATGAAATGTCAAATCCCATCTCTTATCCAATTGACTCCAGTCCTTCCCTCTTCCGTTCTACATCACCACGTGTATCTTGTTCTTTTCCTTTCTCTCTGCTTCGCAGATGTGTTCACACCCGTGTTCCCATCCTTCTTTTGCCCTTTCTCTGACAACCCCTGTAACTGGTTCGTCTTTCTCTTCACTGTTAACAGAATTTTATTGAATTGATACAGGGAATAAATTATTTTACAAAAAGTCGAAAAGTCATAATCCTATTAAATATATATATATATATATAAGAAAGTGCAAGAATAGATAGATTATGTTCATGTATTCATAGTTATAAAGAGTGCTCAATACAAAGTAGAGCTTAATACTTTTTTCTAATTTTTTTAATTTTTTTTCTAATTTTTTAATTATATTGTTACAGTGGTTTTTTAAAAGCATTAAATCACTACACAAAAATTTTCATGTTTCATAATACTATTGTTCTTCTTCAGATGATATTTTAAAATAAGTGGTGAAAATTATTTATTTTAGAAAATATAAGATTAATTCATGGTTATTCAGAAAATTAAGGATGAGGGGTAGTTAGAGGAAGTTAAACAATATGATTGAGGGGGTGTCAATATTGCTCAATCAATAGTACGAATTTGGCTCACGAAAGAAAACAACGTAGCTTAATGTCAAAATATGACACATTTTGGATACATACTAGGAACATACATTATTCAAATGAATAGACAATACTTCTGTGTCTGAATAAAAAGCTGCAGATTGTAAAGTTCCCTAAAACTAAAGTACTACTAAACCACAGAAATGAATTGACAGTATTATGTAAACATCACAAATACCTCACTTTAAAATTTAATTAATTATAATTGTTCATTTATAATTTATGCTCTGATATTACTTAAAGATTATTTTATTAAAATTAATGAACAACGCAATACTTATTTTATTTTTATAATTCCAATATACCTTAGCATACTATAATTACTTAAGTCTAATTTAAACCTAAACAATCCAGCGTAAAAAAACTAATGTATGTTAGTTAAATAAAGTATGTTAGTTTGACCTTTTTCTCACCTTGTTGGTATGTTTGACCGATTAAGGGATTCTTAATTTTAGTTCATGGTTGGGTGTTCGTGTTCTTGTGTGTATTTGTGTTTGTTGACTTTATGTGCGTTTTGTGACCGCTTGGGAATGCCAGGTGTTGTAAGTGTTCTTGTTGAATGTACGTTGTAGTGCAGTTGATTCCTCGGAACGAGAAATCGGGGAGCCGAGTTTAAATTCCGGTTGAATGCCCTGCAGTCGCTTACGTGCAAACACCCTTGGAAAGGTGATAATCAGTCGCTTCCCTCCAGTTATGAGTTAAATAACAGGACAGGTTGGGTTCTATAGCCTTGGCTAGAGACCAGTCAACCAGAGCAGTGGCAACCTGTTCTAGGAGAATTGAAGAAAAATGCCTACCTAAGCGCTGTGAAGTGCATTCAGGGCACAGTGAAAACAATAATATCACTGTTGGCCATCCACTGCATTCCTGACTGTCGCTGGTAAGTCTCGCCTACGTCGTGCCACCAGACCCAGATGCAATGGGAAGAGAGAGTAAGGCTGACGACCATGCGTGACTCTCCCTCACTTAAATCTAATTAAAGCGCAAGTCATGACGTCTACCTAGAAATCGTGGTCTTCCTCGCCTGTGAGGGTCGTACATCATATGTTAATAAATATACATATTGTCCTAGGTTTTGAGCACGACTCGGAGTTTCATGCATTATGCAATCATCAGGTGCATATAATGAACTAATCGTGTATATATATATATATATATATATATATATATATATATATATATATATATAAACTCTGCTTTTCCTTTTTTGCTTTTTCCTGTTATTAATCAGTTTAGTCATTTTAAATTTTAGAAATTCAATTGGTTCTTAATTGTTAGTAGAAAACAATTTTTATCTTTTATTCTTTTCTCCTACCCAGTTAGTTTCCAAAATGTTCTTGCCAGTATTAATAAATTTTATTTTCTTCAATAATACATCTCTGAAGAAGGGTTGACCGAAAGTTTTTTAGATTATTTTTCAGTAGTATTAAATGTTTTTATTAATATTTTTAAAGCTTTGTTAAATTGAGTAGTATTGCCATTGTTTATATAAAATAAAATTATATATATGGCAGTATGTTGAAAGGCAATCGGCTCAAGATATTTTTTAGCACCACATCGTGTATGTACAACGCACAAACACACATACCTACGCGCACAGACACCTGCACACACCAAAAGAAGAAAAGATATATATTAGCCACATTTTGTTTATCGTATCTCGCAGTTTTGTCCCTGTTTTTGGGAAGCGGTGTCTGGTCTCAGGAAACAGCTGTCTTCAGCAGTGCCACCCTCATGGAACTACAAAGTAGGGATCGGTCGTGACACTGATGCCAACGCAATCGTCGTTTGCCGGGTGTGTATTAAACTGAGCTTGTATCGCATCCTTCCTGCGTGGTTAAGACTGTGAATTTGATAGGCAAGATTAACTACTGCCGTTGGAACTAAAAAAATACATAATAGATATTTTAGTCTTTTTCTTTTTTTTTTCATTTAATAATAAGGAGGGCTTGAAGAATTCAATACTCACAGAGCGGATAGAGCGAAGGAGAGACGGAGGAAAGCAATGCGATAGATACTTGATTAGCTTTAGCATGTGGATAGCGGAGCAGGGTTTTGGAGAGATGCCAAGACAAAAAGTGCTAAGCCATGATCGCCTACGTCCTGAAAGGACAATCGACATGTAAGAAGAAGAAGAAGAATTTAACTTACCATAAAATCAAACGTATCTCGGAAATAGGCAAATGCTGTAGTGTTGTGCTGTCGTAAGTCGGGATGGAAATTCGCAAATGGGCCGCCCACCACCCGGAATCCGCCCTGAAGTCGGTCCGGATAAACCTGAACTGGCCAACAAATAGAACAAGAGAAATCAGAATGATAATTTACGTTAAGGGTAGAAAAAATACAAACAGGTTAAATGACATGGAAGACGCCAACAAGATTTATTTTCTTACTTTCATAAAGTCGAGGTCGGTCAGTTAAGTGCTATACATGATACACGCTTAGGCGATCATGTCTCCAAAGAGACATGACTGACTGGGCAAAAGATTATCCGGCAATAGGTTGACATTGCTTTCTGCGGTAGACTGATTGCTAGCCAAAACCACAGACCCCAATCTGTCCTATTATTTAACCCATAAATGGAGAGAAGAGACGGAATAATACTTTTCCCAAGGGTATTAGTGCGCAAGTGAATGCAAGAAGTTCAACTAGAATATCCATTGCACTACAAAGCACATCCTCTCCGGAGTACCATAGAGAAAAGTTAGAATTTTTACACTTACACACACATACACACACACACACACACACACACACACACAAAAAAAAAAAAAGAAAAGAAAAATCTTGGTATTTTATAAATGGCATAATTATGGATTTGGTTAAAAGAAAGAATACGTGTTGTTTCTTGTTTTGTTTTGACGAGGAAGAGTTAGCCCCTTAAACCTTTAAAGTCAGAAAAATAGAATAAAACAATAAGAGAGAGGCAAGATGAAAAAGAGGGAAAGAGAAAAGAGGAAAGGAGAAAGAGAGAGGGAAAAGAAAAGCGAAGAGAGGAAGAGAAGAGGAAAAGAGAGATAGTGAAAAGAAGAGAAAAAACGAAAAGTGGGAGAGAAAAGAAAAACGAGTTGGAGAAAAGAAAAAAAGAGAGGAAAAAGAAAAAGGAGAAAGAGAGAGAAAAGAAAAGAAAAAGGGAAAAAAGAGATAGTGAAAAGAAGAAAGCGAAGAAAAAAGAGGGAGAAGAAAGAAAGAAAGAAAGAAAGAAAGAAAGAAAGAAAGAAAGAGGAGAGAAAAACAGATAGTGAAAAAAGAGAGAAAAGAAAAAATGGAAAAGAAAAAGTGTTAGAGAAAGGAACAAAGGAGAGAATGAAAAGAAAAGAGAAAGAAAAAGTAAAGAGAGAGAGAGAGAGGGGGAAGAAAGGAGAGAAAGAGAAGATTAAAAGAGAGATAGTGAAAAGAAGAGAGCTAAGAAAAAGGAGGAAGAAAAATGAAAGAAGAGTTAGAGAAAAGAAAGAGAAGAGAAAATCAGATAGTGAAAGAAGAGGGAAAAGAAAAAGTAGGAAAGAAAAAAGGGGTTAGAGAAAGGAACAAAGGAGAGAGAAAAAAGAAAATAGAAAGGAAAAAAGGAGAGAGAGAAAAAGAAAAGAAAGAGGAAAAAGGTGAGAGACGAAATAAAAGAGAGAAAGAGAAGATTAAAAGAGAGATAGTGAAAATAAGAGAGAAATGAAAAAGAAGGCGAGAAAAGAAAATGGGGTTAGAGAAAAGAACAAAGAAGACAAAGAAAAGAGAGGGTAAAAATGAAGAGAGAAAGAGAAAAGAAAATAAAGAGAAGAGAAAAAAAGAAATAGTGAAAATAAGAGAGAAAAGAAAAAGTGAAAATGCAAGAAAAGAAAAAAGAAGAGAAAGAGAAATTAAAAAGAAAGAAAAGACAGAAGTGCAAGAAAAGAAGAGAGAGAGAAAAGAAAAAAGGCGAGAAAGGAAAAGTAAAAAGGAGACAGAGAGAAAAAGAAAAACAGAAAGAGAAAAAAAGAGAGAGAAAAGAAAAATGAAAGAGATGGTATGAGAAAGAAAGAGTTGGAAAGAAGAGAAGGTACTATCCAATTTCTGTCTTAAGAGAAAATAACAAAAATGACAGACGCTATACTCTCGAAATTTTCTATCTTCATTTGATTTAAAAATTTACGAGAAAACTCGTTCGCAAATATCAAGAACAGTGTATTAAGAGAAGCTAAAAGCCATTTCCCAACCCGAAGGTGACTTCTGTATTTCGCATATGTTATCTAAATCTAAACTTATTTATAAACGGAAGTTTGTGTGTGTGTGTGTGTGTGTGTGTGTGTGTGTGTGTGTGTGTGTGTGTCCGTTACCTATAGATTCCGAAACGGCTAAACCGATTTTCTTGAAAATTTACACAGTTGTACTATAAGCATCTGCAAGTGTTCTTAACTAGGTTTTGTGTCGAGATACCCCCGATAAATATCGAAAATCGATAATCGAAAAAATCGGGTTATAGAAGGAGTGGTCCGATTTTAATCAAATTTGATACACTCATAAACAAAGACATAAGAAACGATATTCAGAAGTTTCAAGGTAGCATTTCTTACAATAGTGCAGAAAATCGATAATATATATATATAAAAGGCAAGATTTTTGTGTGTGTGTCTGTTTATCTGCCTGTATGTCTGTATTTTTTTCAACCCTTTTATTTTAGGTTTTGCTTCGGGTTTGGCTCTAAGTAGGTATAATTGTAGTTCTTCGTCTCAGCCATGATACCATTGACTCAGAGGACTTATTTAGCCTTCAAAATTCAGTTTACGACGAAAAAAACTTATTTGATATCGATACCAGGAAATGAAAATTTGACTTACATCCATTCATTTTTCTTTCAGTCTACGGTTTCGCTTTAACTGGAAATTACTATTGCTTTTTAGTCTTTCGTGCCAACGTCCAAAGAGTCTGAGCTCCAGGATCATGGATTAGTTTTAAAGCTTTCATACACCCGAGCAACGCCGGACTATACTGCTAGTTATACATATAGAAATCAACATTAAATAATTTCGATTTCAAGTGAACATGTTTTCGCCGAAAGGATCAGTTATGTAGCATTAAGAGTCATACGTCGTTACTGTCTTTTATTTTCCTTGTGGTCTGTCCATCATTGTCATCTCTTTGTGAAATCATTCGCGTTCTTTATATTTCCACCGAGGAAATTCAAATCCGATTAAAAGAAAGAAAATATCAAAGACAGCCGCCATCGAAAAGATTATTTCTCACATTTTCTCTCGCCTGTTTATTTTTAATGACCTTTTTGTAATCTTAAGGAAAGTCTCATTTATTTCTATAAATATCCTCCAAACGTTTTGAATAAAATATATTCTTCAATTTCATTATCAAAAGGGTTTTGAATATTTCGAGTATATCTCCTGAAGAGGGAATAGAGTAATAACACCCAAAACGGAGACACTTCCACTAAGAGACTTAAAGAAGCCGACTTATAGGATCAGTCAGTCAGTCAGTCAGTTAAGTGCTATATGCAATGCATAGTTGGGCGATCATGTTTCGAAAGAGACATGACTGACTTGGCAGAAGAGTTTACACTCGTGACAAAAATGTTGACTCAGGTCACAATTTGCATACAGACTAAGTCTTAGACACACTTCCGCTTTATATTTGCAAAAAAATCGTCGATATATGTGCAGTTTACACTTATAGTCAAAATGCTAACAGAGTCCCGGTTTATATTACTGTCAAAGTCCTTGACACACTTCCGAGTTTAGTGTAAACTGTACATATGTCGACCATTTTCACTATATAGATATCTACCTTTTTTTTTGCCAATGTAAATCGGAAGTGTGTCTAAGACTTTGACGCAGGCGTAAACCGTTCTTGTGTCGATATTTTTGTTTCGAGTGTAAACTACACATATATCTACCTTTTTTTTTTCCAATGTAAACCGTAAGTGTGTCTAAGACCTTGACTCGGGCGTAAACCGTACTTGTGTCGATATTTTTGTTTCGAGTGTAAACTACACATATATCTACCATTTTTTTTTTTTTGCCAATGTAAACCGGAAGTGTGTCTAAGACTTTGACTCGGGCGTAAACCGTACTTGTGTCGATATTTTTGTTTCGAGTGTAAACTACACATATATCTACATCTTTTTTTTTCCAATGTAAAACGGAAGTGTGTCTAAGACTTTGACTCGGGCGTAAACCGTACTTGTGTCGATATTTTTGTTTCGAGTGTAACCTACACATATATCTACATCTTTTTTTTTCCAATGTAAACCGGAAGTGTGTCTAAGACTTTGACTCGGGCATAAACCGTACTTGTGTCGATATTTTTGTTTCGAGTGTAAACTACACATATATCTACCTCGTTTTTTTTTTGCCAATGTAAACCGGAAGTGTGTCTAAGACTTTGACTCGGGCGCAAATCGTACTTGTGTCGATATTTTTGTTTCGAGTGTAAACTACACATGTATCTACATCTTTGTTTTTTTTGCCAGTATAAACCGGAAGTGTGTCTAAGACTTTGACTCAGGGCGTAAACCGTACTTGTGTCGATATTTTTGTTTCGAGTGTAAACTACACATATATCTACATCTTTTTTTTTCCAATGTAAACCGGAAGTGTTTCTAAGACTTTGACTCGGGCGTAATCCGTACTTGTGTCGATATTTTTGTTTCGAGTGTAAACTACACATATATCTACCTCGTTTTTTTTTTGCCAATGTAAACCGGAAGTGTGTCTAAGACTTTGACTCGGGCGCAAATCGTACTTGTGTCGATATTTTTGTTTCGAGTGTAAACTACACTTGTATCTACATCTTTGTTTTTTTTGCCAGTATAAACCGGAAGTGTGTCTAAGACTTTGACTCGGGCGTAAACCGTACTTGTGTCGATATTTTTGTTTCGAGTGTAAACTACACATATAACTACCTTTTTTTTACCAGTGTAAACCGGAAGTGTGTCTAAGACTTTGACTCGGGCGTAATCCGTACTTGTGTCGATATTTTTGTTTCGAGTGTAAACTACACATATATCTACCTTTTTTTTTTTTTTCAATGTAAACCGGAAGTGTGTCTAAGACTTTGACTCGGGCGTAAACCGTACTTGTGTCGATATTTTTGTTTCGGGTGTAAACTACACATATATCTACCTATTATATATATAACTTATATTGCTTAACTTCGGTGTTCGAGCGAGAACCGGTGTATTCAACGTGATATGGCCGTAAGCATGCACATCCGTCACTAAACGCTCATAGCACCTGGTATTCCCAAGTGGTCACCCATCTAAGTACTGACCAGGCTCAACGTTGCTTAAATTCGGTGATCGAGCGAGAACCGGTGTATTCAACGTGATAGGCCGTAAGCCTTTAAAAGTGTCTGCTCACGAAAGCAATTTCACAGAAAAAAGTGAAAGTGAGGCCTTACGCCAATTTTGGCGATCCCTACAAATAAAAAAATAAAAGTAAAATACATTCTCCAGGTAAAATTTTTTAATTTCGGTGCAATATATTCAGACTACTATCAACTGTCACTTTGGTTTGGTTTACATATATTTATATCCTATTTATATATTTATATATATATATATATATATATATATATATATATATATATATATCGTGTCCTGAGTAAGCGAGAATGCCAAACAGTACACCAAAACTTTTAAGAATTTCTGGAGAAGTAAAATTGTGTCATGGTTCTCTTTCTTACAGCTGACCCTACTAAGCAGACGACAAAATCAAAAAACAAAGAACGCGCATGCGGAAAATTAAATATATAAAATGGTGACAATTTACCTATCGCACTGTTTGTATGTGCAGATATGTTCTCTGAGAAACAAATAAAACAGTTAAAATAAATGCACTAAAATTCTTCTTTTCCCAACAATGTGCTGGTAATTAAGCCTTCTTCTTCTATGTATCTTGTCCTTTCAGGACGTATGCGATCATGGCTTTCCACGTCTCCCTATCACTGGTGGCTTTTAGCACGCTTTGTCCTGTTACACCACGCAATCCCCATTCTGCCATCCACCTGCTAAGACCAGTCAAGTACGTTACACGATGTTTTCCCCTGTCTCTCCTTCCTTCTATCTTTCCTGTTAGTATCAGGTCCTCCATCCTCATTACATGTCCCAGGAACTTTAGCTGTCTCTTCCTGATGCTCAGTATTAATTTCCTTTTAGGAGACTAGAAAATTTCGATAGAAACAAAGAAGAGCATACTGGATTGCTACGTGCTGTCCGACCTTCAATATGACAGTGAATGCTGGACAATATCATCGAAGATGAAGGAAAAATTTGAAGCAACTGAAATGTGGTTCTACAGAAGGATGCTGCGAACATCAGGGATCGATCATGTGAGCAATGATGAGGTTTTGGAAAGGATGGAAACAAAAACGAAATTAATACTGAGCATCAGGAAGAGACAGCTGAAGTTCCTGGAACATGCAATGAGGAAGGAGGGCTTGGAGAATCTGATACTAACAGGCCAGATAGAGGGGAAAAGAGACAGGGGAAAGCAACGGATAACGTATTTGAAAGACCTAATCAGGTGGATGACGGAACGAGGATTGCATGGTGTAACAGGAGAAGGCGTGCTCAGAGTCACCAGGGATAGGGAAAAGTGGAAGGCCGTGATCGCCTACCTCCTGAAGGGGCAAGGCACATAGAAGAAGAAGAATCATTACCGGTTAGTCAAATATCTTTCCCATAAAATAAAAAAACCGTAAAAGTTAAGTGGGGCAAAAGGTCATAAGATGAGATTTTATTGCAAATGCACATAGAGAATAATAATAATAATAATAATAATAATAATAATAATAATAATAATAATAATAATAAAATTCTCGTTATTTTTAGTTGTGAGAGTTTTGTTTCTGTTTCGTTTTTTTTTTTTTTTTGCTAAATTTTTTAAAAATGGCAAACAGTTACCTTCATGAATGTTCCTTGGTTCTGTTCCATCATCTCGATTTTGAGCTGTAAAAGGAAGATTAAAAACCCCAATGAGAATGAAAACTAAATAAGAGAATATTTTCTAATGACATCAGTTTATTTACAGAAAACAATTCACTTGTTTTTATGCAATGCTTTCAAAATATACACAAATCGAGCTGCTTGATTGGCATCTAGGTCTCACCTTTTTACTGTTGAAATGGCTAACTTTTTATATATATATATATATATATATATATATATATATATATATATATATATATATATTGTCTAAACATATACTGTTAAATATAAGAGACAATGAATGTCTAATATGTTTAATCATGAGCCGTTCTAAATATCGTATTTTGGCTTTAATTTCAGGTGAAAATAACGACAAAAATTCTCTATAATTTGGATATTTTTTTCAGTTGGTTCTAAGCTTTCGGCTCACATGAGCTATCTTCAGAGAGGTTACAAGGACGTTAACATAAAAACATTCACCATCAAAAACGATTTTATCTTGTGTTGACATAAAACTTTGCTAAGCAACAATGAATTTTACCAAAAATAGCAAACGCCTTTCGTAAATTTGTAATGCTATTCTATGACGTCACACCGCGTGAGAGCTTGAAATGTTAACAAAACCATATATTTAAATGCAATGTAATGTGTTATGACCAGATTTAAACGTGAATTTATTAAGTGTGGGTTGTTTGGATTTAATGTAGATGGTCTCCAATATCTGAAGGTCCTTTTTACTGTGTGTATGAGTGAGGATTATTCTATTGTTGACTAAAATCTGTCTGATATTACCTACATGACGATGTTTTTCTAAGAAATGTTGTTTGATTGTACTCTAATCAGAAAGTTGATTTATATATTGATGTATGTTTCATTAAATAATATAGACAAGTTTTGTCTATTTATCTTATGTAATTTTTTTCATATTGTCTTATAAGCTTAATAGCATTATCATTAAATGAAGAAATATGCTTTTTAAAAAATTATAATAAAAATGTTAACATACATAATGGTCTACTAGGTATCGTGCACTCTTAATAAAGTAAATCACTACAAACAGTGGACTGCCAACCCATTAGTTTGTACTAATTTATATATATATATATATATATATATATATATATATATATATATATATTCAGATACTTTAATCCAAGCGGAAAAAGCAGGAAGGTAAATTCCAAAAACCCGATCCTAATTAATATTAAAAATTTTATTTTAATATTAAAAAATGATACAGGAAGAGAGCTCGATGTAATAAAATATTACAGAGCAAATATAAATTAAAATAGGATTAATTCAAGGATGTTGAATGACCATTTCGATATGAAAATCCCCACGGGGGATAACACAGCACCTCAGCAACAAAAAAAATCCTTTCAGAAACTGGAGAAAAATCAGTCTCTCTCTCTCTCTCTCTCTCTCTCTCTCTCTCTCTCTCTCTCTCTCTATACATATATATATATATATATATATATATATATATATTGTGTATATTTAGGTAGCATTTTTTCATTGATGCATGTTTCATTAAATAATATAGAAAAGTTTTGTCTATTTTATGTAATTTTTTTTTCATTATGTCTAATACGCTTAATAGCATTATCATTAAATAAAAAAAATCACAATGTTGATACATAATTTATTTTATAATCCAATCTAAGCTTTCGGCTTACATAAGCCATTTTCAAAGATATCAATTACATTAACAATTCATGGACAAGCAATAATAACAGCCTGTTTTTGTTTACATGGAAGATTTACAAGCAACAACAAACTCGTGCATACAAAACAATGAAAGCGAATATCGCATCACAGCTCATGACACACTCGCGTGGTCATATGTGACGTCATGAGCTGTGGTGCGATATTCACTTCCGGCGTCTTGTGTGCAAAATTAACTGTACTTTAGGGTATATTTTAGACAATGATAACATATAGAAAGTACCTCGCGACGTTTGTTCAGCAAGTTTAGTTTTTTAGTAATTTAATAATTTGTAATTTTTCATGTAAACATAGAAAATATGGCTCATGTAAAAATTTTAAAAAATTGTTTATTTTTTGTTTTGTTTTTTTAATATGTTCCATTTTACGGCAGGAATTTTGTTAATATCTCTAAATTATAATTAAAATATTAGCATTTAGGATAATTTCGCAATCCTGGGTAAGGTTGGTAAATAATCCATGAGTGTCCTAGTAATATCTTTAAAATATTAAAACTGATCCAATAGAGAGCTCAATGTAAATTAAGTTAACTTACAGAGCGGATATTTATTCATTCAGATAAAATTTAGAGGGGAAATAGCCATTTTCAACATGTCTGTTTAAGACATGCATTGTCAACCCCTTCCTTTACTAAACTAAGGCTCTGGCATTAGAGGTTTTTCTCGTTCTTTGTTTAAACGGGGTTCACAATGCATGTCTTAAACTTACATGTTGAAAATTTACCCTCTAAATTTTATCTGAATTTACAGCTATATATATATATATATATATATGAATGTATATATACTACCAGTATAGCCCGGCGTTGCTCGGGTGTAATGAAAGCTTTAAAACTAATCCATGGTCCTGGAGCTCATTGAAATTTCGATGATGAGGAAACTAAATGTCAGTCAGTTAAGTACAATTCGTGATACACGCTTGGGCGATCATCTTTGGAAAGAGACATGAGTGTCTGGACAAAAGATTATCCAGCAGTACAGTCGCCATTACTTTCTGCGGAAGACTAGCCGCCAGCTAAAATTATAGAACCCAGTCTGTCCTGTTATTTAACCCATAACTGGGAGAAGAGACGTATTAATACCTTTCCCAATTAATACCTTTCCCAAGGGCATATGCGCGTAAGTGAATGCAACGAATTCAACTGGAATTCGAACTCGGCTCCTCGATTTCTCGTTCCAAGCCGATATCCACTGCACTACAACGTGCATCCGCAAAGCTTTTATCAACTAGGCTACTGTTACGATTATATGAATGCATTATAATTATAATTCTTCACCTCCAAAAATCAGACAAAAATGTATAGTGAAACCTTACGAGCTTTTCTCGTGAACAGGAGATTAGGAATTATTGTTAATCTTTGCGATTAATCTGTTCGGATTAATAAAAATGGCAATATTTATATATATTTTTATCGATGTTAGTCAAAACTTATAATGAAAAATATTCTATTGTAAAATTCGATTGACCAATTTGAAAGAGTCGATTTTACGCATTCAAATGAATTTCGATCTTCAACCTCTTCTTCATCTTCTTCTTCGTCTTCTTCATCTATTACTTCTTTTCTTCTTCGTCTTCCTTCTCTTCCTTCTTCATATTCCTTCTCTTCTTTCTACTTCCTCCTCCTCTTTCTACTTCTTCCTCTTATTTCTTCTTCTTCCTCCTTTCTTTTTCTTCTTTCCCTCTCCCTTCTTCTTCCTCTTTCGACTTCTTTCTCGTCTATCGAATTCTTCTTCCTCTTCTTTTTTCTTCTTTTTCCTCCTTTTTCTTCTTTTTCTTTCCCCCTTTCTCCTTCTTCTTTCTACTACTTCCTCCTCTTTCTTCTTCTTCTTCTTCTTCTTGTTCTTTTCCTTTATCTTTACCTTCGTAACTGTCTTCACTCCTGTGTTCACATCCTTACATTGCTCTTTCTCTTTCACCCCCTGTAGCTGGTTTGTCTTACTCTTCACTCGCCTCCTGCCTAAAACCTTAACTCTCTTATGTAACTCAAGCCCTTTCTACATCTCTCCGTGTATCTTGTACTTTTCCTTTCTCTCAGCCTTCGTAACTGTCTTCACTCCAGTGTTCACATCCTTCTCTTGCTCTTTCTCTTTCACCCCCTGTAGCTGATTCGTCTTACTCTTCACTTGCCTCCTGCCTAAAACCTTAACTCTCTTATGTAACTCCAGTCCTTTCTACATCTCCCCGTGTATCTTGTTCTTTTCCTTTCTCTCTGCCTTCGTAACTGTCTTCACTCCAGTGTTCACATCCTTCTCTTGCTCTTTCTCTTTCACCCCCTGTAGCTGGTTTGTCTTACTCTTCACTCGCCTCCTGCCTAAAACCTTAACTCTCTTATGTAACTCCAGCCCTTTCTACATCTCTCCGTGTATCTTGTACTTTTCCTTTCTCTCTGCCTTCGTAACTGTCTTCACTCCTGTGTTCATATCCTTCTCTTGCTCTTTCTCTTTCACCCCCTGTAGCTGGTTTGTCTTACTCTTCACTCGCCTCCTGCCTAAAACCTTAACTCTCTTATGTAACTCCAGCCCTTTCTACATCTCCCCGTGTATCTTGTACTTTCCTTTCTCTCTACCTTCGTAACTGTCTTCACTCCTGTGTTCACATCCTTCTCTTTAACTCTCTTATGTAGCCCCTGCACATCAGTGGTGGTACCGCCTTGCTTGGGTTGAAACGTTTAAAAAAACTCTTATATTAAGATTGGAAAGAATCCTTATAGGACTTTTAATTCTTCCAGATTGCCCTCGCTGTATTGGTCTACTGTAGTCAATTTTTTCACCAAATGTAGCTTCGATTTTGACTTTAAGGAAGTTCAATTATTTTTTAACCGTTGTTTACATAACGTTAGAATATATAACGGAAATTGACAGAGTTTTAAAAATTCAATCAGTTCAATATTTAAAAGTAAGAAAATATGTTGAAAGGTTAAGTCTCTTATATTTTAACCGGCTGCATCTAAATTTATTGAGAAAAGAAATGAAATTGAAAAAAAAGTCATCTGAAAAATAAATTGATTACTTTTTATGAGCAAAGAGTGTGAGGTATTTTTCAATGTGCGGCCATGGCAAAGGAGAGGCGGTAAAGTTGACGGTCAGGTTTATATGTAGTTACTTTTTTTAAATGTTAGTTTTTAAGTGAATTTTCCTTTGAGTTTATTCTGATGTTCTGTTGAAGAGCGGGAGTGGGCCTGTAAGCAAAATTTACATTAGAGCTTCAAAATTCCTATAATAGGATGTTTTATCTGTCTATATTTGTAAGATGAGATATTGTAATCATTTACACTATTTATATTATTCGGACTGTTCTCCTCATCTTTATTGCCATATTCACTTTCAACGTCTGTTTATATTTCTGAGGTGAGGTATTATAATTATTTACACTATTCATAATGTTCGGACTGTAGCCCTCATTTTGTTGCCATATTCACCTTTAACATCTGTCTATATTTCTGAGATGAGGTATTGTAATTATTTACACTATTTACAATGTTCAGACAATTGTCCTCATCTTTGTTGCCATATTCACCTTCAATATCTGCCTATATTCCTGAGACAAGGTATTGTAATTATTTACACTATTCAAAATGTTCATACTGTTGTCCTCATCTTTGTTGCCATATTCACCTTTAATACCTGTCTATATGTCTGAGATGAGGTATTGTAATTATTTACATTATTTACATTGTTAGGACTGTTACCCTTATCTTTCTTGCCATATTCACCTTGAATATCTGTCTATATTTCTGAAATGAGCTATTTTAATTATTTACAGTAATGTTTATTAATTTTATATTAATTGTTTTTTTTTTGTTTTTTTTAAGCGTTTCACCCCGAGGAAGGCATGTCACTGCCACTACTGCGCAGGGGGCTACGTAGAGTGGAGAAAGGATGATTAAATATAGGAAATGTCAGAGGGTGGGTGATAGGCGGGTAAGGATACCGAGAATGAGGGTTGGGTAGATGAGAGTGTTCTGAGAATAATTGGGAGTTAGTGTGATAGGAGGTGTCTATTGACCCTACATTTAAACACCTGGAGATTGTAACTGTCGGGAAAGCAGACTTGTGGAAGGGAGTTCCACAGGCGGGAAGCGCGAGAAAAGAAGCTGTTGGAGTAGAATTTACGGTTACATCTTATTTGTTTAACTGTAAAAGGGTGGGACCTAGTTGCTAATCTAGTATCTCGTGTAAATTCCTGCTTAGGCGGCACCAGTGATCTAAGCTCATCGGAGCAGAAGCCATGAAAGTACTTGTAGAAGAGGCACAGGGAAGCGCGAGAAAAGAAGCTGTTGGAGTAGAATTTACGGTTACATCTTATTTGTTTAACTGTAAAAGGGTGGGACCTAGTTGCTAATCTAGTATCTCGTGTAAATTCCTGCTTAGGCGGCACCAGTGATCTAAGCTCATCGGAGCAGAAGCCATGAAAGTACTTGTAGAAGAGGCACAGGGAAGCGCGAGAAAAGAAGCTGTTGGAGTAGAATTTACGGTTACATCTTATTTGTTTAACTGTAAAAGGGTGGGACCTAGTTGCTAATCTAGTATCTCGTGTAAATTCCTGCTTAGGCGGCACCAGTGATCTAAGCTCATCGGAGCAGAAGCCATGAAAGTACTTGTAGAAGAGGCACAGGGAAGCGCGAGAAAAGAAGCTGTTGGAGTAGAATTTACGGTTACATCTTATTTGTTTAACTGTAAAAGGGTGGGACCTAGTTGCTAATCTAGTATCTCGTGTAAATTCCTGCTTAGGCGGCACCAGTGATCTAAGCTCATCGGAGCAGAAGCCATAAAAGTACTTGTAGAAGAGGCACAGGGAAGCCACATCACGCCGGTGAGAGAGTGGTTGCAGCCGGTCTGCCAAGTCAGTATCAGCCACGTTACCGATCCTCCTTTGTATTTTGTCAAGAAGCCCAAGGAGTATTAATAAGCATATAGTGAGCTATTTTGATTATTTGCACTTTGTTAGAACCTTTGTCTTAACCCTACTCCGTCTTAATGTATTTAATTTAATGTTGAATGTTACACCAGTAAGCCTAAAGCACGATGAAGAAAACTTTATTTTTTTCTTTATACATCATATATCTATTTCTAACATAATCACCTCCTTGTCAAAGCACTTAATTTCCTGGAAGATCTTTAGGTAAATCAATTCGTCTAGAATTTCATAATGAAAAAACATTTATTTTACACAAATTTATTTGGACGAGTGGATAAAAGCATTGATTTTTTTAATCATTTCACCCCGAGCAAGGCAGAAATGCCACTGATGTTCGGGGGGGGGCTACATAACTGAAAGAAAATTAATTAGAAGAGAGAGAAGAGAAGTACAAACCAATTAGAAAAGAGCAATAGAAAGATGAGAATTCAGGTGAGATGACAGTTTAAAGGGAGGAGAGAAAGGGAAGGATATACGGCGTGGGGAAAGGGCTAGAGTCAAGCGATTTATAGATGAGTATTGACATTGCATTTAAATTCCTAGATGTTGTAGCCGCCAGGAAAGCAAGAATATGGGAGTGAGTTCCACAGGCGGGAAGTGCGAGAGAAGAAGCTGCAGGAGTAGAATTGTCGTCTGCATTTGGCTAACCTAACTGTGAATGGGTGGGACCCAGTTGCCAATCTGGTTGCACGAGTAAACACCTGTTGAGGAGACACCAGTGACTTGAGTTCGTCTGAGCAGAAGCCATGAAAGTACTTATAGAACAGCCAAAGGGAGGCCACATCTCGTCGGTGGGGAAGTGGCTGTAGTCGAGCCGCCAAGTCAGCACCTATCACGTTACTGACTCTCCTTTGGAGCCTATCGAGAACACTGAGGTGAACGGCAGGGGCGCCTGACTATAAATGGCAGCAGTACTCCATGCACGGTCGCATGGTAGACTTGTATATATGCAGGATGGATTCAGGTGGAAAAAACACCCTGGATCGAAACAGTGACCCAATCTTCTTAGCAGTGGATTTAGCTATGGATTCGATGTAGCGGTTCCATGTGAGATCAGAAGAGAGGGTAAGACCGAGGAGGCGCAGTGTATTGCACTCAGGGAGAATCACTTGGTCCATGCTTATGGGAGGCAGGAGAGGTTGCCTGTGATGGTTGACAGACAACAGTTTGGTCTTAGACGCATTGAAGTTGACAAGCCACTTCTTGCCCCAATTCACCACAGAGTGTAGATCCCGTTCAAGGTCAGCAGCGAGATTATGTCTGTCCACCACGCCAGGTTTTTTACTGATGCGGGAGTATATTGTGGTGTCATCTGCGTAGATGCCTACTTGGGACTTGATCTCATCTGGGAGGTCGTTGATGAAAATAAGGAAGAGCGTCGGGCCCAGGATAGAGCCCTGGGGGACACCGGCATTCGTGCTGTAGGATGAAGAGGCATGCCCATTCAAAACGATCTTCATTTTGCGGTTGTTTAAAAAAGATTGGATTAAGTCAAGCAGGCGTCCGGTAATACCGTAACCCCGTAGCTTACAAAGAAGACCAGAGTGCCAGACCCTGTCAAAAGCCTTGGAGATGTCCAGAGCAACCGCACGAGCCTCGACTGACTCATCGAGGGTCTGGAGCATGTAGTCCGTAACGGTTGTTAGCATATTGGCAGTGGACCTGGCAAAGCGGAAGCCATATTGCCTGTCAGAGAAGAGTTTGTGGGCAGTAAGATGTTGAACTATTTCAACATTGATTATAACCTCGAACACTTTCCCGAATATCGGTACAAGACTGATAGGGCGATAGTTGGATGGGTCCGATGGTTCACCACAATTCTTAAATACAGGAACGACTGAAGAGAACTTCCAGCATGCAGGAAAACAGGAAGCAGAAAGGCAGTAGTTAAACAGTTTAGAGAGGTCAGGGGAGAGTTCAGGAGCGCACCTCTTAAGGACTATCACCGGGATTCCGTCTTCACCGCTCGCCTTATGGGGGGGGGGGGGGATTAAAGTAATCCAGTGACTTGACCCAAAGCGTTGTGAGTTCAATACTATCAACGGCAGAGGTGAACAATACCTTAGAAAGTTCAGTTAAAAAAAAACTGAAAACTGAAATATCCAAAAAGGCATGGTACATGGAACTAGAACAATTCGCCCTCATAGACGAAATTAAAAGTTCGGTTTGAAATTCCAGCGGATATCACTTGATGAAGGCCATAGTGTATAACGGCAGAAATGTCGTGAATATGATAACAATGATGAAGACAACAGCCCGAACAATGTAAATAGTGTAAATAATTACAATACCACATCTCAGAAATATAGACATATGTCGAATGTTAATATGGCAACAAAGATGAGGACAACAGTCCGAACTATGTAAATAGTGTAAATAATTACAATGCCTCATCTCAGAAATTGTGCCGTGTTCCTTCAGGACGTAGGAGGTCATGGCCTTCCACATCTTCCTGGTAATTCTTAGCACTCTTTCTCCTGTTACATCACCCAAACCCCGCTCCGCATTCCACCTACTAAGGCCTGTCAAGTATGTTACACGCTGCTTTTCCCTGTCTCTCTCTTCTTCTGACATGTGAGTATCAAATTCTCCAATCCCTCCTTCCTCATTATAGGTTCCAGGAACTTTGGCTGTCTTTTCTTGATGTTCACTACTAGTTTCTTTTTTCTTTTCCATTCCTTTCCAAAACCAAAAAAAAAAGCGATTAGCAAAGAAGAAATAAATTTTAGTGATAAGAGATAAATCCGACGATATATAATTAATTCAATTTGATATTTTAGAGCTAATTTTATTCCTATTTCATAATATTACTCTGAAATTCGACAATATATGAATTTTTGATTTGTGCATAACGGGTTAAACGTTTTCATGTAAATCTTTAAAATAGGTTATTAAGGTATTTATATTGTTCGGACTACTGTCCTCATCTTTGTCGCCATTTGTACGATGTTTCGGCCGTTGTACGCTCCGGCCTTCTTCAGGTGCTAGGAATTTCAAACAGAACCCTTCATTACAATCACTAGGGTATATGAACACCATTTCTTGCATAGTAGTGCCTCTTTTGGAAGTCATGAGTTATCTTCCTCTAACACTGTAAGTTTACCACTGTTTACCACTGCTGTAGCCTGGTATTGAACTCACAGCTCTTTGAGTAAAGTCACATGAACTAACCAACGTATATATCCACTTAAGGACACATGGCCCAGTGGATTTCGACGTTGATTAGTTCATGTGACTTGACCCAAAGAGTTGTGAGTTCAATACCAGGCTACAGCAGTGATGAACAATTAACTTACAAGAGGGAGATAACTCATGACTTCCAAAAGAAGCACTACTACGCAAGGAATGGAGTTCATATACCCCAATGATTGTAATAAATGGGTCTGTTCGAAATTCCTAACACCTGAAGAAGGCCGTAGCGTACAACGGCCGAAACATCGTACAAATCTCCGCTCTACTATATGTAAATAAAAGGAGTAAATAAAGTATATTAGAAGCTACAAGGTACAAGGATTTGTGGAAAGCCATGATCGCCTACATCCTGATGTGAGGTCACGTCACACAAAGAAATAAATTAATATATAAATTAAAGCAGAAAATACGGTGCAGTAGAATCATTTTATGGTCATTATACTTAACATCAGGTAGAGACATTTGAAATTCCTATAGCACTTAATGAGAAAAGGGGCTAGGATAATCTGATACTCACAGGACATATGGAGAGCAAGAGAGACAGAAGAAATCAACACACAACGTCTTTTTCTTCTATATGCCGTGTCCTTTCAGGGCGTAGGCGATCATGACCTTCCACATCTCCCTATCCCTAGTGGCTCTTACCACCCTTTCTTCTATTACCCCACCTAAACCCTTCCGCCAACGACTTGCTCAAGCCCGTAAACTATGTAACCTTTTGCTTTCCCCTGTCTATGTGACCTATGTGCATCAGATTCTCAAAGCCTTCCTTCCTCAATACATGTCCCAGGAACTTCAGCTGTCTTTACCTGATGTTAAGTATTAGTTTTCTTTTCATTTCCATCCTCTATCTGACCTGTGAGTATCAGATTCTCCAAGCCCTTCTTCCTCATTACATGTCGTAGGAACTTCAGCTGTCTTTGCCTGATGTTAAGTATTAGCTTCTTTTTCGTTTCCATCTTTTCCAAAACCTCATCGTTGCTCACATGTTCGGTCCGTGCTATCCTCAGTATCCTTCTGTAGATCCACATTTCGGTTGCTTCAAGTCTCTCCTTCATCTTTGATGAGACTGTCCAGCATTCACTGCCAAATTGAAGAACAGAAATTACATAGCAATCCATTATTCTCTTCTTTGTTTCAAGCGAAATTTTCAAGAACAATCATAGCCTTGAAAAATCAATCGTTTGTGTTTATCGACTTCCAAATAAAATGTGATCACATTGTATTCAATGAGACATTCACCATTGTTCGCAGTGGTTCGATGCCATTTACCAGGCATCTCTTTAATACCGTTTCAGTAAAGTTTCGCAGATTTTTATATGAAAATATTTTCATCGAACTCTTGAATTCGATTCTTCTTGCAGCGATCGATAAAGGTAATAATCGGTGAGAACAAAGCCAGGTAAATATGGCGTGTGAAGTAGGAACAAATCTCCTGTTGTGGATTTTCGTTGCCAATTTGTTGTGGTGGTGTTGTAACGACGTTCGCCACAAAGTTTTGACCGGAAGTAAGACACAGAAAACAGGAAGTAGGTTCAAGACAGTCTGTTAGTATAACATGAAGATATGTAAAAGGTAAGTGTGTAGTAATCAGTAATAGAAATAAGTCCGAACGGTATAGTTACGCTGTGTATTTGTAGCGTAGGGAGCTGGTTAAATGTTTCTTTAATTTGGCCTTGTGTCAGACTTAACCGAACTCCCTACAGCTTACAGGGTTTATGCAGAGTTATAATCATTATCAGAGTTATCATCAGAAGGTTTTCATCAGAAGGTTGGTTGTCGGCAGGTTGAAATATGTAGAATTGTAGAATAATAAAATATACATCTTTCATGTTAAAATAGCAATTTATTAAAAGAAGGAATAACATAAGTTGTAGAAGTTAATGTTCAATTAGAAAATAAAAAAAATATTTTTTTCCTTCCTATTCTCTTCAATTTTCAACTAGTTTTTCTATTTTTCACATTTTACAAGCATACAAGTATTTTATAAGTATTCTTAACTCAACTCATATCGCGATTGACAATAAACTGCAAAATCAACAATACTAGTATTTCTTTCGCTCCGTCATATTAAACTAACGATTACATTTCTTTCTTTTCATGCAATTTTTACAAGGCTATTAAGTACCTTAAGCAGGGCAATTACGGGTTTACAGGATAGAAAATCTTGACCTGCATCAACCCTCCCATTTCTACATTAATAAATATTCATTCCAATAAGCATTGGAACCAACACATAGCAGTTCAGCCTGGTTTTCTTTGTTTCTTTTTAAACTCTTATTTATTAGTACTTTACTTAACTTTTGGAAGGCATCTTTTGCCATCCTATTTGGATTTTGGTTTTATATTTCCCATCCTCTTTTAAAACACTTCCAAGACATTTAAATTTTTATGCTTGTTTGATTTTAACATTTACAATTAGTAGTTCACATAATATTAGAGCCAGTCAGTTAAGTGCCATACTTGATACACGCTTGGGCGATCACGTCTCGAAAGAGACATGACTGACTGGACAGAAGATTATCCCGTAGTAGGTTGCCATTGCTTTCTGCGGTAGATTGGTTGCCAGCTAAGGCTATAGAACCCAATCCGTCCTATTATTTAACCCATAACTGGAGGGAAGAGATAATACCTTTCCCAAAGGTATTTGCGCATAAGTGAATGCAAGGAATTCATTTGCAATTCGAACTCTTCTCCCCGATTCCTCGTTCCGAGTCGATATCCACTGCACCACAACGCACATCCATTATTAGAGATCTCCACAAAAAATGTAATGCCTAAAGTTTAAATTATTTTTTTAAAATGAAAAATCTTTCTTGAAGCTTTTATTTTAGTTAAAATTTTAGCTTCTTAGATTAAATTTTTAGTTAATTTTCAAGTTAATAGATTAAATTTAATATTACCAATAATCAAAATACTTTGCGGCATTTCTGTTGTGGATCTTCGTCGCCATTTTGTTGTGGAGTTGTGACGAAACTTCACCGCAAAGTTGTAGTGACCGGTTTGTGCCGGAAGTAAGACACGGAAAACAGGAAGTAGATTCAAAACAGTCTATTAGTATAACAAAAACATATGTACAAAGTGTAAATAATCAGTAAATAGAAATAAGTACAACCGAACGGTACAGTTGCGCTGCTTACTGCCTGAATAATAACTGGCTTTAACTGCGCACTTAACTGCATACTTAACTGCGTCCCAGAAATCACACAGGTAATTATCTAAACTTATTTATAAAGGAAACTATGTCTGTGTGTGTATGTGTGTGTGTGTCCATTATCTATAGACTCCGAAATGGCTGAACCGATTTTCTTGAAAATTTACACAGTTGTACTATAAGCGTCTGCAAGTGTTCTTAGCTAGGTTTTGTGCCGAGGTACCCCCAATAAATATCAAAAATCGATAATCGAAAAAATTAGGTTATAGGTGATTTTAATCACATTTAATACACTCATAGACAAAGACATAAGAAACGATATTCAGAAGTTTCAAGTTTGCATTTCTTACAATAGTGCAGAAAATCGATAATATATGTATATAAATGGCAAGATGTTTGTGTGTCTGTTTATCTGCCTGTATGTTTATTTTTTTCAGCCCTTTTATTTTAGTTTTTGCTTCGGGTTTGGCTCTATGTAGGTATAATTATAGTTCTTAGTCTCAGCCATCATACCATTTACTCAGAGGACTTATTTAGTCTTCAAAATTCAGTTTACGACGAAAAGACTTATTTGATATCGATACCAGGAAATCAAAGTTTGACCTAATGATTTGATTCATTTTTCTTTCAGTCTACGGTTTCGCTTTACCTTAAAACAACTATTGCTTTTTAGTCTTTCGTGTCAACGTCCAAAGAGTCTGAGCTCCAGGACCATGGATTAGTTTTAAAGCTTTAATTACACTCGGGTTATACTGCTATTATATAGTGAGAGGAAGAGTTCATTTCTCGTAGAAGGGCACCATAAGATCTACCGAATCCTGTCTTATTCTTTCTGTATGAAGCCTGGCGTTATTTGTGCAGGATAATAACATTCCTTCCTTTTAATCCACTGGGTACGCTGATATAGCCACTGTGGTATAAAGAATTAAGTGTGTTACTGTGCTCAAAACTATTCTTAATTGCCGGGTCTAACTAGTAGTTAGGATGATTTTTACAGTGAGGTTCAGCCTGTACAATACTCAGTGACTACACGAGGTAGAGAGTTACAGTAAGGAGCAGTTTATGTGGATAGGAAAGGAAGATAACGGTTAACCCTAGATTTAAACAGGTTAAGATTTGTAGTGATTGGGAAAATATTCTCGTGGGAGTTCATTTGACAAAGCAGTGAAACCACTCGTGGTAAAGATTTATGTTAGGAGATATTTGTATGGATAGGAGGAGAAGATAACAGTTAACTCTAGACTTGAACAGGTTAAGATTTGTGGTGATCGGGAAAACATCCTCGTGGGAGTCTATTCGACAGAGCAAGGGGGCCACTCGAGGTAGAGATTTATGTTAGGAGGTATTTTGTATGGATAGGAGGGTAAGATAACAGTTAACTCTAGACTTAAACCGGTTAAGATTTGTGGTGATCGAAGAAACATACACTTGGGATTCTGTTACACCGAGCAGTGGGACCACTCGAGGTAAAGAGTTATGTTTGGAGGTATTTTGTATGGATAAGAGGTGATGATATCGCTTAGACTTGAATAGGTTAAGATTTGTGGTGATCGGAGAAACATCCTCTTAGTAATCTATTCGACAATGCAGTGGGACCACTCGTAGTAGAGGTTTATGTTAGGAGACACTTTGTATGAATAGGAGGGGAAGATAACGGTAACCCTAGACTTGAACAGGCTAAGATTTGTGGTGATCGAAGAAACATGCTCTTGGGAGTCTATTCGACAGAGCTGTGGAGCCACTCGTGGTAGAGGGTTAAGTTAGGAGATATTTTGTATGAATAGGAAGCGAATATAACGGTTAACCCTAGACTTAAACAGGTTAAGATTGTAGTGGTCGTAAAAACATCCCCTTTTGAGTTGGTTCTACAGAGCACTGGTTCGAGGGGAGATGTAGAACTTACTTCTTATCAATGGTATACGCAGGAAATGTAGGTTGTTTGCTCCAACGTGACTGGCATGTTGGGTCCTAGGAGCGAAGGTTAGAATTAGTAGACTAAGAATGCAGTTCGTCCGAGCTCTTTCGATGGATGTAATGATAGAACAGTAACTGGCTTACTACATCCCATTTGTGAGAGAGAGGTTGGAAGATGGAAAATCTTTTGTCACCTACAAGAACTCTGAGACAATTTTAGACTCTGTCAAGACTTGAAAGTAATGATCTGGCTCTTAAAAAGTTAAAGGATATCATGAGAAGCCAGATACTTACTGGAGCCGTACCCAAAAACCGACCTACTTCTTTTGTGATGGAAAGTCGGCTCCCTGTGCAGGGCCTGGAAATTTTTCCCACCTGAATCTATTCTGCACATATACAAATCTACCATCCGCCCGTGTATTGAATATTGCTGCCATATCTGGTCGGGTGCCCCTGCTGCTCTCCTTGGGCTTCTTGACAAAATACAAAGGAGGATCTCTAACGTGGTTGATACTGACTTGGCAGACCGGCTGCAGCCGCTCTCTCACCGGCGTGATGTAGCTTCCCTGTGCCTCTTCTACAAGTACTTTCATGGCTTCTGCTCCGATGAGCTTAGATCACTGGTGCCGCCTAAGCACGAATTTACACGAGATACTAGATTAGCAACTACGTCCCACCCTTTTACAGTTAAACAAATAAGATGTAACCGTAAATTCTACTCCAACAGCTTCTTTTCTCGCGCTTCCCGCCTGTGGAACTCCCTTCCACAAGTCTGCTTTCACGACAGTTACAATCTCCAGGTGTTTAAATGTAGGATCAATAGACACCTCCTATCACACTAACTCCCAATTATTCTCAGAACACTCTCATCTACCCAACCCTCATTCTCAGTATCCTTACCAGCCTATCACCCACCCTCTGGCATTTCCTATATTTAATCATCCTTTCTCCAATCTACGTAGCCCCCTGCGCAGTAGTGGCAGTGACATGCCTTGCTCGGGGTGAAACGCTTATAAAAAAATTTAAAAAAAATGTGTACAAGTTCCACTTGAGGTTAGGCGTGAGTTTAAAGCCCCAAAGTCTCTCGAAGTACGGAACATCCCCCACTCGGTGTGGTGGGTGGGATCCATTCTTTTTGATGGCGGTATTCCGGGATCCGCGCAGTGATGATGGAACGCAACTAGTTTGATTTTCGAGGCATTGAATCTAACCGGCCAGTTTTCTCTCCACTAAAGAGTTAGAGCAAAATCGAATGCGAGATCTGCTGCCAATCTCTTGTTATTTTTTGGCCAGGTGCTCCTGCTATTTCTCTCAAGATTCTCCAAAGGAGGATTTGTAACGTAATCGACTGATTTAGCAGATCGACTTCAGTCCCTTTCTCACCGACGGGATGTGGCTTCCCTCTGTCTTTTCAACAAATATTTTTTTCATTTTCTGTTCTGACGATCTTCTTTTCCTGGTGCGACGACAGCATGAATTTATTCGTAGTAACTTTTAAACTTTTGGAGATTATAAACGGAAGGGAGTTCCACGGGCGGGTAGGGCGAGAAAGAAGGTAGAAGTGAGAGGTACATTTAACTATTTCGACGGTAAAAGGGTGGGACCTAGAATGCCAATCTAGTTGCATCTTCTTCTTCTTCTTCTTCTTCTTCTTCTTCTTCTTCTTCTTCTATGTGCCCTGTCTCTTTAGGACGTAGGTGATCATGGCTTTCCACGTTTCCATATCGCTGGTGGCTCTGAGCACGCCTTCTCCTGTTACACCATACAATCCTCGTTCCGTCATCCACCTGATGAGGTCCTTCAAATATGTTATCCGTTGCTTTCCCCTGTCTCTTTTTCTCTCAATCTGGCCTGTCAGTATCAGATTCTCCAGGCCCTCCTTCCTCATTGCGTGTCCAAGGAACTTCAGCTGTCCGGATGCTCATACATGTGGTAAAAGAACCAGGAAAAAAAACTCCTGCACGATTATAGAAATTAAGCAACGTCGAGCCTGGTCATTGCCTAGATGGCTGATTTTTTTTCGTTGCTTACATCCTGTGACCAGGATATTCTCAGTATCCTAATGTATGGCCACGTTTCTCTTCCTTCCCGTATTCTCTTTATCTAAGAGAAACTTGTCTAGCATTCAATGTGTTATAGTGGAACACCCTGCCATCCCCGATAATGGAATGCTGTAGATTATAAAGGACGGTGACAAGAGGTACGAGGAGAAGCAGCCGTCTTAAGACGACGGCTCTATAACGTTGTCAGCTCTCTCTCTTCGGGTAGAGGGCGCTCTCTGCTTCTGAGCAGAGAGCACAAACACAGTCGTGGTTCCGCCAAAGGGTAGAACCACGACTCGGTAAAAATAGACAGACATTTTTTTGGCCCGGCTAAATGGCCGGGAATACCCACTATAAAATGACCATGTGTCACATCTGGCCTTGCGTGGGAAGGCTAGAAAATACACCAATCGTCTTAGGATGACTGTTCTATGACACTGTCAGCCCTCTGCCTTCGGGTAGAGGGCGCTCTTTTCTTCCGAGCAGAGAGCACAAACCCAGTCGTGGTTCCGCCGAAGGGTAGAATCACGACTGGGTAAAAATAGACATTTTTTCGACCAGGCTATATGGCCGGGAATACCCACTATAAAATGACCATGTATCTCATCTGGCCTTGCGTGGGAAGGCTGGTAAATACAGTAAATACAGCAACCGTCTTAGGATGACTGATCTATAACACTGTCAGCCCTCTGTCTTCGGGTAGAGGACGCTCTTTGCTTCCGATGAGAGAGCACAAACACAGTCGTGGTTCCGCCGAAGGGTTGAACCACGACTCGGTAAAAATAGACAGACATTTTTTCGGCCAGGCTATATGGCCGGGAATACCCACTATAAAATGACCATGTGTCACATCCGGCCTTGTGTGGGAAGGCTAGTAAATACTGCAAACGACTTAGGCGAAGGCATTCTCTATTTGATAGTTTATTCCGCTCCTACTCGTTGATTGCTTATCTGTATCTTATTTTTAACTAGCAGTATAGCCCGGCGTTGCTCGGGTGTAATGAAGACTTTAAAACTAATCCATGGTCCTGGAGCTCAGACTCTTTGGACGTTGGCACGAAAGACTAAAAAGCAATAGTTGTTTCCAGTTAAAGCGAAACCGTAGACTGAAAGAAAAATGAATGAATGTAAGTCAAATTTTGATTTCCTGGTATCGAAATCAAATTTTCTGTACTATTGTAAGAACTGCAACCTTGAAACTTCTGAATATCGTTTCTTATGTCTTTGTCTATGAGTGTATCAAATTTGTTTAAAATCGGACCACTCCTTGTATAACTCGATTTTTTAGATTATCGATTTTCGATATTTATCGGGGTTATATCATCACAAAACCTAGATAAGAACACTCGCCGACGCTTATAGTGCAACTGTGTAAATTTTCAACAAAATCGGTTCAGCCGTTTCGGAGTCCATAGGTAACGGGGAGACACACACACACGCACACACACACATACACAGACAAAGTTCCATTTATAAATAAGTTTAGATTGTATAGTAGTACAATAAATCCGTTATATCGTATTCCTATGTAGGGTACCATTCTTTCACTAATCTTTACACTTATATTCCTTTCCGCGTTATATCACAATGTCATTTTGGAGATTAAATATTACAGTTCAACATGTCTTTTCTTTATTTCTAACGACACTTATCGATCTCTTGATACGTTGTTCACTTTTTTCTTTTTTCTTTGCGTCTTCGATTTTCTGGGTTACATTCTTTTCGATAAGGATGCATGAAATGAAATTCAGCAGATCAGTACGTCCATATTTAAACGCATATTAGCATAAAAATTACCTCCAGGAGATTGGCTTAAGATAACACTTTGTAACATAGCTTTCGTTAACGTGTACTTAATTAAGACTGTTTGCTTAGTGGCATACTAACTCCTTACGAAATGCTGAAATTTAATTATCTACAAAGCTTTGATGTAACTTAATAATTATACTATAAATGGGTATGAATAATTGAATTACTTTTTTTATATGTAAAATGTATTGTGGGAATTTTTACTATAAAAAGGTATTTTTATAATTTTATTTTAGTTTAATCGTTTCACCCCAAGCTAGTCGGTAAACGTTTAGACAGGAGGAGAGCGAGGATAAAGACGATCCAGTTACAGAGGGTGTTGGAGAAAGGGTAAAAAAAGGATAGAAATTTTTTTTATAATCATTTCACCCAAGCAAGGTAGTTTTTACTGCCACTGGTACGCAGGGGGTTACATAAGAGGAGAGTGATTAAAAAGAGGAACAGGTTATAGAGGGGGTCAGGAAGTGCGAAACAGAAGGATGAGAATACTGGTGTGATGGGGGCGGACTGAACGAAAAAAGAGGATGAGAAGAAAAGGATACGAGTCAGTGAGATAGGAGATGACTACTGACTTTACATTTAAATTCTTGGAGATTGTAGCTGTCAGGAAAGGAAGTAAACGGAAGGGAATTCCATGAGAAAGAGGATGCAGGTTAGTGAGATAGGAGATGACTACTGACTTTACATTTAAATTCTTGGAGATTGTAGCTGTCAGGAAAGGAAGTAAACGGAAGGGAATTCCATGAGAAAGAGGATGCAGGTTAGTGAGATAGGAGATGACTATTGACTTTACATTTAAATCTTGGAGATTATAGCTGTCAGGAAAGGAAGTAAACGGAAGGGAATTCCATGAGAAAGAGGATGCAGGTTAGTGAGATAGGAGATGACTATTGACCTTACATTTAAATTCTTGGAGATTGCAGCTGTTGGGGAAGCAAATAAACGGAAGGGAATTCCACAGGCGGGAATTGCGAGAAAAGAAGCTGTAGAGTATAAGTTACGGTTACATTCTATTGTTTTCACTATAAAAGGGTGGGACCTAGTTGATCGTCTAGTAGTTCGAGTAAATTCATACATAGGGGGCACCAGTGAGTTAAGTTCATTGGAGCAGAAGCCGTGAAAGTATTTGTAGAAGAGACACATTACGCCGGTGAGAAAGGGACTGCCGCTGAGGTGCCAAGTCGGTATCGATCGCATGACAGATCTCCGTTGGATTTTGTCAAGAACTCCGAGGTGAATAGCAGTGGCACCCGACCAGATGTGGCAGCAGTATTCAAAACACGGGTAGATAGTAGATTTATATATGTACCTGATGGATTCAGACGAGAAAAAACTTCCTGACCCTAAACAGTGAACCGATTTTCTTAGCAGCGGATCTAGCTATGGATTCGATGTAATCATTCCACTTGAGGGCTGCTGAGAGAGTTAGGCCGAGGAAGCGAATACCAGTTTGAAGACAGTTGCAAGGGTAGAATGAGAAAGGAAAAGAAAAGGATACATGTGGTGATGAGGAAAGAACGAAAGAAGGACTGAAGTCAAATTGGACAAGGGATGGGAATTGACGTTGCATTTAAATTCTTGGAAATTGTAGCCGTTAGGGAAGCAAGTATACGGAAGTGAGTTTCACAGTCGGGAAATGCCAGAAAGGAAGATGCTGGAGTAGTGTTTAATTTTTGTTTTTGTTTCGGAGTTCACTATTTTCCCATGGCTGGGGTCCTAACAGTTATGGGGAAAAAGATATCTGAGTGTAACTTTTTTCTCACCAAAGAAATACGATTTGATTTTTTTTAACGGCACATCAACTCCTTATGGGTCATTTAATGTCGAAATTTAATTTTCTTAGGAACGTTAGCATTTACGAAAAATGTATTTCTGATATTATTTTTTTTCTTGTGAAAATGTATTGTAATACTTGAATAGTGTTCGCTCTCAGTTTGGAGGATAATTTTCCTGTCGCTGAATACTCTACTCAGATTCTGGAATACACCTTCAGATCTCAGTGTCGCACTTTCTGTCCTCTGTTAGAACACTTCCAGGTATTTAAATTTCTATATCTGCTTGATTTTAGTATCCCCCACCTATAGTTAATATTTTGGGTTCCTCTTTTTGCTGATGTAGTTATATAGCTGGGACCCTAATAAGTGCTACCTTCCAGGTCTGGGAGTTCCCCAAACGGGAAGTGCGAGGAAAAAAGCTGTTAGAGTAGAAGAGGTGGTTATATTTAACTATTTCGACACTAAGAGGATGAGACCTTGATGCCAGTTAAGAGAGCATCAGTGAATACATGTGGTCGGGGAAGAAGGGAAACAAGCTCTACAGAACAGTGGCCATGAAAATACTCGTAGAAAAAAAAACATTCGGTTAGAAAGTGACTGAAACCGAGATGCCATGTCAGGATCGATTATGTTGCATATCATTCTTTGGATTATGTCAAGAACTTCACAATGAATAGCAGAAGCACCCAATCAGATATGGCAACAGTATTCAATGCACGGACGAATGGTAGATTTATAAATGTGAAAGATGGATTCTGACGAGAACCTTGAGATGAATAGAAGAAGCACTCAATCAGATATGTTCAAAGTATTCAATGCACGGATGAATGGTAGATTTATAAATAGGAAAGATGGATTCTGACGAGAACATCGAGATGAATAGCAGGAGCACCCGACCAGATATGGCAACAGTATTCAATGCACGGACGAATGGTAGATTTATAAATAGGAAAGATGGATTCTGACGAGAATCTTGAGATGAATAGCAGGAGCACCCGACCAGATATGGCAACAGAATTCAATGCACGGATGAATGGTAGATTTATAAATGTGCAAAATGGCTTCTGACGAGAAAAAAGTTTTCTAGCCCAACACAGTAACACAACATTCTTATCAGTAGACACAGCTCTAGATTCGATTTAGATTCTTCTGGTTATTTGATATTGGAACGGGAGATGCCAAAACTCTTACATCTTTGTTCATTGTTTACACAGAGATTTTCATCTAAACTGATTAAAATGCCGAAGAAACGCGAACGTCTACCAACCATAGATTTCAGATTCATTGCAAGATGAGAATCAGCAAAGGTTTTCTTTTATATTTCTTTTTCTTTTTTTTTTCTTTTTTTCAATGAAATTTATTAAATTTAGAGGTAGACGATGTGATTTGGATTTTAGGCTCGACGAAAATGAAAAACAAAGCTCCCAGAACTGTGTTAGAAATAGATAGATAGATAGATAGATAGATAGATAGATAGATAGATAGATAGATATGAATAATGTGAGACAGATAGATAGATAGATAGATAGATAGATAGATATGAATAACGTGAAATAGATAGATAGATAGATAGATAGATAGATAGATAGATAGATAGATAGAAATAACGTGAGATAGATAGATAGATAGATAGATAGATAGATAGAAATAACGTGAGATAGATAGATAGATAGATAGATAGATAGATAGATATGAATAATGTGAGACAGATAGATAGATAGATAGATAGATAGATAGATAGATAGATAGATAGATAGATAGATAGATATGAATAACGTGAAATAGATAGATAGATAGATATGAATAATGTGAGACAGATAGATAGATAGATAGATAGATAGATAGATAGATAGATAGATAGATATGAATAACTGAAATAGATAGATAGATAGATAGATAGATAGATAGATAGAAATAACGTGAGATAGATAGATAGATAGATAGATAGATAGATAGATAGATAGATATGAATAACTGTGAAATAGATAGATAGATAGATAGATAGATAGATAGATAGATAGATAGATAGAAATAACGTGAGATAGATAGATAGATAGATAGATAGATAGATAGATAGATAGATAGATAGATAGAAATAGAAAAACGTGAGATATATAGATAGATAGATAGATAGAAGTTAGGGTATTGGAAATAATTTTTCAATGGATTACTCTTCTTTGTTTAAATATCGAGATCTGCAAATTCTTAAGTAGAATCCAATGATTATTACAGATTTTATAATTCTACTTCGCAGTACATAAAGTTTCATTTCTTTGAATTATTATTCATTTGCTTTTTTATTTGAGTTTTATATTCTAATTTATTTTTATATCCATTTTCATTTAAAGCCTTTTCATAATCTTTTATTCTTTCATTGAGAATTGTTTTGAAAGAGAAACATTTCGATAACCAGTGTTTTATTCTTTTGCGAGTGTGTTTGATTATGTTAGTAGGATGGTTAGATCCATTGTTCACATACCTCAAATTCTTAAAGCTTTCTAGTATAAATAATGGTACATGGTTATATTTATCGTAATAAAGGGCAAAAGAACAGGAAGAATGAACATTTAATTCGAGAGTTGAAGAGGTTAAGATTTAATTCTAAATTTGAAGAGGTTAAAACCTAATTAGCGATTAAAAATTCAGAGTTCAGGCGGAGACGTTAGTAGTACAGAGTTGAAATAGACTTTAGACAGAATCGGAAACCAAATCCTAAACAGGAAACAAAAGATAAAACTTTACTCCTGTTCAAAAGGCCAGGGAGGAGTGTGAGCCAAATGATAGGTAAAGGTATCTAATTATATGGAGGAAATTTAAATAGTAAATAAAATTTCTGACTTTATTAGGCAGATACATGAGAAGTATAGTGTGGAAGTAGACTTTAGAAGGAACCGGAAACAAAATCCTAAACAGGAAACAAGGGATAGCCCCCTACTTCTGTTCAAAAGACAGATGAAGAGAGTGAGTTAGATGATAGCTGAAGCTATCTAATTCTATGGAGAAAAAGTAAATAGTAATAATTTCTGATTTTTTTAGGTGAAGGCATTAAAAGTATAGAGTTGAAGTAGATTTTAGAAGGAACCAGAAGCCAAATCCTAAACAAGAAACAAGGGATAAACCTCTGCTCCTGTACAAAAGACAAGAGATGAGAGTGACCCCGATGATAGGTGAAGCTATCTACTCTTATTGAAAAAAAAGTAAATAGTAAATAAAATGTCTGACTTTTTTAGGCAGATACATTAGATGTATAGAGTTGAAGTAGACTTTAGAAGGAACCGGAAACCAAATCCTAAACAAGAAACAAGGGATAAACCTCTACTCCTGTTCAAAAGACCTGGGAGGAGAGTGAGTCAGATGAGAGGTGAAGCTATCTACTTCTATGGAGGAAAAGTAAATAGTGAAGAATATTTCTGACTTTTTCAGTTCTCGCTCGATCAACGAAGTTAAGCAACGTTGAGCCTGGTCAGTACTTAGATGGGTGACAGCTTTGAAATACCAGGTGCTGTAAGCGTATAGTGACGGATGTGCGTTGTGGTGCAGTGGATATCGGCTCGGAAAGAGAAATCGGTGAGCCGAGTTCGAATTCCAGTTGAATACCCTGCATTCACTTAAGCACTGGTACCCTTGGGAAAGGTATTAATCCGTCCATTCCCTCCAGTTATGGGTTAAATAACAAGGGTAGGACTCGGGGACCCTGCTCTTAAAAAACAAATTCCAAATTAATCGTGAAAAGAAAAACGTTGTAAAAATAAAATAACCTTACCCAAAATCACTGGTTATGACCTTAAAATGATCCCATAAGGATTGATAGGTCGTTAAGCCTAAAAAAAAAACTGACTTTTTGAGGCGGAGACATTAGAAGTATAGTGTGGAAGTAGACTTTAGAAGGAACCGGAAACCAAATCCTAAACAGGAAACAAAGGATTAACCTTTAATCCTGTTCAAAAGACCTGGGAGGAGAGTGAGTCAGATGATAGGTGAAGCTATCTAAATCTATGGAGAAAAAGTAAATAGTAATAATTTCTGATTTTTTTAGGTGGAGGCATTAAAAGTATAGAGTTGAAATATATTTTAGAAGGAACCAGAAGACAAATCCTAAACAAGAAACAAGGGATAAACTTCTGCTCCTGTACAAAAGACAAGGTATGAGAGTGACCCCGATGATAGGTGAAGCTATCTACTCTTATTGAAAAAAAAGTAAATAGTAAATAAAATGTCTGACTTTTTTAGGCAGATACATTAGATGTATAGAGTTGAAGTAGACTTTAGAAGGAACCGGAAACCAAACCCTAAACAGGAAACAAAGGATAAACCTCTACTCCTGTTCAAAAGACCAGGGAGGAGTGTGAGACAAATGATAGGTGAAGCTATCTAATTCTATGGAGGAAATTTAAATATTAAATAAAATTTCTAACTTTGTTAAGCAGATACATTAGAAGTATAGAGTTGAAATAGACTTTAGAAGGAATCGGAAATCAAATCCTAAACAGAGAGCAATTAACTATGAACCTCTACTTCTGTTCAAAAGATCGAGGAGAGTTTGAACCAGACGATAGTACCGATTCCTGTTTTCTTCCTAACCTTTTGTTTAAGGTAGTGAGGAAAGTCATCTTGATTACATTTCCTTCTAGTTACAAATGTTACCTACTTTTGTTTTTGTTGTTGCAAGTTATGTGGTGTCTATTATTTGGTAAAGATCTTTATGATTTTGTCTACAGGATGCTTGAAGGGCATTCATCTTCAATACCAACAAGATTCATTCTCTTGAAGCCATATTTAATTATTATCGCATCTATATTATGAAACTGACGAGATTTTTTAAGAACATGACACCATTTCTTTTGGCTTTGTCGCATTTTAAGGAGTTGGACAAAAGAACCACGAAGGCAACGTTATTTGTGTTAAATTTTCTTATAAAGGTAGGGCCGCCTATCGTCCGGTTCACACTCCTCCTCATTTTTTTAAAACAGGAGTAGAGGTTTATTCCTTCTTTCCTGTTTAGAATTGAATTTCTGGCTTTTTTCCAAAGTCCACTTCAACTCTATACATATAACTTACTGACTGATCAATGACATTTTATTCACAAGCTAAATTTAGATTTAAATAGGGCAAGATCTAATTAGCGAATAAAATTTCAAAGTTCAGGCGGAAACGTTTGGAATATAGAGTTGAAGTAGATATTCGAAGGGGCCGGAAATGCAATCCTAAACAGGAAACATGGGACAACCTCTACTACTGTTCAAACGATCAGGAAGAAGTGCGAACCGGGCGATAAGCAAACCAGTCGATTCGAGTGTATGGCCCATTGCGTAAAGATGATGGGTACTTTTTCTGTGTTTTGTTTCTGATTTTGTTATTAGAAGTTTAAAAATTCATCGATGCCATGATGAAGAGTAAGATTACGTCTGTATATCCGGACGATACAATCCAGGTTGTAGATGCACGCATCTCCTGTGGGTGTGGCTGTCTCAGTAAGTAGTCTACCGTTTTAGCAAGTACCTGACTCCCACTGCTATACTCTTTCCTCAACAGGAGTAAATAGGTTTTCTCGTCGTCCATTTTACACTCTTCCGCAGTCTATTGAACAAGAGTAGAGGCTTATTTCATATTTCGGGTTTATGACTGGATTTCCGGTTTCCTTTAAAGACTTTCACATTCACTTCCGGTGGACCCTTGCGAGTTTGTGGCATTATCTCCCTTGTTTGGGATGGTGCCTCTTACATTGTAACCTTCTACTTAAAGCGGCTCTTGAGCCTTGTACACAATAAACATCAATGTAAATAAAAACAAAAATTGTTTAAGATTTACTGTTAAAATTTTAGAACCTGAACATTTTCAATAAGTTTAAAGAATTACGTATCAAGTTCTTAAAAAGAAGATTACAAGGAACTTTTTCAATTATTAAGTTCTTCCTAATAGAAAGTTCTTCCTAGTAGACAGTTAAGTGACATATGTGAGACACACTTGGGCGGTCATGTACAGAGAACAGTTTTAGGGGATAGATGCCGTAAAGAAAACGCGCTTCCCGGATATGTCATCATGAAGAGAACAATTCTGTATTGTATTTAAAAGTAATGACCTACCTTTTTATAATATTCGCTAGCGTTTCAGAGTTCAGGCAGAGTATAGAGTTGAAGTAGACATTAGAAGGGACCAAAAAGCAATCCTATACAGGAAATATGGGATAAACGTCTACTGATGTTCAAACGATCGGGAAGAAGTGCGAACCGGACGATAAGCAAACCAGTCGACTCCTATAACTGAAGCATATGTTACTGCTTACCCTGAATTTACTTTTTCTGTGCACATTTCGATGTTGATACTGTTTTGTAGGACAGGGGTCGGCAACCTTTTCCTAACTATGTGTCGAGATAAGGTTTCAAAATCATTCAGTGTGCCAACAGCATACGTATTTTTATTTTTTTTAATCATTTCACCCCAAGCAAGGCATTCAACTGCCACTATTACGCAGTGGGGTTACGTAGGTGAAAGTGATGAGAAAGAGTGGTTAGTTATAGGAAATGTCGGAAGGAGGGTGGTAGATGGATGAGGATATGAGATGGATGGGGATTGGATAGATGGGTAGAATCTTTGTGAATGGATGCGAGTTAGTGAGATAGGTGTCTATTGACCTTACATTTAAATTCCTGGAGATTGTAGCTGTCGGGGAACCAAGTATATGGAAGGGAATTCCACTTGTGGAAAGTGCGTAAAAAGAAGCTGTTAGAGTAGAAATTGCGGTTACATTTTATCTGTTTCACTGTAAAAGGGTGGGACCTAGTTGCTAATCTAGTATCTTTTGCAAATTCATACCTAGGGGCACCAGTGAACTAAGTTAATCGGAACAGGCGCCGTGAAAGTATTTATAGAAGAGGTACAGGGAAGCCACGTCACGCCGGTTAGAGAGTGACTGTAGCCGGGCTGCCAAGTCGGCATCGATCACATTACAGATTCTCCGTTATATTTTGTCAAGAACCCCGATGAGAATAGCAGCGGCACCCGACCAGATGTGGCAGCAGTATTCAATACACGGGCGGATGGTAGATTTATTCACCTGAAAGTCTGTATTTATATTATTCGGACTATTGTCCTCACTTTTGTTGCCATGTGAACGACGTTTCGGCTGTTGTACGCTCCGGCCTTCTTCAGGTGCTAGGAATTTCGAGCCGAACCCTTTGTTGCATTCACTGGCCCAGTGGATATAGACGTTGGTTAGTTCCTGTAACTTGACCCAAAGTGAGTTCAATACCAGGTTACAGCAGTGGTGAACAAGTAACCTACAAGGTTAGAGGGAGATAAATCATGACTACCATAAGAGGCTCTACTACGCAAGGAATGAAGATCATATAACCCAGTGATTGTAATAAAGGGTTCGGTTCGAAATTCCTAGCACCTGAAGAAGGCCGCAGCGTACAACAGCCGAAACGTGTGAATTGATTTAGAAATGTTATAAAAACTTAAAATTTTAAGGCTGCTTGAAAGAATTGCAGTAAACTATGACGTCAGTCACAAAATGTTTATAACTACTTTATTATTTGAAAAAGTACTTGAGATGAAATTTAAATAGTTCGCTGATAGGTTTTTGTATTTTTCTTTGTTAAGTTGTATCTTTGTTTTTCTAAACATTGCCGTAATTATATATGTTTTGTTGATGTTTATGAGTTATATTAATTTAGATAGATTTTATATTAAATGTAGGGGTTGTATTATAGGAGGTGTAAAATAGAATTAAAATATAGTGACGGTGAATTTTAAATTATTTTATTGTTAAAACTGAGATTGTAGTTAAAAGTTCGGTATTAAATTACTTATCTAAAAAAAGTTTTCTGTGCTTATATTGATAAAGAATTTGAAGAGTGGATGAAATTAGAAATGAGGAAACATGCCAACAGAAAATATATCCATCCGTTTCTGTCTCCCCCACCGATGTGTTCTAGCAGGATTTGAACCTAAAATGACAACAAAGATGAGGACAATAGTCCGAATAATGTAAATACTGTAAATACTACCTCATCTCAGAAATATAGACAAATAGAATGATCTATTATTAAACGTGGTACAAATGACAACAAAGATGAGTTCAATAGTCCGAATAATGTAAATACTGTAAATACTATCTCATCTTAGAAATATAGACAAATACTAAAGTGAAGGTCAATATTCCTGATCTTCAATATATTTTATACAGTAATATATCTAATTTATGCATTTGAACATTATTTTTAATCGATACTCGAATTTGGGTAGATATTTTGTTTTTAATCAAACAGTATATTTATATATTTATTTCTACCGGCCTGATTATTTATGATAAATTTTGTTACGAAAATGTGTGTCATTTGGCAGGATTAGAACCGGTGACCCCGAACAACATAGAAGAAACTACCAATTAATCTGGTGCGTCTTAGACAACTCGACTACGAATTATTCTACAGTCTAAACAAAGACAAATCAAGCTTTATATACACGATTTTCAATTTCTCGTAAATAATCATCTCTGGTCTGAAAAGTATTGTAATATGTACAAATATAGGCAGACAATGTTACGGAAAGATTAACGAAATGAATTAACAACCGACATATTTAATTTATTTGTTTGAACATCGTTTTTAATAGATACTCTTCTTGAATAGATATTCATTTTCCTAATTAAACAGTACATATATATATATATATATATATATATATATATATATATATATAAGGAACGAAAAAGTATTAACAATGTTCAAAATATTCATTAAAAAAGTGCTCATTATAGAAATAGAGCTATGAATATTCGCTCTCTTATATTCCTCTTTCCACCCCCCTATACATCCCCTATTACTTCTTTCTCTTTGTTCAACCCAAAAGACTTGTCTTCAAAGGTCATGCTTAATTTCATAACCATACATTATTTTCTACTGTTAAAACTGACGCCTTTCGCTGAACTTTTTCACTATACCCTTAACCACCCCTCTCCTTCTCCTCCCATTTTGCTCTTTTGGTTCGGTGTCCTTTTTGCAATCCATAATTATGATATCTCATTTTCTCTACCCCTTTACCTCGCACACAAAATTTACCAATATAAGGAAGCGAATTTTCCATCTACCTTCAAAAAATAGCGCTTACTACCTGATTAGACATTCTCCTTTCAATGTCGAAACAAAATGTTCACTTTGTAGTAGTTTGTAATTTGTACATGCTCTGAACAATATATATATATATATATATATATATATATATATATATATATTTCTAAAGCTCTAATTCTTTATGAGAAATTTTGTTACTAAAATGTGTGTCATTCAGCACGATTCGAACATGCGACCCCTAACAACATAGGGGAAACCACTAATTAATGTGGTGCCCCTTAGACTACTCGACCTCGAATTATTTTTATTAAGATTATTTACTAAAAATCGAAAATTGTGTATATAAGGTTTGATTTAGTTTCGATTAGACTGTGGAATCACAAATAAAAGTATCGATTAAAAATAATGTTCAAACAAATAAAGAAAACATGTCGGTTGTTAATTCCAACTTTTTATGGAAATTACTGTAACAGGCCTTCGGGCTGGGTACACCTAAGACAAATTGGGACCAGTTATGAACGGTTTTGAACCTGTCCACCGCGGTGGATAGGTAATGTTTGACCAGTAGCTGGGTGTACGCGCTCAGGTTCCCCACGTTAAAAAAGACCTTGTGTCACATCTCTCTCAAGTGAGGGAGAAGGGTAAATATGGGAGTTGCCCTAGCCCTCGGGCTGGGCACACAAAGTAAGGATGTGCGTTGTGGTACAGTGGATATCGGCTCGGAACGAGAAACCGGGGAGCCGAGTTCGAATTCCAGTTGAATCCATTGTATTCACTTACACACAAATACCCTTGGGAAAGGTATTAATCCGTCTCTTCCTTCCAGTTATGGGTTAAATAGCAGGACAGATTGGGTTCTATAGTCTTGGTCGGCAACTAGTCTATCGCAGAAAGCAATGGCAACCTACTGTGGGATAATCTTCTGCCCAGTCAATCATGTCTCTTTCGAGACATGATCGCCCAAGCGTGTATCACGTATGGCACCTGACTGACTGACTGACTGTAACATAGTAATACATACAACAATACGTAAGCCACATGAATAGAAATAAACTGTTTGTAAAAATATTTTTTATAAATATATATATATATATATATATATTAATTCAGATACTTCAATCCAAGGGAAAAAAGCAGGAAGGTAAATTCCAAAAAACCCGATCCTAATTAATATTAGTGTTGTCTTTATTTAGTTTAATTTCAAATGACCTAATTTTTTTTTAAATAATTTTATTTTAAATCCTATATGTTTTTATTCCCTTTTATTAATAATTATGCCTTTTAAGTAAAGGCCTTTTTCTAATACTTCAACGTTTTGGGGAAATTAGGTTTTTGAATTTGTCCAGCGTCTGTAATATTTAAAAAAAATTTTTTCTTTAGTTTCTTTCTTTTTCCCTCCCTTCCTTCTTTTATCTCTCTTACCACCTTTTTTCCGTGTTGCTTAAACTTACGTCGATTTAACACGGCTGTCTGTTAATTTTTAGTTACATTCTCCCTTTTTTTTGCGAACCCAGACGATGTCAATTTTTTCTTTTCTTATTTATTTGATTTTATTCTATCTTTTTCTTTTTCTTTTTCGTTTTCTTTTTCTTTTTCTTTCCCTTTATTTTTATTTTTATTTTATTTTATTTTTTATTTTTTAATTTCTTTGCAATCTATTTAAAAAGGAAAAGTAGACTAATTTTTCTCCAGTTTCTGAAAGAATTTTTCTGTTGCTGAGGTGATGTGTTATCCCCCGTGGGGATCTTCATATCGAAATGACCATTCAACATCTTTGAATTAATCCTTTTTTAATATATATATATAGGGCAAAGAATTTATGGTACTGGGTATGACAGTAAACTACATCCAGCAGCAGGCCTCTCAGTGGGAGATTGTGAGGAGCACGGAACTACTTCTTAATTGTTGTTGTTCCTAGGTCCACCTGACTCGGAGTGATAGCACCTATTAGAGTATAAGCTATAGGCAAATAGTTAACCCCTTAAACATTTTATAATCGTTTCGACCCAAGCAAGGCAGTACTGTCACTGGTGCACAGGGGTCTACATAAGAAGAAAGTGAAAGGTTACATATGAGGAGAACAAAGAGAAAGAGGAACCGGTTACAAGAGGTATCAGAGAATTATTAAGAGAAGGATGGGAAACTAGTGTGAAGAGAGTTGCGTGAGAGTAGAGTGAAAATGGGGGAATAACAAGATACAGTGAAAGAATAAGAGAAGGATGAGAATCAAAGGAATAAGAGATGGCAGTTGATGTTGAATTTAAACTCTGGGGTCAAAACACTATGAAAGTATAAAAATAGACTTTTATAGTAAAAATTCCAAGAATACATTTATGAAAAAATATTACCAACAATAAATTTCTGAGGAAAAAATATTACCAGTCATACATTTTTAAAGGAAATAAATATTACCAGCAATACTTTTTTGGAAAAAATACATACCATACATTTAACTTTCCACGAAACCCACTTTACAAAAATACGTGAATGAAACATGATCTACAAACTTATTTCTTTCAAGGAATATATATTCTATTCATACAAGTCTATTGTAAAAATATTGTCGGCATTAAATAACCGATTGTGATTGATATAACGTAAAACAAAACAAACCTAACCAAAGAATTTGTCACTTTACCTGAGCAGGTTCATGACGACTTTGAAATTTCGTGTCGGCACCGTTATAATATCTTCACTCATCGGAACAAAAAACCCGACCCCGAAGTGAGAAATTCTTTGCATTAACACTATCAACGCTTTATCGATATCGAGCACTTTACGATAAAGAAAAAAATCTGCTTGACAAAATACCATTTTTAAAAAGGTAAAACTACTGAAAAAAAAAACAATCTTGACAGTAAACATTTTCGCATACGTACACTTACATTTAAAATAAGCGTCTATTGATTTTATTACTCGTGGCACACACACATATAAAGTCATAAGTTTTTATTTTTTGTTTTTGTTTTTTTAAATTTAAAATTGTTCCTCTATTGCGTTATTACATGTGACACGAATCTTACCAATGAAATCCAACCTCAATTAACAATTTTAAACCATTCGTCTTTTAAAAAGTCTCTGAAGAAACTTGTTTAAGCTTATGTTACGTTAAAGACACTTTTTCCTACCTGTTCTTTATTTATTCTATCCATATATATATATATATATATATATATATATATATATATATATAATTACCCGTGTATTGAATACTGCTGCCACACCTGGTCGGGTACCCCTGCTATTCACCTCGGGATTCTTGACAAAATCCAACAGAGAATCTGTAATGTGATCGATACCGACTTGGCAGCTCGGCTGCAGTTGCTGTCTCACCAGTGTGACGTGGCTTCTCTGTGCCTCTTCTATAAATACATTCACGGCTTCTTCTTCAATGAACTTAGATCACCCTATGTATGAATTTTCTTGCATATCGGAGCGCTTTCGGCTATTCTCTTGGCAATTATCAAGAAGGTTTTTGTTATTTTTAACTGACTCGGTAGGCTTTCATATATGTGTTTCTATAGTTATTAGAACGTTTATTTCAAACACGGCCAGCATGTTGTGGCCGTATTCACATTTGATATTAGTGTGGTTTAACTTTTTCTATTTTATTATTAATGCTTTCATTATTTCAGCGCTCGGATATATAAAATTCAAGCCCATTAGGTAAGTTAAGTGTTGCTGTCCTCTGTATCTATTGCTTTCAGACTGTCCTGTGAGTATCAAATTTTCCAAGCCCTCTTTCCTTATTGCATGTGCGCTGTGGTGCAGTGGATATCAACTCGGAACGACAAATCTGGACACCGAGTTCGAATTCCAGTTGAATTCCTTGCATTCACTGACACACAAATACCCATGGGAAAGATATTAGTGCGTCTCTTTCCTTCGGTTATGAGTTAAATAATAGGACAGTATGGGTTCTATAGCTTTGGCTGGCAACCAGTCTACCGCAGAAAGTAGTGGCAACCTACTGCGGGATAATCTTCTACCCAGTCAGTCATGTTTCGAAAGAGACATGATCACCTAAAGCGTGTATCATGGATAGTCAGTCAGTTAAGTGCCATACGTGATACACGCTTGGGCGATCATGTCTCGAAAGAGACATGACTGACTGGGTAGAAGATTATCCCGCAGTAGGTTGCCATTGCTTTCTGCGGTAGACTGGTTGCCGACCAAGACTATAGAACCCAATCTGTTCTGCTATTTAACCCA